>JARLTB010000050.1:7327500-7777500 GCA_030141615.1 Unio pictorum
AAATCTCTTTTTACCACAAGTGAGATGCACATTACAGGAACAAGCCACGTACAGCTTAGACAAGCCCATTCGACGAAAATTTTCCAGATGTCCCGAACGGAGGGTATCGATCATCAATTTATCCGATGTCTCTTATTCGGCCAACTACAATCGTGGCTACAAATATTTTATTTATGTCAACGACGTTTTTTTCCACATTTCCATGGATCTTGGTGTTGGCTTCCATATAGAGCACTAAGTTAGTGACAGCCGTCAACCTGGTGTTGAAACAAAGTGGTCTTCGCCATTATCGATGGCAAACCGACAAAAGTACCGATGTTTTCAACCATGCTTTCTAAAAGGAATTAAAGAATCGTGACATTGATTTTTTACACCACCGAGAATCCCGAAACCAACGCCACCATCCAGGAACGTTTTCAACACATTCTCAAGTACATCGACGTCTCACCGCACCTGGTCAATGTCAGCTAATATTACCATCGGAGTAACGAACCTGCCCCGCAAGAGGTTACTCCGGACAACGAAGAGACTGTTTTAGAGCACCTGTTTTGGTACGTCCCCGACGGTGACAATCCCCAACAAATGTGAAGTTTTGGTAGAAGGAAAACAAACAAAACCACACGCACGTTTGACAAAGGTTACTTATCCAACTGGACAACCGATTTGGTTGGAAGACATGAAGGGAAGAATTGTTAAAAAGAACGTTTTACCGACTTGAGTGACCAAAACCGATAACGAAGTGTACGACGTTGAAAGTATTTTCGTACACCCGAAAAGTGGAGAAAAACTTCTCAAAGAAATCAAAGTACGTTGAGAAAGAAATCATTCCAGCTTTCATTCTTGAATCGATGTTTCGCAAGTCATTGAGATAGTTGACCACCATGGCGTTCAACACAGCCTCAGCTGCCATTACCACCAGAGTGACCGTTCCATCCCCCAGTCTTCTCTTTCGTCGGTATCCGTCCGTCTTCGAGAGACGATGGTGTAGCTTCCGATTTGGTTGTCCTATCTGCACCTTCGCGAGTGGCTGAAGAGTCCGACCCTTGAGTGACAGTCTTTGTTGCACTCGTTGCAGGTGTATGCTGATGCTTGCTGAGGATGTTTTTGGTTCGCTTTCCACCTGGCTCTCTTTGCAGCGAGGTTTGCGTTTCTCATCTCCTCAGCTTTCTCAGTGCCCTGTCTGACAGCAAGACGCCACGCGGAGCGGTCGTCAGCACATCTCTCCCAATTGTTTATGTTGATGTTGGCTGTCTTCATGTACTTTTTGCAGACATCTTTGTAGGGCAGACGTGGCCTTCCCGTCGTTCGTGCACCTTCTACTAGTTAGCCGTACAGCAGGTCCTTGGTTATGCGGCCTGGGTCCATTCGCCTAACATGGCCTAGCCAGCGAAGGCACCTCTCGCTGAGAATGGAGAACATGCTGTTCATGCCGGTGCATTTCAGAACCTCTGTGTTGGGAACTTTGTCCTGCCACTGGATACGCAGAATGCGCCGCAAGCATCTCAGGTGGAAGCTGTTGAGTTTCCTCACGTGACTCGCGTAGGTGGTCCATGCCTCGCTGCTGTAAAGGAGTGTGCTGAGCACGCATGCCTGGTAGACGCGCAGTTTGGTCTTCTCGGAGAGGTTGTGATTGTCCCAGACCCTCTGGTTCAGTCTCGCCATAACTGCTGATGCCTTGGCAATCCGGCCATTTACATCAGTATCAACGGAGAGCGAGTTGGAGATGGTGGACCTAAGGTATGTGTAGTCCTCAACAACTTCCAGGTTGTACCCATCAATTGCAATGGTGGGAGAGGAGTCTGCGTCCTGCACCATTACATTCGTCTTCTTCAGACTAATGGTCAGTTCGAACTCCTTGCAGGCGTGGGAGAGGCGGCATACTAGCTGCTGCAGTCCATCTTCCGTGTGTGATGTAAAGGCTGCATCGTCGGCGAAGAGCAATTCACGGATGAGAACCTTTGTAACTTTAGTCTTTGCACGGAGACGGGCGATGTTAAACAGCTTTCCGTCAGTCCTGGTGTTTATATACACACCCTCGCTGCAGTCCTTGAAGGCGTACTGGAGTAGAATGGAAAGGAAGATGGCAAAGAGAGTTGTCACAAGGACACAGCCTTGCTTCACTCCGCTGTTGACTGGGAAGGCCTCTGATGTTGCGCCGTTGAAGCACACTGTGCTGTGCATGTTCTCGTGGAACGATGTTATGATAGCGAGCAGTCGTTGGGGGCAGCATATCTTCTTAAGGATCCTGAAGAGTCCGCTCCGGCTGACCAGGTCAAATGCCTTGGTCAGGTCTATGAAGGCAATGTAGAGGGGCATCTGCTGCTCACGACACTTCTCCTGCAGCTGTCGTAGTGAGAAGATCATGTCTACAGTTGACCTGCCTGCTCGGAAGCCACACTGGGACTCGGGGTAGACTCGAGATGCTAGGATCTGCAAGCGTGCCAGGACGACACGGGCGAACGCCTTTCCAACAATACTGAGAAGAGAGATGCCCCGGTAGTTGTTGCAGTCACTGCGGTCTCCTTTGTTCTTGTATAGAGTGACAATGTTTGCATCTCGCATGTCCTGGGGGATGTGTCCTTGTCCCCAGCAGGGCAGAGGAGTTCGTGCAGAGGCTGGATTAGTGCTGATTTCCCTATCTTTAGGACTTCAGGCGGAATGCCGTCACTCTCAGGGGCCTTCCCACAAGCGAGGCAGTCGATGGCTTTGCAAAGCTCTTCCAGGGTGGGTGGTGTGTCTAGTTCCTCCAAGACTGGCAGGTCTGGGATGGCGTCTAGGGCGGTGTCCGTGACGACGTTTTGGGTTGCATACAGCTCAAGATAGTGCTCAACCCAGCGCTGCAGCTGTTTGCCCTGGTCTTTGATGACTTCGCCAGTCTTGGACTTGAGTGGGGCGATCTTGGAGGTGGGTGGGCCTGTTGCCTTCTTGATACCCTCGTACATGCCCCTTGCATCCCCGGTTTCGGCAGCTATCTGTATACTGGTGCAGAGGTTCAGCCAGTAGGTGTTAGCGCAGTGACGGGCGGTCTGCTGGGCATTTTTCCTGGCAGTCCTGATGGCCTGTAATGTACCAAGGCTAGGCGCAGCCTTGTAAGCCAGGAGGGCTTTCCTCTTCGCCTCAGTCACGGGTTCCATCTCCTCCCAGCTGACCTCATACCAGTCTGTGTTTTTGTGCTCTTTCTTCCCAAAGGCAGTAATGGCTGAGTTGTACACAGCGTCTCGGAGGTGGGACCACTTGGAGTCGATGGTGTCATCGGGTGTCTCTTTGGTGAGAGCCTCGTGAAGTTTGCAGATGAACTGCTGTCTCTTCTCTGGATTGCTTGCACAGCAGGTGTTGATGCGTGGGCGACCATTCTTCTTGGTGTAGTGCAGTTTCTTGGGCATTATTCGCACCTTGCTGGCCACAAGGGAGTGGTCCTTGTCGCAGTCGGCACTGTGGTAGCTGCGGGTGAGAAGGACGCTGGCTAGTTCCGCGCGCCTGGTGATGAGTAGATCTAGCTGGTGCCAGTGGCGGGAACGTGGGTGTCTCCATGATACCTGGTGGATCTCCTTGCATTTGAAGAAGGTGTTGGTCACACATATGCTGTGAGTGCAGCACATCTCCAGCAGTCGCTGGCCATTCTCGTTAATTTTGCCCCTTCCGTGCGGGCCGAGACAGGTGGGCCATGCCTCGTAGTTAGCTCCCACTCGCGTATTGAAGTCTCCTAGTAGGTAGAGACCCTCGGTACTGGGGATATTTGATATTGCTTGATCCCGAACCTCGTAGAACTGGTCTTTTCCTTCTGGGTTTGAGTAGAGGGTTGGGGCATACACGCTGAAGATGTTGACTGGGCCTGAGGATGTTGATAGCCGAAAGGCAAGGATCCTCTCAGTGCCTGATGATTTAGACTCAATGAAGGCGACGATGCTGTTCTTTATAGCGAAGTCGACACCATGCTGCCTGGGTTCGTCTCATGGTTTTCCTTGCCTAAAGAAGGTGTAGTTGACTTCCCTGATGGTGCCGCTGTCGGCCAGTCGGGTCTCTTGAAGACAGGCAATGTCGACATTCAGTCGGGAGAGTTCTCTGTCAATGACTGCAGTCTTCCTTGCGTCGTTGATCTTCTGCAGGTCAGTGGTGAGTCCAGGTCACAAAGTTCTGATGTTCCAGCTTGCGAAACGACGAGCTGGAGTCGTCTTGTTCCTCTTTGTATCTTGCTTGGTGCAGAGGTTTTTGGCCTGCTTGTCGAGATGGTTCTCTAAGCTCCACGCACCCAGTGAAGCATGCAGACCATGGCGGGAAGCACCTTATTGACTGGCGGCTGCCCAGCTTGAGGCGGGCGGTAGCTTCGAATGAGACATGGCGATCTCTCCCACCGTCGAAAGCATCCCCTGGCGCCAAGTTCTACGCCAATCGAGCTATGGCTTATAACCGGTAGACTGCTGCTTCCCGTGTTGTGCCGACGCCTTAGGACGACGCTGGAGTGTCCTCTCCAGTGGAGCTACAAAGCCTGGGCAGTCTAGAATGGAGAATCAGCTGTTGCCCATGCAGCAGATCCCCACTCTTCACGCAGCTGGTGGACCCAAGGGAACGACAAATGTCGATACAGCTTGGCATCAACGGCGTCGCAGTAGTTGCCGGAATGACGTTGAAGTCAACGTCAGACCGCCTTAGGGACTCCGTCTCCGGATTTTCTGTCGGGGTTGACTCCCTTAGCCTTCCCGTGAGTGGGTACAGCCGCAAGGCAGCGGAGGTTTGGGATCAGAGTTTTCCTTCTCCTAGATGAGCTACCATCCAAGGTTTACGAGCCCCATCTACCCGAAGCGACTGGTTTTAAGGCGCCAGTGGCTGCCTTCACCCCTTCTCCTGTCAGTGAAAACATGGTCCGCCGGACTTAGAAGCTAAGCCACTCGCGAAGGCCAGGAGCTGGATTTTAGTTGACAGAGGCGATCAGAGTCGCAAGCCCTATGGGGCATTTTTGGAGGAGTGGAGAGCTTGTCTCCCACTCCCACCCCGGCAATGTCAACCTTGGACCACAGTCTTCTCTTTAACATCTACAAAACCATGTGTCGTGTCGTGTGTGCCTTAAACAAAAGTCGTTTATTTTGCCAAATATTTGTTTTGTATTTTGTTGTCAGTTCTACGATTGCCAATTTGGTTACATCAAGGAGACAAACAATTATGGTCAATTTTACTTAGCAGTTGCATCATTTACCTTCTTCTAATCCTTCGATGAAATGCGCATCGAATGGGAACAACGATTGCAAGACTTTTTGTACCAAACCTTTCAAACCTGCAAACTTGCTTTAGATCGTACTTGTCCCTGTACGAAGCCACCGGTCAGTTAGGGACCAACTCCAGTCACAGTATTACGTACGCCTAATTATGCAAGAGGCTATGCTTTGTGGGCGTTTCGTTGCACTCCAGGCCAATGCAGCGAGTAGTGACATTTCTACCCTATAACGTCCTCCTGAATGCCGAATTTGATAATGCCATATAAATCAACAATATGAGAAAAGTCATTCTAGTATATTTGAAACTATGGAAGACACACATTTGTGTCTTTGAATGGTGGATAATCTGTGTAAATTTCATAGGAAGATACAGTGAATGCAGACCCCAAGACAAAAACAAAATGAACATTTAATCCCCTGTTTATCATAAACTGGCAGAACAAAATTAAGGAATTGATTAAGAAAGTTTGTTATGGGTGTCAAGATGATCATTCCAGTCAAATTTAACAGGATATATGTTTGATGATGAGTCAACAAGAATAAATGTGCGAGTATCTGGACGATGCTTGGAGTATTATCTCAGAGAAGCCGTGTTGCATCAGTGGTATAAAGACTTTCGAGATCATTCTTCTCGCATCGACTCTCTCTTGTCTCAGATTGCGGAGACAAAGCGATGAAAGGGTCAATCGTCAGAGACTTTGAAGCAGAAATTTCGGATTGAATTGATGACCTATCACTGCCTGTGAAAAAAGAAAATGGATACCTGCGAACTTTAATATCTTCTGAACCATAGTTCGTACACTGCTTAGAAATTTCGGATTAAATTGATGACCTATCACTGCCTGTGAAAAAAGAAAATGGATACCTGCAAACTTTAATATCTTCTGAACCACAGTTCGTACACTGCTTAGAAATTTCGGATTGAATTGATGACCTATCACTGCCTGTGAAAAAAGAAAATGGATACCTGCGAACTTTAATATCTTCTGAGCCACAGTTCGTACACTGCTTCTTGGAATCCATTGGTGTGTGCTGAAGATGAATTGCCTCATCGCAAACCTCAAGATCATCAAGCTTATGCCAACACCATCCCACAGGACCCCACTGGATAGCAGTCAACTTTCAACGTGATGGATGTGTAGAGTAATTTGATTAGTATGGATTGCAACCTTTGGAAGACAACATCATCGACTGTATGATAAGATATTCCCAGACGACAAGATTCAAAAGTGTAAAATGACAAGGCAGAGATTTCATGATGTCTGGACAATAATGCTATGTTCATAATCAATTCAGTATTGGATATTCTTTAGAATATTTAGTGACTTATTGTGATCGTCACCCATCTAGAAACGATGACAAAGTAAATCGATGGTTTTGTGACCATTATGGCTATCTTTTGATTTAAGGTAGGAAACGTAGTGTATGTCAATGGTTCAATGACTTACATTCCTTGAAATCTAACTTTACTTCACAACGTTGTCAAAATTGTTAAAATTCTGTTTTTGAAAACGTTTTTATGGGTAATCGCTGGTTGTTAGTTGCTTAAATATTTTAATAAAAAAAGGTTTTGTTTTGAGGAAAACAAAAACTTTTCCCCACAAAGTAGAGCTGCAAGAAGACATCGGTGAAAGTCCCTGTACATTACATTTAAATTGCACCTGCTAAAATCTAGACATGGTACTAAGATGATAGTGTTCATGTATATTACTGAAAATGTTTAGCAATGCATTAACTTTGGAAAAGTTAATGGAATTGCAAGTAATGGCAAGGTGAATATTTTTAATAAAATAATACATTGTGCAAAGAAAATATTTATATTTAAATAGTGTATCTGCCCAGAAAGTATATGTACATTGCTCATTTACATTCGCACGTGATGTTTTTACCTAAGTCTTTTTCATTGAATGCACGTCTGTATAGCGGTTGTTAATGATATTAGGTATAATTCGAGGTCAAGTTATCTGTGTAGAATTTGTTAATGATATTAGGTATAATTCGAGGTCAAGTTATCTGTGTAGAATTTGTTAATGATATTAGGTATAATTCGAGGTCAAGTTATCTGTGTAGAATTTGTTAATGATATTAGGTATAATTCGAGGTCAAGTTATCTGTGTAGAATTTGTTAATGATATTAGGTATAATTCGAGGTCAAGTTATCTGTGTAGAATTTGTTAATGATATTAGGTATAATTCGAGGTCAAGTTATCTGTGTAGAATTTGTTAATGATATTAGGTATAATTCGAGGTCAAGTTATCTGTGTAGAATTTGTTAATGATATTAGGTATAATTCGAGGTCAAGTTATCTGTGTAGAATTTGTTAATGATATTAGGTATAATTCGAGGTCAAGTTATCTGTGTAGAATTTGTTAATGATATTAGGTATAATTCGAGGTCAAGTTATCTGTGTAGAATTTGTTAATGATATTAGGTATAATTCGAGGTCAAGTTATCTGTGTAGAATTTGTTAATGATATTAGGTATAATTCGAGGTCAAGTTATCTGTGTAGAATTTGTTAATGATATTAGCTTTCTTTGGAGGTCAAGTTACCTGCATAGTGTAGGCTAATGACATTGTGCTTCTCCTGAGGTCAAGTTACCTGCATAGTGTAGGCTAATGACATTGTGCTTCTCCTGAGGTCAAGTTACCTGGAATTGTGTAGATTAATGACACTGAGGTCACATTACCTGCAATTGTGTAGATTAATGACACTGAGGTCACGTTATCTGCAATAATTTAGTTTAATGACATTGTGTTTTTTCTGATGTCAGGTTACCTGCGAAGTATTTGGTTATGACGTTGGGGTTATGACGTGGCAACTTACATGTAATGTGATGAAAAATAATATTTGGCTTTATAAAATAACAATTAATGACATTATCTTTGTTGAAGACACGTTATATTACTATACTGTTTAGATGATTGAAATACATGCATATACATAATTTAAAATAAATAACGTTGAACGCAATCACATTCTTTTGATGAATTGATTCATGGAAATGCTGAGGATAACATGTTTAAACCCATTATACATTACTGACCATTCATTATATATTTTTGACCTTATCGATATACATTAATTACTTTTTTGAATATTCAGTACTGATCCTTTCAATATATATATATATAGATATATATATATATATATATATATATATATATATATATATATATATATATATATATATTGGCCTTTAAAATAATTGTGTGTGTGTGTGTGTGTGTGTGTGTGTGTAACATTCGATTTTCAGCTATACATCGATATCATGTGGATTCATTGATGCTATTGCAATATTACGAAATAACTTTCATTTTAGAGATATCGCGGACTATATTCAGCCGGAAGCTAAAGCCGGTCCGGAATGAGATTTCAGCTGCAATTATAAAGAATATATGTCCAAAATACGCAGCGGTTACTATTATCGTTCGCTAAATTGTATATTAACACGCACTATATGCGTGATAAGACACAATGGACCAAGATATCATTAATCCGATAAATCAGGGTCGTGGGTGTTTAATGTAATCAGATTTTTGTCACGTGTTGTTAATCGCCTTTTGTATTAAATCACCAGATTGTAATGCAGAGGAAGTGTTGGTTGCGTTAGGATCAATTATTGTCTTGTCTTGTCTTATTCAATGTGTGTGTGGAGGATGTGAGTGTTATATGTTATGTTTGTTGTTTTGTTTAAAAATTATGTTGACTGGTGGTTTATTTAATAAGTCAAAGAAGTGTAAATATCTACACCTTAATTTGGCAATACATTTTAAACTTCGTTGTAAAATGACTAGGTATAGTTGATAAAAACTTGATTGATATTACGAAATAGGAATCAATACATGAAACGGAAAAATAACCTCCCTACCTCGTGATACATCTCGTTTCTACGAGATGTCACGATTTCAAATCAAGTCTCTCGATGAGAAGCGGTTTGCATTGAACCAACTGCTAAAATAACAAAGCGCTTCCACTATGAAATAAAAGAACCTGGTGTAAGTATGCAATAATTATTTATCTTTTTGGTAGATACAGTTTTTAATATGTATGTAATAGATTCAACGGAATCATTACAGTTAAAATCCTTACAAGTGGGATTGCGGAAGAGACCTGCATCATTGTGCTATCATGCTGATATAATTATTATTCGCTTATATTAAAATAGTAAAATCATTTGTTTCAACACACAAACACACACACACATACACACACACATTACCTAATTAACGCCAAAATATTGCTGAAAATCAGGTTAGAAATTTGTTATGTACGTGGCAACCAAATAAACATTTCGTTAGGTACACATGACCGTGAACGCGTGATGCATAATTAGAAAACATAAATTCAGTGATTCGTCCTCCGTATCTCAACTACGTATGGCTACTAAACACATATATAATGGTACATCTTCGTGACTCCTTGAGTATAAATAGTTGTCTTCTCTCACTAATCACTTTTTGAGGGGCTTGCATACAGAACATAGATGATATGAGAGTTATTTTATTTCAGATGTTATAATATTTGAGATACCATTGTTGATATGAAATTTAGTATCATTTTGTAGCTGCTTCTGATCGTTTTCTTTCCGGCTCAAACGAAGCTGATACCTTTCTCTTTTGTTTTGATCAGTTAATCTGATTTTTTTTTTATTTAGCTTGTTACATATACATGAATATAGAATCTACAATCGCAGGTAATTTCATAGTTTTGGAAGCATACATATATTTATATAACAAAAACAACAACAAAGGTACCGTATATTCTAGCACACAGCAATAATCTAAAATATAATCACAATAGCTACACTAGTTGAAGTAGATTGCGTTTTTTTACAAACTATTAATCGAGGAAAAAGACTCCATCTCGACAAAAACAACATTTTATAAGGATCAGTCATTGCTTGATACGATAAATAGTATGATTATAATACATGTTTAGCCGTAAATGTCACATTTAGAACTAAACATTACATTGTTACGATTTTTATGTGAAATAGGATCTTTGGATGTAGAAATTCCTACAATGCATTTGTGACCGGAAAGTTGTCGTTTTTGATTGGAACTATAGACTGTACAGAAGACATAAACAATCATTTTGAGTTGTTTTTGCATCTCATTTATCCTGCCTAAAGACCTGTTGAATGAAATTCAGTCAGGAGACCGATTTATGTTTCTTCTGTGAACAGAGACGAGTTTATTTAATTCTGTAAGTCACCAATTAAACCACACTTGTATATAATGTGGATTTTGTATCTATGTTGCAGATTATACCAATCTCTCCCCCACCCCGCCATCAAAGTATCAATACCCGTTGTTTTACTTCTTATTGTTGTGCTTGTCTCGTAGTTGTACACCATTTTATTATTATGATATTGTTATGCATGACATAAAAAAAAATCCTGTGGGGGTAACATATCCTCTTTTAAACTCGCAAATGTGACGTAGTCGTAGTAATACTGCCCATCGGTATTCAGTGCGAATAATAAAATCCATACATAATGATGGGTTTTGATAAAACACTCAACGACCATTCGATCATCATCCACATACATTTGTATGACTAGTGTTATTCCTACAGAAATGAAATGAACATTAGAAGGAATATATCGTTGGTTTTCAATATCTACAAACAATGTCGTGATAACATATCGAGTTGATATATAAGGTCAAGGAATTTATTAGGACGTTATAATGACCATGGTCTTCAGGGAATTGCACAAAGGCCATTGTACTCATATAAAGTCTCTTTTATATCATACATTGGGCAAGGCAGAGGACGTTCACTTGACTGTTTACAGTTGGCCACCACAGGATAAAAGTATAACTTCCTTGCGCATGAGCATAACAGCACATCACACACCTAGCCTTCGCATCTAAAATAGCTTGAATAAAATCGTCACAGCAGTGTGGTAGAAAAAGAGATAATTGCATATCAGCACGTCAGCACACAACCTGTGTTTGCATCAGACACAGATTGAATAAAGTCATCCAGGCAGTGTGGTTCTAAAAGCGCTAAACTCAAATTTGGAGAACAGAAACACCTCTGTTTGATGACGGTTCATCTACGCCAACCACTTGCCTAACCTATAAACTTGCACTAGAGTCCGTCATCCACTGTGGTAGGAAACGTGATAACTTCCCCAAAGACCTATATTGTACAATTTGTCAAGAAATGTCAGTGGACAAGAGGATATTGCGCATATTGATCAAACATACACACACACGCGCACACACGGTACAAAATTTTAAAAAAATGCTCCAGCTGATTCGGTCTCAATTTGCAAAATGCCTCGGTTTTGACACTTCCTCATGAAGTGTACCAGATAATGAGTCAGATAAAACAATTATCACCTTATTGAGCATCAACACAAAGCAGATATATAGCCTTCAAACTTCCATATATTCTTCAGGCGAGGAAGTAAAAGCGCTGAACCAAATTCCCAAACATATTATTTTCATTGAAATATTTCAATACCTTTCCCCAAAATAGGCCGTGTGAAACAAATTAAACCCTTATTTTGCATTTATACTAAGCACATACCTAATCAACAAGGGAAGAATAATCAATGCCTTGCAAGCATATGGACAAACAGACATAAAGGCTCTTAGGGGTAAGGGCAATCTCCTTTATCTTCACAGATAAACCTCTATGACCAACCAAGTCACACCTGACCACGTTAGCCGAGACGAGACTCGAATCTACGTAGGCAGATGTAATTTGTACGGGCGAGCGCCAGTACATTCAGTTAGAATGAGTTGACCTTAACCAACGCCTACACGAAGGTCTCGAAACAAAATGGTGGTCGTTTTAAACTATGCTCAAGTCCCTTGGTGAAGATTACTTTAAGACTTTATACAGACTGGCTGACATGTCATCAATTAAAGCAACATCAACAATAACTTCAGGCCATTGAGACATAATGATGTTTGAAACATTTTTTCCGACAAATTTGCATAAATAACATTACAATATAAATGTATTACGATGCTTGTTGAAAGACCTTCAAATGTTATTTTCAACACATTATTTAAGATGTATTTGTTCTTTTCAAATCTGTATGGATGTCGTCCATCTTACACATATCAGTTTGGATAATAATCGATAAGATTACCGCCGAGTCATCGTCAGATAGTCGAAGGTATTCTTCTCATATCGGAAAGACGCTACATTCCAATCTTTCATGTCTATTATATTCTCCAGCTACTGTAAAACAAGAGCGGATATTGTTTTTTACTCCGTACGTCCGTCCAACATTTTGTCCATCTTCCATGATCTCTTCACATCTATAATACAATGTTACTTCTTTCCTTTGGCCCATGAAAGATTGCCATAAAATGGGTATTTATCGCCATCCCTCCATCATTACTGAAACTGTGTACGTTTCTATCTGTTGTTTGTGTGAATGTACAATTTTGGGCTCTAAATTGCAGTGGGTGAGTGGATAGTGTAACGTGGGCGCTGGCGGGTTATCAAAGTGTTATTAGTACAATATTGCACAAGGCCTGGTCAGAGGTATCGCGCAACTTGGAAAAACAACACTTGAAGACCGCCTCCCACTAATTGTCGTTATCTAGAAGATGATCGCTACGGTGTAATATGCCCGGTCAGTGAATATAGTAATCTGAAATGGTACTTTGAACAAGACAATACACGAGCCCCCGTAAAGATAAAATATGAATTTAATTAAAAATACAATTAAGAAAAGAATGACACTGTGAATTACAATTTCTCTCGTTCTGAATACACTTAGTTCAGAAAAATACAAATACCGAAGCTTTAAAATAATGGATACATTCATAAGAATCCAAACACTAATGAAAATAAATGAAGTTAGCCATTAATACTGAGAGTAAATTTCATCAAGGAATCGAATGTTCATTTAACATTGGACTGTTGGGTGATTCAACATGACCTTTTTCGTCGACTGGTTTTTCTTTCTTTCCCCTGCGTGCGTCCGTCTTCAGCTTGCCCTTTGATTGAACGGGAATTCCACACTCTGACTTCTTACTTCTTTTTTTTTTCTCTTTCCTTTTGACTTCTCGCTGATTCTCACTCTTGCCAAAATAAACTATTTTCCTTGTAAAAAAAAAGGGTAAAACGCCCTAAGTATCTCGTTACTTTCAGAGTTGCGATTGTTCGTCCGTCTTCATGTTCGAACAATCAGATCTTACTATCAGTGTTATCATTTATACGGCTAACAAATTATATACATGTTTTCAGATCAATAGAGCTATACTGCTAATTATCGACATCAGAATTCGGGAAAGTCATATATTCCCGTAAATCATTACGTAAAGTGAGGCAATATAACATAACACACAATCCATATTTACTAATATGATAAATTCAAATTAATGTAACACTTTCCAATCATAGATATACACGGTGGGTTTTCTACACCACCCCTTTTTCCTACCTAAGTATATAAGGAAAAATGCTAATTCAGAATTCAAAATACATTTTTAAATCACTGTAAAACCGACTATCCACACAAAATATGAACACATCATGCCTCTGTAACAAAGCAACATATCAAAGTACGTTATTAAATCAATGTAATACTGAACTAGTTGTATCGTAGTATCGATACATTATGCATCTAAGACAAAGATAAACAGCATATACATTACATCGTGATAAAGGTGAATTTGAGTTAAATACCCTGTGTTTCTGGCGTCTTACAATCGTTCCACATTCAGTTCCCTGGAACCACAATTTTACGAAGTCGTTCTTGCAACGAACCCTCGGAGTCCTAGTGGCAGTTCTCCCTTGCAGAGAAATTTTTAGACTGACTAACCTCGTTTGATACATAGTATATATTCCCCGATTCTGGAGTCTGACACACCCCCTTTCCCTATGCATTCGCCCAATCGGAATAAATGCTATTCTTACTGACCTTATGGAAACCGTCTATCAAGATGCCAAAAATGCCACTTAGGATCGAAATATCACCTTATCATTTGTCTCAATCATTTTTGAAAGCTCTACGTGAGTAATCCCATAATTTTACGTGTCAAACACTCAGTCCGTTTTCACTTTAATTATTGTACCAAGTCTGACCAAGTTAAACTAACATTCTTTCCGTTCCAAACTCTGCCCCAGAAAGTTGATTGTCGGCTATCCTACGAATTAATTACTGGATGTCACTGACGAAAAATTTGGCACTTGACATTACCCCCTTCTAAGAGAAAAATCGGTATTTTTACTTCCCCAAATTTTTCGGTGATCTATACTGCTCCCGTTACATGTCCTTAGGTGACCTATTCACTTCAGCCATTCCTAACCGACTTAAACAATCCGCTCCTACATTATCCCTACCTCTGATGTATCGCACTAGAATCTGATACTGTTGTAGAAACAGTGACCATCTCATTAATCGGCCGTTAGTTAATTTCGCCTGGGCTAAATAAGCCAGTGGTTGATGATCTGTTTCTAAAGTAAACCTCCTACCATACAGATACCGTTGGAACTTAGTTATTCCAAATATAATCGCCAAACATTCTTTCACCGACACTGAATAGTTAATTTCCGCCTTTGACAGTTTCCTACTTACATACGCAACTGGGAATAAGCTTCCCTCGTGTTCTTGCAGTAACACTGCCCCTAAACCTCTATCACAAGCATCTGTCCGCAAAACAAAATCCCGTGTCACGTCAGGTAACTTAACTATGGCGTCTGACGTCAGTCTGTCTTTTAGCGTCTGAAATGCGCGTTCACATGCGTCTGTCCATACTACTTTGGTCGGCGCTTTTTTCCGAGTCAAGTCAGTCAATGGACTTGCAATAGCACTAAAATTTGCCACATATCTCCTATAGTATCCTGCCAAACCTAGAAAAGATCTAACTTCAGTCTTAGTAGTTGGTCGTAATGCTTCCCTAAGTTG
This sequence comes from Unio pictorum, assembly GCA_030141615.1. Classification (NCBI taxonomy): domain Eukaryota; kingdom Metazoa; phylum Mollusca; class Bivalvia; order Unionida; family Unionidae; genus Unio; species Unio pictorum. Next base: position 7,342,597 of record JARLTB010000050.1, read on the forward strand.
TTCGACCTTCGAACTTTCTGGTTTTAACGTGTCCTCGCTGAGGGTATGTCCTAGGAAGTCTAATTGTCTGAACACTATATGGCACTTCGATGGTCGTGCGGTCAGTCCGGTTTGTCGTAGTCGTTCTAAGACGTTTTTCAGCAAAAGTATGTGTTCTTCCCATGTAGCTGTAGCTAATAGAAGATCGTCCATGAAGTTGGAAACTCCCATCCCCCGCAATGGTTCAAGGAATTTCCGCATCATACGGGTGAAGACACTGGGCGCATTCTGCACCCCGAATGGCATGACCACCCACTGGTAAGTCCCATCTGGAGTTGCAAAGGCGAGTTTTGCTCTGTCTTCACTACGGACTGGAATTTGCCAGTATCCTTTGGACAGATCAATCTTAGAGAAATATTTAGCATGGGTTACTCCTGCGAAAATAGACTCAGGGTCAGGTAAAAGTCCTACCTGGAATTCTGTAATTCGGTTTAACTTTCTGTAGTCGACACAAAATCTGTGTGCCCCATCCTTCTTATGGACCAGTACAACAGGAGAGCTATACGCCGAATCGCTTGGTTCGATAATACCCAAGTCTAACATAGTTTCAACTTCCTTACTGACCGCTTCTAACTTCGCGTACGGCAACGGATATGGTCTTAACTTTACTGGGTTCTCGTCCAGCAGCTTCAAAGAGAACTCCTCCAGCTCTGTCCTCCCCGGTCTCTCTGTTAAGACGCTCGAATATTCTTGAAGTACCGACTCCACCTCTTTACGTTGGTCTGACGTTAAGGTAACGTCAAGTGTGACGTCGACGTAGGTTTCCTGCCTCGTCAACGGACAACTAGGGAGTACTTCCGCCTGCCCAGCGTTGTCGTCGGATTCTTCCGTCACGACGGTAGCCACCACGAACTCCGTTGGTGGTTCTCGCACACGGTACCGCTTCAAAAGATTTACGTGGAACAACTTATCCTTATCCCCTACTAGGATACGGTAGTTTTGTCCACATTTCTTCTCTGTTACAACAAATGGCCCCTACATGAGACTTGCAGCTTGTTGTGCTCCAATGGCAACAACAACAACACCTTGTCACCCACCTCAAAGTGACGTTCCTTCGCCCTTTTGTTGTAATACTTTGCTTGACGTCCCCTTGCGTCGCAGAGATTTTCTTGAGCCAATTTACAAACTTCTTCCAGTTTGTTACGCAAGTCGACAACATATTGGTATGTTGTACGCACTTCTTCGGATGCTTGCTCATCCGTCCATAACTGTTTCAAGACAGCCATGGGTCCCCTTACCGTCCGTCCATAAACTAATTCAAAAGGTGAAAAACCCAAACTTGCCTGCGGTACTTCACGATACGCGAACAGTATCGCCGGAAGGTATCGATCCCAATCCCTAGGTCGACCTTCACATAGTTTATTTAAAGCCTGTTTCAATGTCCCATTGAAACGTTCTACAAACCCATTACACTGCGGGTGGTACGGGGTAGTTGTCAGGTGTCTAATGGAGAGTAATCTATTTACCTCTTCCATCACCTGGCTCACGAACTGTGTCCCTTGGTCGGTCAGTATCTCGTCTGGAACTCCGACTCTCAACCACACCCCTAACAAAGCCTCAGCCACCGTGACGGAGTCAATGTTCTTCAAGGCCACTGCCTCCGGGTATCGGGTAGCGTAATCTACGACCGTTAATATATACCGATTTCCACTTTCCGCCGCCGGCTTAATCGGACTTACTAAATCCATCGCCACTCTCGAGAAAGGTTCATCTATTAGTGGGGTGGTTCCTAGTGGCACTGGGCGATGGGAGGTTTTCGGTGCCACTCGCTGACACTTGTCACATGACAAACAAAACCTCCTCACATCCCCATGCACACCTGGCCAATAAAACTCCCTCACCAACCTATCTCTGGTCTTCGCCACGCCCATGTGGCTTCCGAGAAGACCCTCATGTGCTAACCTAAGCACTTCGTCGCGCTTCCCTACGGGTACCACAACTTGTTTAAACGTATCGACCCCTTTCTTGGCGTACCGATACAAAATACCGCGTTTTGTCGCGAACTTAACCTCGCCGTCTGGCAATTTCCGTACGGACCCGTCCGTCGCGTACCTACGTACCTTGTCAAGAGACACGTCTTCCTTTTGAAGCTTCTCTAACTCACCAGGTACCAAAATGTCTATGGGCGAATTCACGGATCTTAGCGGCTTCGACCCTGACCTTCGCTTCATAGCCCTCGTCTCCACTGACCCGACATGTATAGGGTTACACGTCATAGGGTTAGGTTGGGGCAACACATACCTACACCCTAATATTACGTCATGAGACAGTCCCGACAAACACGCTGCTTGAATTCGCCCTTTTACATATGGCAAATCAAGGTCTATGCTAACGACCGGAAGCGAATCCTTCGTCCTGTTAGCAAACTGTACTTCCACCGTCTCACCTGTATAATCTCCAGGTTTGACGTATCTACGATCTACCAAGGCCGGGTAACTACAGCCGGTGTCATACAGCACCGTGGCTTCCTCACCATTTACCGTAGCTCTCGCTACATTCGTAGACTCCACTGTTTTCCCTTTCTTAACAGTATTCGGAGTTACCGAATTAACCGTTGTCGGACGATACTTTCTACAGTCCTTGACAACATGGCCTGGTTTATTACAGCCATAACATACTGGCTCACCTCTTCTACCCGAGGTATCCCTATCTACCCATTGAGTCTTTCCCGACCCACGGAAATGTACTTGCCTGGGATTTCCGGCCCTTGGCCTCCCACCATTTTGACCATTTCGTCTATGGGGTGTCACCTCAGTGGTCTTTCTAAGCTCACAGATTCCAGGTCGGTCCCTACCATTCCAAGTAGTTGGACGCGCATGCGCGCTCTCATAGCGCTCGGCCATTATGCTTATCTCATCCAAAGTCGAGAATTCGCGCTCCGCCAAAAACACAATTAAATCTTTTCTGTAGGTACTTAACACGTGTTCTTTCAAAATCTTTTCGCGAATACCTTCGTATGTTAACGCGGTGCCAGACAATTTTTATCCATTTATCAAAAATCACGCGCACACGACTGTGAAATTGCGCGTGTGTTTCGGTAGCCCTTTTTCACGATTCCCTAAAAGGTTTCCGGAACGTTTCCGCTGACAACTCATAGTGGCGAAGTAAAGCTTTCTTCAGAGTGTCATAATCGTCTATCTCGGCTGGGGTCATGTTGTAGTACACATCTTTTGCCGCCCCCTGTAAAAAGGCTGAAATATTGATGGCCCACTAGTCCTTAGGTATTTGATGAACCAGGGCTAACTTTTCAAACTGCGTCAAAAAGTTGTCAATTATTTCATCCTTGTCATTAAACATCGGCATGGTTAACTGTATGGGTCGTCTGTCTTCCACGCGACTACTCGGGGTGTCCGGACGTACGTTCGACTCTTCACCCCTCCTGAACTCGGCTTCGAGCCTTAGTCTCTCCATGGCTAGCATATGATCCCTTTCTCTTACCTTTTCTTCTGCTTGTTCAATTTCTCTCTCCTTCTCTCTAGTTTTATCTTCCGCCTGAAGTCGGGCTAATTCCATTTCTTTCTGTTTCTCCTTCTCTCGTTCTCCTTGTGTTCTTTCAAACTTCTTTCCATAAATTCAGTTAGTTTTTCACCCTCATACCCAAGTTCGTCTTTTCCAATGGATTTAAATTCCTTTAGTAACTGTCTGTCTGTCGCCATTACGTATGTTTTGTCTTTCCTTTTTCTCTAGAACTATGTCCTTAACTGACCCACAATAAGGGATTCTCCCTACGAAAATAGTTTGACCTAAAATAACCTTATCTGCAGCGAGATGAACAGGTCGAATCAGCCGCAATTAATTGACCAGACAGAAATTCCAGTAACAGTGGGATACTGCTAACGAGACGTGATTAATTGCTGTCTAAACGCAGTACAGGCCCTATATTGGTTCTTGTCTCAAGAGACTATTTAGGTAGCACCGCTCTAGCGCATTTCACACAGAGGGTATAAATCTCAAATTCTACAAACCACTTTTAACGTAAACAATTTGCATGCAAGTATACAAAATAGCAGACAATGTTTGATTCACTCGATTCCTACTTAATAATAATAACAAATGTATGCCTTTGTTCAAAATACGCTCAGATACTTCAATCACAATGAAAACCTTCAGATCCCAAGACGAGCCACCCACGTTGTAACGTGGGCGCTGGCGGGTTATCAAAGTGTTATTAGTACAATATTGCACAAGGCCTGGTCAGAGGTATCGCGCAACTTGGAAAAACAACACTTGAAGACCGCCTCCCACTAATTGTCGTTATCTAGAAGATGATCGCTGCGGTGTAATATGCCCGGTCAGTGAATATAGTAATCTGAGATGGTACTTTGAACAAGACAATACACGAGCCCCCGTAAAGATAAAATATGAATTTAATTAAAAATACAATTAGGAAAAGGATGACACTGTGAATTACAATTTCTCTCGTTCTGAATACACTTAGTTCAGAAAAATACAAATACCGAAGCTTTAAAATAATGGATACATTCATAAGAATCCAAACACTAATGAAAATAAATGAAGTTAGCCATTAATACTGAGAGTAAATTTCATCAAGGAATCGAATGTTCATTTAACATTGGACTGTTGGGTGATTCAACATGACCTTTTTCGTCGACTGGTTTTTCTTTCTTTCCCCTGCGTGCGTCCATCTTCAGCTTGCCCTTTGATTGAACGGGAATTCAACACTCTGACTTCTTACTTCTTTTTTTTCTCTTTCCTTTTGACTTCTCGCTGATTCTCACTCTTGCCAAAATAAACTATTTTCCTTGTAAAAGAAAAGGGTAAAACGCCCTAAGTATCTCGTTACTTTCAGAGTTGCGATTGTTCGTCCGTCTTCATGTTCGAACAATCAGATCTTACTATCAGTGTTATCATTTATACGGCTAACAAATTATATACATGTTTTCAGATCAATAGAGCTATACTGCTAATTATCGACATCAGAATTCGGGAAAGTCATATATTCCCGTAAATCATTACGTAAAGTGAGGCAATATAACATAACACACAATCCATATTTACTAATATGATAAATTCAAATTAATGTAACACTTTCCAATCATAGATATACACGGTGGGTTTTCTACACCACCCCTTTTTCCTACCTAAGTATATAAGGAAAAATGCTAATTCAGAATTCAAAATACATTTTTAAATCACTGTAAAACCGACTATCCACACAAAATATGAACACATCATGCCTCTGTAACAAAGCAACATATCAAAGTACGTTATTAAATCAATGTAATACTGAACTAGTTGTATCGTAGTATCGATACATTATGCATCTAAGACAAAGATAAACAGCATATACATTACATCGTGATAAAGGTGAATTTGAGTTAAATACCCTGTGTTTCTGGCGTCTTACAATCGTTCCACATTCAGTTCCCTGGAACCACAATTTTACGAAGTCGTTCTTGCAACGAACCCTCGGAGTCCTAGTGGCAGTTCTCCCTTGCAGAGAAATTTTTAGACTGACTAACCTCGTTTGATACATAGTATATATTCCCCGATTCTGGAGTCTGACACACCCCCTTTCCCTATGCATTCGCCCAATCGGAATAAATGCTATTCTTACTGACCTTATGGAAACCGTCTATCAAGATGCCAAAAATGCCACTTAGGATCGAAATATCACCTTATCATTTGTCTCAATCATTTTTGAAAGCTCTACGTGAGTAATCCCACAATTTCACATGTCAAACACTCAGTCCGTTTTCACTTTAATTATTGTACCAAGTCTGACCAAGTTAAACTAACATTCTTTCCGTTCCAAACTCTGCCCCAAGACAGTTGATTGTCGGCTATCCTACGAATTAATTACTGGATGTCACTGACGAAAAATTTGGCACTTGACAGATAGTTTTATTTGGGAGAAACGGAAAATTATGTTTAAAAATATTAATATGTGTGATTTGCGTTTCAGAATCTCTTAGTCAAAATAAAATCAATTTATAATGAAGGGCTATGGCAAATGTGCATCGTATTTCATTCCAAAGTACTATGAAGACTATTTATGTCACAAAAATCAATATTTGGCTGCCCATCATACAACACAGAGGATATTCCAAAAGCGCGAATCTCAGGATATCAGCTGTGAAACTTTCTCTTTCTCACTCCCCAAATACATAATGGTATTTTCTCAATTTATACCATAGGGACTCTTTCTTGTGATTGTGTGCTTTTAGTTTACTTTCGTGATAGTGTATATTCCACTACGATAACGAATACGAATTTGGAAAAATTACTTATCCAAAATGGTCAAAGTTTAACAAATTGTCTGATCCAGCGCCTACAAATCATGATTAAAATCGTCGTCTCTATCCATCCAAATAAGGTGGTGTCTCTAATAATCAATACTTTTATTAGTTATAACAAAATGTAGATAAATCGTTAAATTTATTTTTAAATTCATGTGTTCGAAATAGATCTCAAGTTTAATTTTCAATAAATTAATTTTACTTGTATTGCTGAAATTTTAAAACGGTGTAGTAAGATATTACGATACGTATTATATTAGATCTGATTATTACTATATGTATCCTATCGTGCTGTTTTCGTATCGTTACACCTTATTAATTTTAGTAAATCGGATAAAAATTAAGCCTGTCAATCAAGCCTAACCTGCATTTTACTTAGATATATTTCAGGAAATATTGATATAAATTGGATTCATATTAATTTCCCTATTGTCAATTTAAATAATGTACCACACGCTTGAGTTATCAGTTTCTTCTCTTTTATTGATCTTTCTTGTTTTGAATACTTTTAGTCACATGGGATTGTACTTTGCTACCATTAAGGCAATGGTAGCGATTTGTCATCATCATCATCATCTTCATCATCATCATCATCATCATCATCATCACCAGTCTCTTGACCTAGTGTGGTCGTTGACAGCACTGTGCTGCTGAATATCTGACCAGTTCTCTCCACTTGTCTCGATCATGTGCCAATGCCTGTGTCTCCTCAAAACTTGTCCTGGTCCATTCTGTGATGTTGTCAGTCCACTTTTTTCTGTCTACCTCTCCTTCCGCCACCTTGGACACTACCCTGCAGCACAGTTGTGGATAGACTGTTGGCTTAAGTGACAAGACCATACCATTTCATCTCTCTCTTTTTGACAGTGGTCAGGAGGTCTTTATAATTAACTACTTTGTGCCTGATGGTGTTTCGCACTTCATCATTTGTGATGTGGTCCATGTAAGAGATGTTAAGGATGGTTCTCTAGAATCTCATTTCTAGTGCCAATGCCAATAGCGTGTTAATAGTATATTATCTATAATAAGAAAATGATTCTAGATTTTTTTAAGTTTATTTTCTAAACTGAATATATCACAATGTATTTCCTTATTTGCTCCGAATTTACGATATTCAATTCAGTTGTTACTCATAATGGACAGAACAAGGAAATATTTTCACGAAGAAAATTAACGAAGATAAACGAAACAAACGTATGTCGATTTATTGATATGCTATGATTACGAGATTCGTTATTTGGTTTTTATTAGCTACTCAAAGGGTTTATTAATGTTCCAAAAACCAAACAAGTTTTCGCTAATTAAAGAATTCTTAATTATGTAATAAAAATCGTGATATACAAATCCATCCGCTCTCATCAGTATTCCTTAAGGATATGCTATACTGCAATTGTAAATTGTGCAATTTCGATACATTTATATGCAACCGTCAAGAAACTAACATGTGCGGTTAAACCGTTACACACTGGTACTTACATGAAATGATAATCTGCTTAAACCACTAACATATTTTCTTTTATAATCGTTTTCATAGTTGTTGTTTTTTTCCAAACAGGTTTAAACATTAAATGCAGTGTTTCTACATTCAATATAATTATACATAAACATACATTGAAACAAATCATTCATATAATCTATAATGCTGATAATTATTTCTGCATGTCTATCCGGTAAGTATGTTTTCATAGGTATATACAAGGACTATCACTGAAAGATTTGTCAAGCACAGTTTCTAAACATTCAACTAAGGAAATTCAACAAAACTTACATAACTAAGCAGGAAGAGTGTAGCTAATTCTAGTTAACTAAGTTAACAAGAGTTATATATATATATATATATATATATATATATATATATATATATATATATATATATATATATATATATATATATATATATATATATATATATATATATACATTTTTAATAATATATAGATAAGTACTGCCTACAATTTAATTTAAATTTCTTGGTACATTAGCTAAACCATCAAATATGCAAAGGGGAAAATAAAAAAGAAAGAAGGTAATGAGAAGGAGAGAAACTGATGAATCGACAAAAACTAATTTATATTAATAACTGCAAGATAACAGTTTAATATGTATGAACATAATATCATTTGTTTCCTTGAAAACAAATCAAAAAACATTATAAGAGCATGCATATGCAGTCATACTCATGTACCAACCAATTCATGTAAGCATACATATACATTTCTATATATGAACATTAATATTCATGTACGTGAATATCAGACCGCATACACATACAAGAAAGAGAGTGAAAGAAAATGGCTTATGTTATTTTCTCTGAGTCAACACATCGTTGAGTGATCCCATTATTCCACTTTCGCAGTCACTACTCTATTTCCAATAACATATATTTTCACATGATTTGGTAAATACCGTTCGTAGATTTGAATTTGACAGGGATGACGTTTTCACTTTACATTTAAAACGAAATTTCTAATCAAAGTAGATCTCTCGCAGATTTGATCTTGCTAGAATAACGTTTACTAGCAATAATACTAGATTTACAAAGTTGGATTGGTTAAATTCGTTTAAATCTCCAAATAAAAATAAGATTTTCAGAAATCTAAAAATTCATCCTAATCTCCGTTCTACAAAATGTACAACCCGACCCCAAATATATTTCACAACAACGCAGATGCAAAATACATGTTTCATCGTATCGTACTCACTATTACAGAAAGAAAACCTTATATCAGCTGCAAAGTCAATTTTAAATAAATAAGTATTAGTTGACAGTATGTTATTTTGAATGCGACACTGGAACAATCATAATTTTCTATTCAAAGCAACATCATACAGAATCGAATATAACGTTTCCCACCAATCTTGTAGTTGGGAATGTTGGATGTAATATAAACGTTTTTTTGACATGTATCACGTGCCTAGTGTTGGTCCAAATTTTAACCCTGTATTAGGCTTTAAATTATTTTTCGTCAAACATGCCAGAAAAAAATATCAGCTACTCTACTAGGTAGCGACATCGTTCAAAAAAAACGTATTAAGATCAGCAAGAACTTTCACACCGGCATAGCTTCAAAGATCAGATTGCAGGACGGTTCATCCAGCCAGGTGTTTGCTGCTAACGCATGTACAACAAATAGTTTTGTCCATAATCGCATTCATGTTATGCTCTGATAGCACATTCCAAACAGTGTCCATTATAATGTCCACTGTATTTTCTATATCATCTATTAACACGGGTTACACAACCATTACACAATTAAAAATTTTGAGTGTATGCAACAATGACAAAATTGACCCCATTAATACAAAATGACTTGTAATGAGCATTGATCGCCTAGCCGATTTTACAACATATCAATAATACATAGGCTCTCTCTCTCTCTCTCTCTCTCTCTCTCTCTCTCTCTCTCTCTCTCTCTCTCTCTCTCTCTCTCTCTCTCGTTGTGTACATGAATTCAAAATGTATTCAACATTGACTGTGGTACTCTACATTAGGGTTGCATAACACGCAACCACTGAAAGTAAAATATAACATGTGTGATCTTTACAAATCAAATTTATGCAACTCGTCCCAGAGTCACTCAAACATTGGAAATTACTCGAGTGTTAGATGAAATCCAGTATTGCAATTAACACTGAAAGCAAATACTAAAACCGACATCTGTATGACATTGGAACTTGTACCTGATAAAAGCAATGCAATCACGCTGCTGTAATAGTGTATGTATTTATTACGATACACATATCAAGAGAAATATGTACGGTAGTATTTTGTCAGTCTCTGCAAACGTCATGTTGGCAAGATTAAATTCTTGTTCTGAAACGTAAAGGTAAAGACTGGTGTTTGAACAAATGTTTCATTGTCTTGATGAACTGCTGAAAGTTATGTCCCATTTTCTTACTCCGTGACATATATATATATATATATATATATATATATATATATATATATATATATATATATATATATATATATATATATATATATATATGCGCAAATTACAATGTAGCGTTGAAAGAAACTCGTCATAAAAGATCAAAAATATTCTGATATATATAACAATGTAACAATGTACTCGTTACGGTATGTCTATTGGCTGCAATTTCTGTCCTAAATTGTCGTTTATTAAGATGATCTTTTCATTGTTATGATAGTTTAATGTATATGTGCTGTCACGTTGAGAGGAGCATGTTCCGATGCTTCACGTATATACTTATACTTTTAATTCGTCGTTAAGACCTTGGATAAAATAAATACGCAATTATGTAAGACAAACTGAACTGCATGTGTGTTATTTAACAACTACAAAACTACCAGGTCTGGGTTAATTTCAAAGAGAATTCTGCCACCAGATGGAGACTCCTCAATTTGTTTTGTAATCAGACATGATGTCACAATCTTTTGGAAGCAATCTTGGGCTTTTGGGGACCGGAAACCTGACTAAAGCATGTAAGTGTAAATTACCCATGAGCGAGTTTCAGAGACACTAGATCGTATCAAATCAAGACTGAGTGATTCAAATTTAGGGCGGAGTCTCAATAGGTAATTTGTTCAGACTAAGTCCACTTTCCATTCAGTTCATGTGCAAACGTTAACATGTGTGGTCATAGAGACGTTTTTGTTTTGTTGTTGTAGGGTTTAACGCGCATTTGTATACATTAGACCGATGAAATATTTACTATTTTGCAACAATTAAACACATGATTCTTTCTCATGTATAAAAATAAATGCCAGATAAACTTGGATAAAGAAATTATTACTGTATTTCATACTGTTATGTCTTGCTAAAAACGTTCGAGTTTGCATTTTATAGTTTCGAGAATTTTCTAAAATTGAATTATAAATCTTAAAAATACATACATACATACATACATACATACATACATACATACATACATACATATATATGTGTGTGTGTGTTTGTATGTGTGTGTGTGTGTGTGTGACTGATTTATATTCAATATTCATTATATTATATATCTATTGATAATGAAATATTCTATTATAATATTACTTTGCGCCACTGGCACGTAATACAAATGACAATAACACAATACATTAGCAACGGTTTAGATCACAAACTGAAGAGAAAACTCAAGATATACAGAAGACAAAAATAATTGACAGTAATAAAATTAAACGTATATTACAAAATAGGATTGGTAAAACAAAGATGAAAACGATTCCTACGAGCTATACAAACACCTTCGAGAATCCTTACAGCTATAAACATACCAATCAACACAAAAGCTGAAATTGATCACTGCGTTTAAAGTTCCTTGGTCATCCCTTACGGTTTCTAGCAGCGTTTAAGGCACATATTTTATTATTTTAAAAGAGTGAGAAACTCTTATGAACGTCGAGTTCTAATGTCCAGTATACCGGTTGACAGAACGAGAGAGGAAATGAGAGCTTGTATAAAAAAGCACGCCAGAAACAAAGGAATATAAATAATTGACTCTCAGATCTTAAAGCACTGGCGTGTAAGAGGAGGAAAGGACACTTTTACTGCTTTAGTCACGGTAGATGACTTAGACTTCGAGAAGGTTTTAGAGAAAGGTTTTTGGCCAGATTTTGTATGGGCAAGAGAATGGTATGAGGATTACGGTGATAAGGACGCCAAGAGGTTCAGGTGGAACTATATAAAGGGGCACTAAGTCGCATATATATGCATAAATTATGGTCAACTACTTTATAGTCATTGTACTACTTGTGTTGAAAATCTATTTTTTAAGTCAACAAATGTCTAGTCATACATTTCGTCTGATGACATGGAACGTAAAAGGAGCCATGTATGGTGCACCATACTTGTACTCTTTGCTAAATGAGGTAGATATTGCAGTGCTTACTGAGCAATGGCTTCTTCCGGAGAAACTCTACTTCCTAGACAATTTACATCCACAGTTTAAATCTTTCTCACGCTCTGACAATAGGCTAAAAGCGAATTTCGAAGAAACGATAAGACATACAGGGTTTGGGGGAATATCAATCCTATATAGGAAGTCACTCTGCGTTAATCCTTTGTTGAGCGTCGGTAGTGATAAGGTCTTAGGGATAGAAGTGATATGTAATGATAAATTGAAATATTTTGTATTCGGAGCACTTTTGCCATCAACTAATTTTCCTATTGCAAGTTACTATGAAACAATGGAAGAATTAAAGGACCAGTTTGATATGTTCTGTAAAGAAGGCATTCCGGTACTCGCGGGTGACTTCAATGGCCAGTTAAGTTCACTGCTTAGCTTCAAAACGAACTGTCTAACAACAAACGCTAGAGGCGCTATTCTAGAAAAGTATCTGACCGATAGACACTTAATATCCGTTAATAGTCAATCTATTTGTGAAGGACCTGACTTTACATTTTTCTCAATCGATGGTAAATCCAAATCATTGATAGACCATATACTATTGCAAAAAACCAAATTTGATTTAGTGGTTAAGGCCGAAATAATTGATGACCATCTTTTGAACATTTCAGATCATCATCCTGTAAAAACAGAGTTGGTCATTCCTCTTGCATATAATATAATCATGGCTGACAAGTATATAATTCCCTCCATAAATTGGAAGAAAGCATCGGCAGAACAAATAAATAGGTATAAGGAAGCAACACGCAATGAATTTTTAGCGCAACTGCATAAGGCAGAACTAGTGACAAATGTCGATATTGAAATTATTATTCAAGACACGGTAAAGATCTTACATGACGCAGCTTCTAGGTTTCTGCCCATAAAAAGGGTTTGCCCGTACGCTAACCCCTACTGGAAACTACTAATCGTAAAAACGTTTCATACAGAAATGAGGCTGAAACGTAGGGTATGGATCTCTGATGGTAGGCCAAGAGGTTGGGAATTTCAGTCATACGCGAACTATAAGAAAGCGAAGAAATGTTTTGGAAAAGAGTTACTGAGAGCAAAAGAAATGTGTGACAGAGAACAGTTCAGTGAGCTTGAAAAGGCTGCATAGCTCAATATTTCCACTTTCTATAAGTTTATACGGAATAAAAGACATAAACGTGATTACATATAAGAAATTGAATCTAACGGAAAAATTGTACGTGACCACGACTCTATAAGAGACTTATGGGCAAATCATTTTTCCGATTTGTCACTACCTGACAAAATACCTATCTGTACGATAAGAATCATTACCAGATGGTCTTAGCAGAGGTTAAAAAACACAGTATAGAAACCCATTCCCACTTTGATGAAGTTGTTGACAAAATTCCCACTAGAGAAGAAATCAGTAGTGCAATTAGTTCTCTCAATAAAAATAAGGCATGTGGTCACGACGGTATTGTTGCCGAGCATGTACTGTTTGAGGACTCTCAAAGCAGTGTACAGTTACTTGAAACTGTCTTCAAAAAAGTGTACCGAGGAGTACCCATGCCATTTTAAAAAAGGTTTAGTAATACCAATATTTAAAGGAGGGGGAAAAAGCAAATTAGATATGAATAACTACCGTGATATAACTATAGTTCCAGTGCTTCGGAAAATCCTAGAGCAAATTATATATAATAGACTACTTATATTTTCTAAGCACATCAATTTTCCAAATCCAATGCAACAAGGTTTTAGGAATAATTGTGGCAGTATCACTGCAGCGTTTTGTTTCAAAGAATTTATATGCTACTATATGGATAAAGATACTCCTGTATATGCAACATTTCTTGATAAACTACAGTCTGGCACAATGGGTTATTTTACAAGCTGTACAAACTTGGCATTAAAGGGAAGACGTGGCGCATCATGAAATACTCGTTTAAGGGAGTAACCAGTTCTGTTTTATTTGCGGGCAAATTGTCCAAAATATTTCAATATTAAGCAGGGTGTAGGGCAGGGTCGTATCTTGTCCGCTTGGTTCTTTCTCGTTATGATAGACGATTTGATCACTGATTTAGATCACACTTTGCGAGGCCTGAAACTTGTCGATCTCCACCTGCCGTGTGTCTTATTAGCGGATGACACAACTGTAATGGCTAATTCGCATCATTCGATGCAGCATCTGCTCGATACAATCTCTAATTATGCGAAAAGGTGGAGATTGAAATATAACGCAGATAAAAGTTGCAGCATCCTCTTTACAAACAAAAGAAGAAATGATATCTCTTCTTTTCTTTTCGACAATTCGCCCATTCCAGTAGTCAAAAGTAAGAAATATGCCGGCATACCTCTAAAGTACAACTTTAAACCTAACCATGCGATAAAAGAAGCATGCGATAAAGGTAAACACTTATTAAACTCTTTTTATTTTATTGGTATCAGAGACGGAGGAATGAACTCTCTAAGAAGTATGAAAATCTGGAAAAGAATCATTCTACCTTCAGTCCTATATGGATGTGAATTATGGTCGAATATGACAAACACCAATATAGAAGAGCTTGAGCTATGTCAGAGATATGCAGCGCGACGTATGCAAGCTTTCGATAAATATTCGCCCACGGAGGCAACGCGTAGTACCTTTGGACTCTGGTCAATGGAAGCATACATAGATAAGATGAAATTGTGTTTTTTCAACCGGCTGTGTAGGGGCGATTGGACTCTTATCTGGAAAAAGATTTTCATTTTGCGTTTATGTCAGTACTTGACCAACCCAATAAGACAGACGGGGTTTATAGCAGATGTTGACAAAATATTCAAGAAATATGGTATGGGAAGTGTTCTCTTAGACTATGCAGTAAGAGTACAAACCGAAGGTAAACTTGTTTGGAATCGGATTATTGATAATATTCAAAACATCGAAGAATCTACCTGGAATACAGATATTGAACTAAGGAGCGATTTAATTCACTTCAGAAACATTCATTTGGACTTAAAACCAAGCAGTATATGGTTTTTTGGACGTAAATTTCCATCTATGTTATGGTCTTTCTCTGAAATAGTGAAACTATATATCATGCCTGTTGGAAAAGTTATGATATGTAAACTCTGTGGAAAAGAGACTGACGACATAGCGAAACATCTTATCTTAGGTTGTGAAATGCTCCTTGAAGAACGAAACGTCTTCTTTGAAAGGGTGATTGACACTTTAGAGGTGAGAGACGGGGTTAATTTATTTAATCAAGAAGACGATATACTATTGGAGACACTTCTTGGAAGCAGAGTAGATTGCTTGTCGTCTATCGACGATGATGTATGGGATAAACTGATGTTGGTAACGGCAAAAAGCATAACCTCGTTTTACAATAAAATGCATGCCCTACTCTCAACCAACATGTCATAACATAACAGCAATAATAAGTAGTTAATCTAAATAAATAAACTAATTAATTTAAAAGAACAAGCAAAAACAAATATCCTGCTGTTGTCAAATTCCGCAATTTTGATGTATTACAGATCACGGAGATATAATGCTCTCTGGCTCATATAATATACGAGTGTCACCTTTTGCTATCTTTATTCCTTTGAGAAGGATTTCATGCTGTTCCTCATATATATGTATAGATGTGTGTATATGTGTGTATATATGTATGTGTAAATATGTGTTTGGGTGTGTATATATATATATATATATATATATATATATATATATGTGTGTGTGTATGTGTTTACATTTATATGTATGTGTGTATGTTTGTGTGTGTGTGTATATATATATATATATATATATATATATATATATATATATATATATATATATATATATATGTATATATATGTATGCATAAGCATATATGTCATGTAGTAAGAACTACATTGATAATTACAATGGTATACGTTTCCAATTTGTTTTATTTATATTCTTTTGTGTTGTATTTCATGATTTTGTATTATCCTGAATTTGATTAATCTGATGTAATCTCTATTGAAGAGGAAATAAAGTCAGTCAGTCAGTCATACATACATACATACATACATACATACATACATACATACATACATACATACATACATACATACATACATACATACATATATATGTGTGTGTGTGTTTGTGTGTGTGTGTGTGTGTGTGTGTGTGTGTGTGTGTGTGTGTGTGTGTGTGACTGCTTTATATTCAATATTCATTATATCATATATCTATTGATAATGAAATATTCTATTATAATATTACTTTGCGCCACTGGCACGTAATACAAATGACAATAACACAATACATTAGCAACGGTTTAGATCACAAACTGAAGAGAAAACTCTAGATATACAGAAGACAAAAATAATTGACAGTAATAAAATTAAACGTATATTACAAAATAGGATTGGTAAAACAAAGATGAAAACGATTCTTACGAGCTATACAAACACCTTCGAGAATCCTTACAGCTATAAACATACCAATCAACACAAAAGCTGAAATTGATCACTGCGTTTAAAGTTCCTTGGTCATCCCTTACGGTTTCTAGCAGCGTTTAAGGCACATATTTTATTGCACACCTCCCAGATAAATGTTACATGATCACAACTGTAATACAAAGAGCTGAAGCTTTTAACGATTATTTTATAGAGTAAACCCTACAAGCAGGAATTGTTAACCTTCTATGCATACATTTTAATACTGATGTCAGTTAGATTCTTTAGAACTAATGCATAACCAATTAGAAACGGTTCCCAAATGCATTCTTCTTGATAAGTCCTTTTGGTTCTGGTGGCATACTCAACTGTATCTTTCCGTGTTTTGTAAGGGTAGTCCACAGCCACCTTGTTTTAACTTCTTAAATGAATCACCTTCCCAACTGGTTATCCAATTATGACAAGGGTGATCAAGATATAAGCAAATATCTAATCCAAATAGTGTTATGAACGTTATAGACTAATTCTTAATACTTATTTAATTTCTCACAGGAAAATCAGTATCATCCCGGTATTTCTACAGTAAAATATGTGACACAACTATATGCTGTTGATTTTGATTTTGGACGTTAGGGTTGAGGTTAGTTTTATAAGTAAAGCTTTTGATGGCGTGATGCATGAAATACTCATCTCAAAAAAGCATACTAATGTAGGCCTCATTGAAACAGACCCTAGCGAATGATTATTCTAGGGATGTTTTAATAGTGGCTTTGAATTGGAACTCGAGTGCTCAAAGTATTTGTTTGGCCCCCTCGTCCCCCTGTGGCCGCATGAGTCATGAGAGACAACAAAGGTTGTGCCGCTCTTGTGCTGTTGCAAAGTACCTCATGCGTCCCTCATGGTGGTTCTAGTTTAAGACCTGTGGTGTACCGGTACATGATTTACACTCTTACAGACGATTATCTCAAGATAGAACACATCGTGGATAAGCCCCTCCTTACTTCCAACATTTCTAAATCGGGCATGCTAACGATAAAATAATTCTCTCAATGGTAAAAGAATTTTGCCTATAAACCTAAAACTGAAAACCTGACAAAGGGTTCAGCAAAATAATAAACCGTTACATGTACCACTATTCATGCTAAACCTTAGAATTGAAGAAGTTGACCCGTACCAAAGTAGTATGGAACCCTTTGTCTGGAACCACTTCTTGACACATTAACAAATATACTATATACAAGAAAAGGAAAGAGTCAAGGTAAAGAATGAATGCAATGTGCAGGCCAAAAATTCAACTTTACATATGTGTGTGTGTGTGTGTGTGTGTGTGTGTGTGTGTCCCTTTAACCTAATCTGCGCTTCAGAAACACCCACATGTTTAATTTGAACCCCAGTTTTCGAACCAAAATTTGTTTTTTACTCAGTCTGACCACCAGTTCTGACACCATGTAGACTTCTGACTCTCAGTATTCGACCCCTAGGGGATACACTGTATATAATATATATATACTATGTTGAAATATGACCATGTATTTGTGACAACTAAGAAAACTTGAGTCAAGAATATAAGAGGAGGCAACCAGTAGTGCTGAAACAATTTTAGTTATTATTTGAATCTTCATTTCAATAAACAGAGGAATTTATTTTTATCCAAACGAAATAGACACATACAGATAATTAAAATATAAAGTGATAAATGGTCCTTACCTCTTCCATCTAACATCTCTGATTCGACCAGGTGTTTGGTATACAACTCACTGTAACTGACCTTATGTAAACAAGCTACAGTATGATCTAGAAATATACTTTTTTTACAAATCGTTTCTTCCAGCCGCCATTTGAAAATCGAAACGTTATTCATCGATACGGTCTATTATAAACCCCTGACGATTTTTACTGGATTATCTGGAAATTCGAGTTCGACTTATTAATCGATACGGTCTATTATAAACCCCGGAAGATTTTTACTGGATTATCAGGAAATTCAAGTTCGACTTATTCATCCATACGGTCTATTATAAACCCCGGACGATTTTCACTGGATTATCAGGAAATTCGATTTCGACTTATTCATCCATACGGTCTATTATAAACCCCGGACGATTTTTACTGGATTATCAGGAAATTCGAGTTCGACTTATTCATCGATACGTTCTATTATAAACCCTGGTCGATTTTTACTGGATTATCAGGAAATTCGAGTTCGACTTATGAGACATTAAAGTCCATCTAATCAATATTTATTTACATATATCATAGCTGGATCATCTCTTTGTAGACGTGAATTGTCAAATGTCTACGTTTCACTTGCATTTATTGGCAAGAAAACACAGCAAACACTTAAGTGCTCACATCGTATAGAAATTTAGTTTTAAATACTTTCTTCCGAGACACATCACTTCAATATGAAATAAATATTCGCATTTTCGAAGCGTTCGTGCAGGTATTGAAATATCAAATAATTTTTTTTAGAAAAACTTATATGTATGTATCTCCACGCACAATAAACAGCTATAAGCACTATTTTGTGTCGCAAGTAATTTGCCAAAATGGATTGTTCAACCAAGAGTCTCTTCACTTGGACGTATCAACTTATTAACAAGTTAAATATTTTTGTCAAATGTATGACATAGACTATCCTTGAACAAACTGTCAACATATGATAGAGACCAGGAATGTTTCTGCCTCAGTGAAAAGAGAAAAACTAAACATGCATGGTCCAAACCAGACGTTCGAAACAGAGAATGTAATTATTCTCATTACATGTTAGATCTGTAGCCGTCAGTATGTCGCGGGAAAATTTAAAAGCTAAACAAAAGGATCAACCTTCTTATATTTGAGTGGATGACAAAGAAGCGTTACAGAAGCCCGGTCAAAGAACATTTCTCCTTCCCTGGCCACACTTTCAGTGATATAACACGCATTGCAATTACTGATAACCCCAAACAGAGTTCCGAAACAAAGCGGGGGGGGGGATATCTTGCTCGATATGCCGCCCAAGAACATAGCAAACCGGTGGTTTGAACTCAGAACAAACGGGAAAAAGACAGTCATCCATAACTAGAATTATAATTTGCAGCCGATACATTTTCTGTTAAATAATTCTCTAAATTTCCTTAATAGCCTATACTTAGTAATATAACAATGAAATATCCGGGATTTAATTTATCATTAGATAAATTTACATAAAAACAACAGATGTCGTTATGGCTCATGATTTCTAAGTCAATTCAAATATTTTTCAGCAAATATATCTAATTGAAAAAAACTAGTTCAAAAAATATAAACTAGTTGATAAATATAAATTATTGATTCACTAGATTAATAAATATTGAGATTATTAGTTATTTAAGAGCCCTTACTGCATTTAAATGTCTAATTTCTGTAGAAACGTCCACGTACAGTTATGCAAACACAATGGTTTTTGTATTTAATTTGTTTGTCTTGTCTCTGTTTTCTCTTTGCCTTTGAAAAGGACTGATTGAGAGTCGAACGCGCCCGGCTAGTTAGATATTTATTATACATACATACATACATACATACATACATACATACATACATATATATATATATATATATATATATATATATATATATATATATATATATATATATATATAAAGAAATTTTTTATGATGCTGAAATAACAATGCTACGAACCATGCAAAGACGAAAAATATTCCTGGGGTATGAAACTATAATTTTCAAAGAACCTGCCTTCTCCTATATTCACCTATGTACAAACAAATGCAAGAATCTAGCTTAACTGACCTGACACAATGAAAAGTATGCACTAATATCATAACCTTAAATAATGCTTCGAGTCTGGTGATTATATTTATTTGCTTAAAGTGCGCCGATGTTATAATTGGTTATAATTTTATCAAAATGTTTTTAATTGCATTGGCTAATGTTGGCTAATTGAGACGCATCAGTTCCATTCGTAAATATCTTTCAGTTGATGCCACTTAAAACACTTGTGTGTTCATTAGTACTTTCAAGACTGGACTATTGTAACTCAATTTTGTCTGGTTCGTCACAATATTTACTCCAGAAACTTCAAAAAGTTCAAAACACAGCTGCATGGATCATCTTTAGAGTACCTCGATCAGAGCACACCTCACCACTGCTCTGTACCCTACATTGGCTATCAA
The DNA here is from genome assembly GCA_030141615.1 of Unio pictorum. Lineage (NCBI taxonomy): Eukaryota > Metazoa > Mollusca > Bivalvia > Unionida > Unionidae > Unio > Unio pictorum. Next base: position 7,363,277 of record JARLTB010000050.1, read on the forward strand.
TTCGATACAGAATCAAACACAAAATTTGTTCTCTGTGCTACATTTCAATGACAGACTCCAGTCCAACATACCTATCCAGCCTCACCCATGTGTATACACCAGCTAGATACTTACGCTCCTCTTCTGATAATCGTATGCTCATTGTTCCCAAGTTGAAAACAAAGTCATATGGAATCACACCACAATTAATACTTCCAGTTCAGTACCCACGAATGTAGTTCCAGTCTATTTTTAGAACATTTTTTCCTCTCTCATTTTGGTAGTGGTAGAAGAGTTATATTGATGCATATTTGGTATGGATTTAAAGGTAATTGTTTATTCTTGAGAATATGAGCAGAGAGAGTGGTTGTCAGTGTGTAATTTGGCGACAGTGCACATGGAGTAATAAGGCCTTGGTGATGATCCGGAAGTGAAATATGTGTTCTGTTTACATACTGCTCTGTTTACAGTGCAGCAGCTCAAAAAAATGCCGATCAACCCTTGACAAGAATTTCACCGTGAAGTCATCTTTGGAGGTATTTTAGATTAACATATGATTTGTATTGATTGTCACACTGTGGAAAGGTCAGTACTGAGAAATATATGTAGAGAACATATAGTAAAATTAATTGTGGTCTATGTCCTGTACAGGCAGTATTGATGAAACTTTAATATGCTATAAAATTTTTAATATTAATGATAAACACATGAAATTTGTAGGTGTTATATATATTAACATTTAAAATAGAAAAATGCCATTAGAATTTAAAAATTAATTTTATTTTTTAAAATTTTAATAATTTTTTTTTTAAAAATTAAAAAATTAAAATTTGCCCCTAAAAATGCACATAGATAATATTTTTGGAAATTATATCAAATGATATCAGCATGTTTATACTTCTACACCATATACAAGCTACAATGATGGATATTTGTCAAATTTTGTCAGAGAAAATATCTTTGTAAGTCAAAATGAGACATACATTTAAAATGTATGAAAGACAGATTCTATTTTGTATTGATCATTCAAACTATTTATTAGGGGTCCAATCAGATAATTTATGTGTTTATGATGGGGTGACTTCCGGAGTAACACATATATGCTTATATAGCCTTTAGTAATTGTTAACAAATATAGTTACAGGGTGTTTAGTGAGAGGACAGTGATGAAAACTTCATACTAGAACCTACTCAAGTTCTCTACTAAATCAGTTTAAACTTTCTGAGAATGAAATGCAGGCTGAAGGGATAAAATATACTTCCCACATGTATATTTACCCTTGGATGTAAGAAAACAGCAAAATGATGTAAGGTGAACACAAAATGCATTCAATTTTATTGTTCAGTTTGGTTAAGATATTGATTAGTGAAGCGCGGCATTGTGGCCTGTATGATGTTATGTGAATTCTAATGATCTATCTTAATTTATGCATTGTTAATTGCTAATAATATTTGCTAACTGACACTCTAAAGATTGCATAAGATATATTCAAACAGATATTTTGAGTTTAACTGTGTACAACTGATCTTAGCATGGTTACATATCCCACATGAACAAATATCCACATATTTTACAATGTTTGGGATCCAAAGTTCACATTCAGTATATCATATAGGCTGACATTGTACCTACAGTGAATCTGTAAGACACATTTTTGGCTGTGTGCACTAAATGTATCCCAAAATGTTATTTTTTTCATTAATATGCCCATGTATGGTAACATATTTCAATTCAGTACTTGGATAGAGTGCGGTATTGCTATATCAGCTGATATCTGATTCTATTGAACCATTGAGGTTAATAATTGGTATCAAACACCCTTAAAAATACACTTTAAATGTTCAAACAGATCATTGGAATTATTTTTGCACATTTGATCATAACAATTACATTATATATGTCCCACATATGCAAATTTCCATTCTTGTTTACAAGTTTTGGGGATCAGAATTTCACATTTAGTTTATGATATAGGATGTATTGGTACCTGTAGTTGATATGTGTGGCCACATTTAGCTGTATTCTCTTGCAATATCCAGAATTATTATTTCCCTCATGAATAAGATTGCTTATAGTAATATATTCTTTTTTACTACATTGTCGCTTGACTTTCCTGTATACTGGCATGTACTAATGTTTCCACCAATGATCAAACCTCACCGTCCCCGCATTTCCTTAAAGTTTGTGATGCATAGTCTACCTGATTAGTTATTTCACCTGTGCATGACCAGATATGCTTATAGAAACTTCATATACTTTTAGGATGAATTTATTACTTTAATACATGACTATTACTTCACATTTCTGAGTGTCACTCTGTCAAGTTTAATATTTATTTCCTATGCTTGCAGCCTGAATGTTATTTGTAAATCACTATATATAACACATTTTAACTTCATTTGCATACATCTTACTGTTTTCTAGATATAAGTGAAACATTTTATATCTTTTCAGGTCTAGGCTGGTATCTGGAACAAAGTGTTAGTGTTGGATCAGCTTGGAAGCTCTCCAGTAGTCAGGTGGTGATAGCAAGGTTTCATAAGGACATATGCAGTGTACTGCCATAAGTGATCATGATATCACAACACTAATATAAAGCACCTCAAGGATATGGCTTAGATCTTCATGAGAGAGATTAGCACCATTGTTCAGTAAGGTAAAGCCTGCCTAAAAGCTGTATTTTCCTATCTTATAGTCGCTTTTTGTAGTTATCGACACTGAAATGTAATGCAATTTTCCTATAAAACATGGAAGTGGTCCCATCAGATGTTTAAATCTGAGTGCACTATTAGTTATTCAAATAACTGCCTATATACCTGACACAATAAATATGGAACATAGCACTTATTGTTGCTTCTTTAGTGTGTACACCTATATGCACCTTGACAGGCATATTGCGGTTTGTTGCCAAAATCACTATGAGTCATGCTACTTCATTACCCCTGGGAAAATTGTTCCCAGTTACACAGACCCAAACCACCATTTATTTTAAAGACCATTGATTGATCAACTTTTCTGTCTAAACTTTGACAAAATCTGTTTTCAAACTTTTATGAAAATTTAATTTTTCAATAAAATTTAGTTTATAAATTTAAATGTTTATTTAAATTTCCATTAAAATTTTAAATGATCCAAATGTATAAACTTTAAACATATTTTCAGACAGGCCTCATCTTGTAGTACAATTAGGTTTTTACAGCATTGAAAAAGTCCTATAAATAAGGAAGATATAGCAAATTTAGTTTTGGTTTCTCAAGAACACATGGATCAGCACAGTCACCCTGTATAACACCAGCACTACACACTTTCCAGCAGGTGTCACATGACTTGTATGCAAGGAAATTCAAAAAGACTTCATGTATAAAGTTCAAATAGGTGTGGCATTCAAATATAAAAGTTTTACTAAAATTTGCCCCAAAAAGTTGGGCCTGTCAGGAATCACACCACAATTAATACTTCCAGTTCAGTACCCACGAATGTAGTTCCAGTCTATTTTTAGAACATTTTTTCCTCTCTCATTTGGTGGTGGTAGAAGAGTTATATTGATGCATATTTGGTATGGATTTAAAGGTAATTGTTTATTCTTGAGAATATGAGCAGAGAGAGTGGTTGTCAGTGTGTAATTTGGCGACAGTGCACATGGAGTAATAAGGCCTTGGTGATGATCCGGAAGTGAAATATGTGTTCTGTTTACATGCTGCTCTGTTTACAGTGCAGCAGCTCAAAAAAATGCCGATCAACCCTTGACAAGAATTTCACCGTGAAGTCATCTTTGGAGGTATTTTAGATTAACATATGATTTGTATTGATTGTCACACTGTGGAAAGGTCAGTACTGAGAAATATATGTAGAGAACATATAGTAAAATTAATTGTGGTCTATGTCCATATGGATAACGTTCGTTTGCACACCAGGACCCGGCGACGTGTAACGAATTGTCCATTGAAATTAGACATAAAGACACAGTGGTCCCTTTTAAGAGTGCTATTAAGACTCACCTGTTTCGACTGCAGGGACAAACTTAGCGACCTAATCATGTTTTCAGCATGTTTTTATGTTTTCCAATTTCATTGTTTTTGTCATTTGTTCTTCTGAAGTGTAGACTTATTATTGATGGTGTAACGCGCTTAGAGCTTCAAAAGATTAGGCGCTATACAAAGTCCTCATTATTATTATTATTATTATTATTAATGTTTTAGGTACACTGTTATTTTGGAGGAGGTGGGGTTTCTCGTGCTTATGTTGACGTATACTCCTCGTTCTGAATGATGTAAGGAAACATTATTCGTGGTTTGGCAAATCAGATAAATATTGCAAATATTTGAATGCTTCTGAAGAAAAACATTTGAATATTGTACTGAAAACCTATGTCTTTTTTAAATTTAATACTGGAAGGTATCAGCGCTTTAAACCTCTCGAACACATTCGCATTAATTTCCGAAGAATTTTTGATATACAGAAATACCTCGTTATGACTCCTAAGTCATAGCGTTCTCTCTTAATGTAAAACCGCTATGTATTGATGAACGTTATACATATAATTTTAATAAGCAATAATACAACTGGATTTCTGGCCATATTAACGCTATAACGAAGTGCCCCATGGTGACAGAGTGCCGATGTGTTATTCTTATTAACATTATCTATTATCCATTGCCTTCGTCAGGGCATTCCCTCTGAACAAAAACTCATTAATTAACACGTTCATAAATAATAGATACGACAGCTGCTTTTTAAGTTGTATCTCATGTACGATTACGGTGATATAATTAACCAACCAAAACAATGACCATGAGACCTTTTTGGCAAATTCAGTGGCTCTCTCATTCACATGAATGACTTTCTTGGAACCAGAGGACCCCATCAGAATAATAGGACAGGGTTTGACATTCATATGGGAATCAACCAATCGATCAAGGTTCGATATTTGTCTAGTCACCATTAAATAGTGTTGGCAGTAGTCCTATGTGACTGGTTCAGACAATAAAAGGTATAATAATCGATCTCAAATGAAACAGAACTGCGATGTCAAACATTTTGCATATCTAGTGAATCATCCTAAAATGTTTCATGAAGCAAATGCTGTTATATATTAAATCAAGTGGCACAAGACAGGATATGGACATTCTTACTTAACATGGAGACATGTTTTAAAACGGTAGTCCGTGAACAGCAACACAATTTTGTATGTAATCTATGTCAATACCGGAATAAACTTTTATAAATATAAATTAATGATCCATTAGACTAATAAATATTGAAATTATTAATTATTTAAAAGCCCATAACGAAGTTTAAATTCTGCATTGATGTGATGCAAGATAACGACTCTATCGAAATATATCCCGACATTGCAATCTTCATGCAAAGAAAGGACAAACGTTTTACTTGTTTCTTATTCAGCCTTACACGTTTAAGGTAAAATTGTTCATCAGGCTATGAAACAAACGCTTTAAATCTCAAACACTTCAAATTTGGTATATAACTTTAACTGAAGAAAATATATGTTAAGAATCTTTCCCCCAAAAAACTCCACATATTTGACCAAATATCTCAATTACGACAAAGACTATATTTTTGGAAATGTAAAAGATTCAAAGAGGACGCAAATCATTGACAAAATGGAGGAGAGATAGCCATATAGTATCCGGGTTTGTGAACATACACTTTATACTGATCAACGCCAAAGAACGTTTGATGTGAACAGGAAAAATCTGACAGGGTTAGGAAATGAAGACATAGAAGAAGGTGTTAAGTTAACAAATGATTCTTTTTGTGGATGAAGAACATCCGATGAGCAAACGTGCGTAATTGCCCCATTCCATTATCTCCATGGCAACGCGTCGACCATAACTTTTTACAGAGACTGAAGTGATTTTATATTATTCGATAGACAATTGTTCGGGGAGTATAGTCAGTGCAACACAACATTCAAATTATTGTATAATCTTAGTTATGCATAACTGAGACTTTATTTGACAAATATTCCAGTAATTCTCGTATCTATAAATGGCTGCATTATTTACTCTAAGCAGATACAATCTGTGTGTAAACTTTAATTGGCTGGTACCCGACTGAAATTTGCAAGCCTACATCACAGGCGTATAGCATGTAAATTTCGTGCCTTGCGATTGGTTAGTCCATACGCTATAGCAAACATTAATTGAAAAATCTATATGAAATGCAGTGATTGGTGGGTAAATTCACAATGGTGATGTGCATCATGGGGGAAGTTTTGGTACTTTTATCAAGTGAAGGCTGCTTGTTTATAGCAGGTTATTAATATTATATTCGTGACACATTTGTCAGCAAATATACCTATGTAAGCTAAATCTTTGTAATTCTCCGATTCCCTTGTATATCTAGTTTCAACTGTTTCATCGTACCAGTCAGTACCGGATTAACAATTATGCATACAAAGCACGTGTTCAGGAAACCAGCCCAACAAGCCTAACATAACACAAATCAACCTTTTGGCTGATAATAAAATGGAATGAATTATATATGACCATTTCGACCTGCATGTATAATAATAATAATGAGAACTTTGTATAGCGCCTAATCTTTTGAAGCTCTAAGCGCTTTACACCATCAATAATGATATGACTACACTACAGAAAAACAAATGACAAAAAACAATGAAATTGGAAAACACAAAAACATTCTGAAAACATATACAAAACACGATTAGGTCTCTAAGTTTGTCCCTGCAGTCGAAACAGGTGCGTTTTAAGAGCACTCTTAAAAGGGACCACTGTCTTTGTGTCTAATTTCAATGGGCAATTCGTTCCACATCGCCGGGCCCTGGTATGCAAATGAACGTTGTCCATATGACTTTGTTTTCACCGTGGGAACAATGAGTATACGATTATCAGAAGAAGAGCGTAAGTATCTAGCTGGTGTATACACATGGGTGAGGCTGGATAGATATATTGGACTGGAGTCTGTCAGTGAAACATAGCATAGAGAACAAATTTTGTGTTTGATTCTGTATCAGATCGATAGCCAGTGTAGGGTACAGAGCAGTGGTGAGGTGTGCTCTGATCGAGGTACTCTAAAGATGATCCGTGCAGCTGTGTTTTGAATTTTTTGAAGTTTCTGGAGTAAATATTGTGACGAAACAGACAGAATTGAGTTACAATAGTCCAGTCTTGAAAGTACTAATGAACACACAAATGTTTTATGGCATCAACTGAAAGATATTTACGAATGGAACTGATGCGTCTCAATTCAAGATATGCAGCCTTGCATATGTTCATGACATGTTGGTACAATGTGAGAGTACTGTCTAGAGTAACGCCTAGGTTTCGTACTGATTGTGAGAATTTAATGTGGGTGTTGCTGACATTTATTGTCTGAGGTAAAGGATGTGAATGGAAAAGTCTTTGTGTTGTGATCAGAATAGCCTCTGTTTTATCATCGTTCATCTGCAGCTTGTTACATGACATCCATGATTTCACATTAGAAAAACACCTCTCTACTCCATGAGTGGTAACATCAAATTCAGTTGGGTGGCTATACTTGTATATTTGGGTGTCATCAGCATACAATTAGTGCGACACTGGGTGATGATCTATGACACTTGAGATCAGCTGAGTGTACAGAATGAAGAGAACATGTCCAAGAACAGATCCCTGTGGAACACCACAACATACGTCAACTGAGCTGGAGTGTATTCCATTTGCAGATATAATTTGTGTCCTGTTGACTAAATAGCACTTGAACCACTGTAAGGCTATATTATCAATGCCAAATACATGCTTGAGGCGGGGTGAAGTAATATATCATGGTCTATTGTGTCAAATGCTGCAGATAGATTAAGCAGAGTGAGGACTGTAATCTTTCCACTATCCAAAGCAGAGAGAATGTCATTAAATACTTTCAGAAGAGTAGTTTCCGTACTGTGGCAAGGGCGATATGTAGACTGTACATTGCTAAAAAGACTGTTTTAATTCAAATGGGATACAAGTTGGGTTAGAACAACCTTTTCTGAGATTTTTTAGATGAATGGGAGATTAGAAACTGGGCGGTAGTTCTTTAAATCGTTATGGTCAAATGCTGGTTTCTTCAGCAGAGGCTTTACGATGGCAGTTTTGAAAAATGATGGGATTTCCCCCGATGAGAGAGATATTAATATTATCAGCTAGTGAAGGCAATATTGGGTTTAAGCACTCAAGCAGCAGTGATGTGGAATTGGATCAAGCTCACAAGACTTTTGTGCACTTTTCATCACGATTGTCCCTACTAAATCAATAGAAACAGGTTCAAATGCTCCTAATGGTTGTCGCTGAAATTCTGCATCATAACTGTATGGTTACTAGTCATTTGAAATTGTGCTGTCAAGCGAATCTCTAATGGTTTGCAAATTGGTCCGGAAGATCTAGTGGAGAGAAGGTTGTTGGAAGTGGTGTACATTTGTTCCTTAACATTAATTTGTTAATTATCTCGAAGAATTCTTTGCAACTGGAACTCTCCATGATCTTAGTATTGTAGTAGGATAATTTGGCTAAATGGACTATGTTTGTGACGTTCTTCTTAGCGGCTTCATATATTTGTTTATGAATAGTGAGTGTTTTGGAAAGCCAATGCCTCTCTGCTTTTCGGCGATGTATTTTAGCAGTGCGAAGCTGGTCTTTAACACTGCTATACCATGGAGAACACTTCTGTTGTTGATATTCTGCATTTGGTGGCTGGGGCATGTTTTTCAAGCAATGAACGCAGGCAGTTATCAAGTTGTTCCGCTGTTGGATGTAAGAACGTTGTTAGGTTTTCTTGGATGTCATGCATGAATTTGGTTCAATTTATCATACAGAGGTTTCTCTTAGTAGCAAATAGTGGTGGAGGGTTAGGGACTGTTACGTCGAGATGGCATACAATGCAGAGGTGATCCGATGCACGTTCGTGCGATACAAGAGTGGATTGCAGAATATTATCATCATGTCTATAAAGAAACCAGTCTAAAATGTGACCAAGTTTATGGATGGGTTGGTTAACTGACTGTTTAAGATTGAAAACATGAATGGAATCTAGGAGTTTTGATATGTATGGTTTTCCAGGACAGCCAAAGTGAAAGTTTAATTCTCCAAGAATAATTACGTTACCACCTATCGAATTTCCATACTCCAGAAGATTTGAAAACTGCTCCAAAAAGAGAGATTCAGTCAGCTTGTTTTTTCTACTAGGAGAACGGCGGTAGAGACAGGAAAAAATGGACTAACCTTTGTTCCAGTGTGAGCGTTGTTTGGACTAGTTCAAACGATGTGTGACAGAAATTGAAGGTTGTGTTGTACTTAAGGCATTTGATCATGGATTTCGTTGTAATTACAGCAATTCCACCTCCGCGAGAGTTGCGACGGAACGAGTGGATGGAGTAATCGCTGGGTGTTAGATCCGCGCACTTAGGTTCATCACCTGACGATCGTAACCATGTTTCTGTCAGGAAGAAGACGTATGCATATCTTACTTTGGCAACACTGGTATTTTCCAACGGTATTAGCTTTTAATATTGTTTGTTGAAAGTTTCACATTGTGTAGGGGACACCATACTATTTTCAGTACTTAGAGCCATGAAATGCCTTAATTCGGCACTGATGCCATATAAATACCAGTGAACTACTGTATGAGCACTGATGTGTCTAATATCATCAAAAAATATATTTGATAGATGTGTCATATATCTTAAATAAACACCATTGAGATATTGTGTTAAGCTATATTATATTTGAACTCGTGTATTTGAAGAAAAAAATAAACGCAATCAACCTTTTTAACAGTATGGCTTCCAATTATCGGATGTAAAAATAATCATTTTCGAGCATAAGGAACTTTGTCAGCACGTGCCATCATGGAGTGGTATAGCCCGTGTCTGAAAATCATAAAGCTCTTTCCCAGAGATTTGTGTCCACCATTCATAAGTGACGCCTCTTTTCACAAACCTTCTTTTGATTGGCTGGAAGTGGTAAATCAATGTTCTAGTTCAAGCTATGATTTCTAATATTTACATTCTTGGAATTATCATTTAGAAAGATAAAAGGTATCTTTATAGCAAAGACTGTCTATCGGAAATTGCTTGTTTGTGACCTTCATAATGTGAAAGGCAATATTAGATTTGCGGCCTTTACTCAATGTCGCTAGAGGGATTCCAACTGTTCAAGTTGTAATAATTATGTTGCTTAAAATAGATATTAAAATGGTTGAAGATAGAGTGACTTATAATCGTATGACTTCAGTAAAATGTGGATGCAGACGATATTACATGTATAAATGGTCTATTAAATGATGTACATCTGCTTGGGAATATGCTGATAACATGTATTAGATGATGAGATTGAAAACGTTTGTTTGAACCCCTTCATTTATACACTTATTACTAATATCTAACGACAAGTATTTCAGCATTTGTTCTAATGAACATACTTGCTTATTAGGGCTAGATGACGTCATATAGTTATCACACGACTTGTGTCCCATTAACTTCTTAAACAAATTTAATTTTAATATATGAAACGCGTATAATGACACCACATGACGTCGTGACGTCAGGAAAGGAAAAATGTTGCGGTTGAAGATATCTGGATGTATTTAAATGATATATTTTCACTATATACACCAACGCAATGTTGTCACTGGGTCTGTATCATGGCGGCAAAAAGGATTTTCCGATTTTTGTGAATACTCGCAATCTTAAGGTTGTTTACACATAAAGCTGTGGCCAGGAAGGACTTGAAACTGTCAGCACAGTTTCCTCCAAAATGTAAACATTTGTCATAAGGCTATATTGGAAAACAATGATTATCAATTTTTGTATTGTGCATGCAATTCATTTGAACATCATTTGCAATATTCCTGCCAAACTTATTATACCTGCATAGTTGATGATTACAACATACATTCAGTGTATTGTACGCTCTTTGACGATTATATATAGGTCACTTACAGGATGTGACGTATATGTCCTTACACGGTTAGGCATAGTTTAGGTTTTTTTTCTAAAGTGGCTAATATGGATCAAGACTACGAAAAAGTTGCTTATGATCATATATATATATATATATATATATATATATATATATATATATATATATATGATAGATGCAAAGCTCGAAGCCCCGAGTTAGCTGTGCCGATAGTTAAATTAATGAATACACAAAATTGGACATTCAAATAACATAAAATACAAATTAAAACACTATCACTCGTCTTTCAATCGAGCAAGTGACGGTCTATGTCATCATCCGACTTAGTGTGATTGATATTCCTCCTGTCCTGTGTACCTACTCATCTGTATGATCTGCACCTGGACTGATAATCCAATTCCCTCCAAAAATTCTAACTTCTGCCTCCGTTTGTCATTTTTCTTTGTCTCCCTAAGACTTGGCCCATCTGCACTGGGGTAATTTCCTATGTCACGTACGGTTCGTCTGGTCCCTAAAATATTCCTGTATTAACACACAAAGACATTAGAATAGCATATTCCCTTAGCTATTAAACTCACACTAAACCAAAATATCATCAGATAAGCCTTTACTCTATTTGGTCACGCATTCGTACCCATCGAAATACTCATTCTCTCTGATATGTGTACATAGTATATATAGATTCTCAATCTTATCATACAGAACACTATCACATAATCAGACGCATTTCTGTACACTGATATGTACAGATCCATGCGCTGATATATCCTTACACATGATACTCGTATAAAGTATACACAAACAATCAAATTCCTATTAACTAATGTTGCACACCGCAAAGTTATACAAAGTTATATCAAATGAATAAACGCACGAGCTTATTACGAATTAATCTAATAGCGAATTACAGTATTAATTCTTAACATAAACATTGTTCATATCTCAAAATATGCATATTGATTAAACACCACGAATTAATCAAACCATACAAATGGTAATTCTACGTAATAAAGTATACATACTGCAATAATTAAAGTACAATTAGGTTGCAGTAATAGATTACAACAATCGATCAAATAGTCACTGACCTGTACTGAAGCTCCTTGTAATTCCCAAAAATTAAGTTTCGCGCCAATTTCGAATGTGACGGATACTATACTTAAACTTGCGATTATAATGTTTGACACGGTTTGCTCAATTTCGAGTCTATGTTCATTCATTTAACTATCAAATACTGCCCACTCCCTACAGTCTGCCAAGGGCCGTATATGACCCCTACTTGAGGTTCCTTTGATCCGAACACCGGAATTCCACCACTTACCTGTGAATCATGTGATCGTAATTATTATGTAACTGGCTGCCCGAAATACGGCCAGTTATGAATTGTATGGTCATGTCCTTTAACTGGTTTGACACCTCAATTTTCACAGAATTGACCGTCATACATATTTTCAGCGCGAAATTATTAGCCGCAGGGTCAAACATATATATGTTAAAATCTGGTTAATCCTTACAACGTGACAGTCAATTTCTTTAAATTCATAAACTGCTTGCTAGACATTCTAGGTTGATACAACTAAGCTATGGTACATGCCACTCAAGGTAGCACAGGCCACACATAGTAAAGAATCGTTAACAACAACATGCTTTTAAAACGTTTCAGTTAACAATTGCGGCATTTCAACATTACACATACAGTACAGACTTTAGCTTTATTCGCTGAAAGATAATTTGTCAACTTCTAAAAGTGACATAATCTTTGGATCACAACTTTCTATATTAATATTCCTGGAAATGAACTATTGTGTATTTTAGACAATTGTAGGCATCATAATTAGACGAAAGTTTATAAAAACACTTGTTATATGAAACCATATATCTGTTCATGTTTTACTAGAAATGCAACACATTGTCTATGTCATACCTGCATTACTGATTTAGCTATCACGTGATTTCCGCTGGTCAGTTACACACACACAAACACACACACACATAAGATCAACGTTTGCACGGCATAAACCGAAGTGTCTTTACGTCGCACCATATACGTCTCTATCCAAATGAAAAAGGAAGACCCAAGAAAACGTACGACAGTATAATGATTAAGCTCTCTGTGTCAATGTTTTACTGATAAAAATAAACATTACTACATGTACATCGATTGAGCTCATAGTATGTTTTAGCCAAAAGGAAGTACGGGGATACTGTGTTACATGGAGATGAGCTAATAAGTTCTCTCCTAATGTAAATTGGGTGGTCTGGAGGCCGTTGCTAATTGTCCATAAATTTTCACTGACTGTATGTATGTATGTATACGCACACAGTTACTGTCGTAGAATGCCATCTGTAAAGATACATCTAACTGGTTCTTTGGTTAATTATCCAGAGCCCATAAAACGAAGCTTACTGTTAAAAGCGAAGAGATCTCCATATAGTTGTTTAATATATTTTTAACATGATAATTAACACGTAGTTATTGCGTTTCACTCATGTGTACCGGAATTCCATTGTGAATTACATCTTATTATCAGATGCTTAGTGTGTGTCTCATAATTTGACGTGAACAGAGTTTCGTGCCAATTTGGTCTCTTTAGTTAAGAATTAGGCTCTAATGAGGCCACATTTACAACGGAAGTTTGACAATAATCAATAGCTTGTTTACTTAGAGAATGCTATAAGTCAAAAACGTTTACATCTTAGCACCACTCTAGCGTATTGTCGGCATCCACGTTTACAATGATGAGACTCGGTCGTGTGAAAAAGAAATATTGGTCACCGGTTGGTGGTCAGTGGCGGGACACGTTTGCATGAAGTAACGAAAATGGATAATATTGAATTAACGTGACCTTTAGTCGAAGTGACAATTTATTATATTTAGTATTGTGCCGTTTTATGCGCGCAACATGTTTTCTTATTTCCTTACCTAAAGGAAGATAGCGTTAAAGAATATTGCATGTGAAAATGTCGTCCGGACTTGTATGTCCCACGAAAGCAAAGTGAAGATAACATTTTTAATTTTTTTTTTATTTAGTTAAAATGAAACGCATATAAATAACAGTATCAGACATGGCACATGCAGTCACGAACATAGAGATTCAGGGCCCTTAAGCAGTTACTAGAGTCGAGGCCCCCTTTTTGGTAATTTAGAAAAAATCAGACTTGTGTACTCAATGTACCATTTCGGCCCCTGGCAGGAGCCCCTTTTGAGGTTGGAGCCCTAGGCCGATGTTCGCCACTGGGAACATTTAAAAAGACATAGAACGAAAACTTCAAACCTTTTATATACATAAAGTATATGCAATATTACATAAACAAAGACCATATATATATATATATATATATATATATATATATATATATATATATTGTTACGTATATTTGATTTAAATAATTTATATATAATTGTCAAATTCAAATTTGTCATTTTAGTTTTAAAATTCAATAATTGGGAGATTATTCTAGAAAGGCTCTATGACCTTTGCTTTTCTTGTAAACAAAAAGTGTTGGCCTCAATTTCTGACCTTGCTTCAGAGTGATAAACAGGCCTTAGAAATGATTGGTTGTTTTCCAAGGACATCTTTTTATTTTTAGTTCTTGGGAGTGAGAGGTGGCTGATTCTTATCTGGATCTATCCGTGCGTACGTGTTTAAATGATCGTACGTTTGTTCTATGACTTTCCAGAAAATCAAGTCATACTTTGTTCACGTAAAAAAATGTATTTAAATTATTGTTTGGGAGAGAACAGTTCAGTAGATGTTGGTCTTTTATAATATTAAGTTGTGTCTTCTTTTTGAGTTATTGTTTAATTACCGTGTACTGGAAATTATGTTAATTCGTTGGAGCAAGAGGAATTATTTTATTTATCTGAAAAAGAATATGTGCTCATATATTCTTATTTCGATTATTATTATAAAAACAAGAACTGACTAAATAACGTGACATTGTCGTCCATATTGGGTTACATCGTCAAGATTCGAACCGGGAACTATTAGGACATTTATTTATCAGGACTCTTGCAATTCCATTAGTGGATTTTTTTTAAATTCTATATTGGATTATTTTTGGACTTGATTCTCTAAAACCGTAAGTTTATTTATTTTCGCTTATGAAAACATTTGTACTTAATGAATTGATTGTTAAATTTTACAAGCTTATTATTTTCACTTCTTTCTGTATTGCTGCTTATTCGAGCCTAAGCACGTAACAATATATATATATATATATATATATATATATATATATATATATATATATATATATATATATATATATATATATATATATATATATATATATATAGTAAAACATAATCCAGTCCGATATTTTCTGCTTTGAAAATGCATATGAAAGAAATTTTAATGAAACTTTGTTCCAACATTTCTACACATAAGTACAAGTTATATTGAATTGTCAGCCATTTTGTTTTTGAATCCGTTTGACGTCTATAGCATTTATCCATTTGATTTTTATAACTTTGTATTGGTATTACTGATTGTCTGAACAAAGATACCTAGTAAACAATACACGATAACTATTATCCTGAAGCGTAATACTTTGTAACAAGTCAAACAATTATGGGGTAGGAACAACTTGGGAGTTTGGAAAAGAAGAACTGAGAAAGTGGGAAATCGAAAATGCTATTGTCAACTCGTGTAAACGAAAGTATAGTTGTAAAGGAATGAAAACTCGATTGTCACCATGAATTCGTTTGTGGACTCGTGTATATAACGACCAGTTTTCATTACTTTCGATTGGTTGACCATGATGATGACCCTTATCTGATCGCATCGATTGTAATATTGAACGATTTCCTCAATTGCAAATATATCTTTGTATAAAGTTTGAAAAAGATATATCGAAATTATGTTCAACCTTTAAGAGAAACAATATAGCTCAGAAGGTCCTGTCAAGGTTAGCACGCGTTATCATAAATAAGACGACTGAAATATTTTCACTTTGGTATTAGAAAAGACATAGACTTACCGTATTTAACTTTTAAATTGTTATCAGTCATTTGCAATAGAGTTACCGTATTTAACTGTTAAATTGCTATCAGTCATTTGCAATAGAGTTACCGTATTTAACTGTTAAATTGCTATCAGTCATTTGCAATAGAGTTACCGTATTTAACTGTTAAATTGCTATCAGTCATTTGCAATAGAGTTACCGTATTTAACTGTTAAATTGCTATCAGTCATTTGCAATAGAGTTACCGTATTTAACTGTTAAATTGCTATCAGTCATTTGCAATAGAGTTACCGTATTTAACTTTTAAATTGTTATCAGTCATTTGCAATAGAGTTACCGTATTTAACTGTTAAATTGCTATCAGTCATTTGCAATAGAGTTACCGTATTTAACTGTTAAATTGCTATCAGTCATTTGCAATAGAGTTACCGTATTTAACTTTTAAATTGTTATCAGTCATTTGCAATAGAGTTACCGTATTTAACTGTTAAATTGCTATCAGTCATTTGCAATAGAGTTACCGTATTTAACTGTTAAATTGCTATCAGTCATTTGCAATAGAGTTACCGTATTTAACTTTTAAATTGCTATCAGTCATTTGCAATAGAGTTACCGTATTTAACTTTTAAATTGCTATCAGTCATTTGCAATAGAGTTACCGTATTTAACTGTTAAATTGCTATCAGTCATTTGCAATATAAAGACTTTCTAACTCCTTAAAGATTATTATTCCGGTACGTGCTGACATTATGTAATGGAGACTCTTGTTAATGCTTTTATCAGTTTGTACCGCTACATTTTGTAACCTAATATATAATTGGCACAACATGGACAAGTTTGCTTCATTTGCTTCTCAGAAACATCAGATATTTTGAGTAAGTATATTGAGATATCTTAAAGTGACGGAGTACTGTGTTTTATTCTGAGGTGTAGCAATATGACTGAATTCCTTTTAAAGCCACGTTAAAAACGCCAATCACTTACTCAATATCAGCACAGCGATAAGGCATTGTGTCTGGTACTGAAGAGTCCTACGGTATTCAGTTACGGAGTAGTGTACAAGCTTTTTCCAAAATTATGCTGACGATATTTATTCCACAAAGAAGCTGCTATACCTCTTGGAAGAAGTGAATGAACCGTGTAATAATAATTATATTTTATCATATTTTTAGAACATCTGTACACCTTTGATCATTATTGTATTGTTCCCTAATGAGAGTTAAAAACTGAAAGAAAGTGGAATAACTATTGTTAGCACGTCTGACATTTTTCGTGGTCGATAGTTTACCCAAGGTCTTTTAACTGACGTGTTTTCGCTGCGGGGAACATCGGTAAACTTTTACATTTAATTTGCAATTCCTTTTATTGTTGCCAGAGTAATATGTTTCAATTATAATCTAATGTAATTGATTCCATCAAACTTCACTTTTGCAAATGTTATTGTACGTGAGAGAAGTCAATTATTATTAAACTATATCGCTCTCTTTGTTCCTAAATGAGGCAGTTAAAAGTATTTTCGAAACAAGTCATGGTACAATATATAAGATTATATTCCTTTCCTATACTTTCCTGCTGAAATATCTTCCGTTGGATATTTTTTCTAGTTTAATAGTTGTGTCCGTCATTGTGGTAACGTTTACCAAAAAAATTATATAATAGCTTTAAATTTGTCTGACATATCCGTTAAATAGGGACAATGTCAAACACTCAGATGCGATGTATGTTATTCATTCTAAATAGGGACAAAGTCAAACACTGAGACGTAATGTATGGTATTCATTCTAAATAGGGACAAAGTCAAACACTCAGACGTAATGTATGGTATTCATTCTAAATAGGGACAAAGTCAAACACTCAGATGTAATGTATGATATTCATTCTAAATAGGGACAAAGTCAAACACTCAGATGTAATGTATGATATTCATTTTAAATAGGGACAATGTCAAACACTCAGATGTGTATGTATAGTATTCATTCTAAACAGGGACAAAGTCAAACACTGAGACGTAATGTATGGTATTCATTCTAAATAGGGACAATGTCAAACACTCAGATGTAATGTATGGTATTCATTCCAAATAGGGACAAAGTCAAACACTCAGATGTAATGTATGATATTCATTTTAAAAAGGGACAAAGTCAAACACTCGGATATAATGTATGGTATTCATTTTAAATAGGGACAATGTCAAACACTCAGACGTAATGTATGGTATTCATTCTAAATAGGGACAAAGTCAAACACTCAGACGTAACACTCAGATGTAATGTATGATATTCGTTCTAAATAGGGACAAAGTCAAACACTCAGACGTAATGTATGATATTCGTTCTAAATAGGGACAAAGTCAAACACTCAGACGTAATGTATGATATTCATTTTAAATAAGGACAATGTCAAACACTGAGACGTAATGTATGATATTCATTTTAAACAGGGACAAAGTCAAACACTCAGTTCTAATGTATGATATTCATTTTAAATAGGGACAAAGTCAAACACTCAGACGTAATGTATGATATTCGTTCTAAATAGGGACAAAGTCAAACAATGAGACGTAATGTATGGCATTCATTTTAAATAGGGACAAAGTCAAACACTCAGATGTAATGTATGATATTCGTTCTAAATAGGGACAAAGTCAAACACTCAGACGTAATGTATGATATTCGTTCTAAATAGGGACAAAGTCAAACAATGAGACGTAATGTATGGCATTCATTTTAAATAGGGACAAAGTCAAACACTCAGATGTAATGTATGATATTCGTTCTAAATAGGGACAAAGTCAAACACTCAGACGTAATGTATGATATTCGTTCTAAATAGGGACAAAGTCAAACACTCAGACGTAATGTATGGTATTCATTTTAAACAGGGACAAAGTCAAACACTCAATTCTAATGTATGATATTCATTTTAAACAGGGACAAAGTCAAACACTCAGTTCTAATGTACGATATTCGTTTCAAACAGGGACAAAGTCAAACACTCAGACGTAATGTATGATATTCGTTCTAAATAGGGACAAAGTCAAACACTGAGACGTAATGTATGGCATTCGTTTTAAATAGGGACAATGTCAAACACTCAGACGTAATGTATGGTATTCGTTCTAAATAGGGACAAAGTCAAACACTGAGACGTAAAGTATGGCATTCATTTTAAATAGGGACAAAGTCAAACACTCAGATGTAATGTATGATATTCGTTCTAAATAGGGACAAAGTCAAACACTCAGATATAATGTATGATATTCATTCTAAATAGGGACAAAGTCAAACACTCAGATGTGTATGTATGATATTCGTTCTAAATAGGGACAAAGTCAAACACTGAGACGTAATGTATGGCATTCATTTTAAATAAGGACAATGTCAAACACTCAGACGTAATGTATGGTATTCGTTCTAAATAGAGACAAAGTCAAACACTGAGACGTAATGTATGGCAATCATTTTAAATAGGGACAAAGTCAAACACTCAGATGTAATGTATGATATTCGTTCTAAATAGGGACAAAGTCAAACACTCAGACGTAATGTATGATATTCATTTTAAATAAGGACAATGTCAAACACTGAGACGTAATGTATGATATTCATTTTAAACAGGGACAATGTCAAACACTCAGTTCTAATGTATGATATTCGTTTCAAATAGTGACAAAGTCAAACACTCAGACGTAATGTATGATATTCGTTCTAAATAGGGACAAAGTCAAACACTGAGACGTAATGTATGGTATTCATTTTAAATAGGGACAAAGTCAAACACTCAGACGTAATATATGATATTCATTTTAAATAGGGACAAAGTGAAACACTCAGATGTAATGTATGGTATTCATTCTAAATAGGGACAAAGTCAAACACTTAGATGTAATGTATGATATTCGTTCTAAATAGGGACAAAGTCAAACACTGAGACGTAATGTATGATATTCGTTCTAAATAGGGACAAAGTCAAACACTGAGACGTAATGTATGGTATTCATTTTAAATAGGGGCAAAGTCAAACACTCATTTCTAATGTATGATATTCATACTAAACAGGGACAAAGTCAATCACTGAGACGTAATGTATGGTATTCATTTTAAATAGGGACAATGTCAAACACTCAGACGTAATGTATGATATTCGTTCTAAATATGGAGAAAGTCTAACACCCAGTTCTAATGTATGATATTCGTTCTAAATAGGGACAAAGTCAAACACTCAGAAGTGTAAGTACGATATTCATTTTAAATAGGGACAATATCAAAGACTCAGATGTAATGTACGATATTCATTTTAAATAGGGACAATATCAAACACTCAGATGTAATGTATGATATTCATTTTAAATAGGGACAAAGTTAAACACTCAGATGTAATGTATTATATTCATTCTAAATAGGGACAAAGTCAAACACTCAGACGCAATGTATGATATTCATTTTAAATAGGGACAAAGTCAAACACTCAGATGTAATGTATTATATTCATTCTAAATAGGGACAAAGTCAAACACTCAGATGTAATGTATGGTATTCATTTTAAATAGGGACAAAGTCAAACACTGAGACGTAATGTGTGGTATTCATTTTAAATAGGGACAAAGTCAAACACTCATTTCTAATGTATGATATTCATTCTAAACAGGGACAAAGTCAAACACTCAGACGTATTGTATAGTATACATTTTAAATAGTTACAAAGTCAAACACTGAGACGTAATGTATGATATTCGTTCTAAATAGGGACAAAGTCAAACACTGAGACGTAATGTATGATATTCGTTCTAAATAGGGACAAAGTCAAACACTCACATGTAATGTATGATATTCATTTTAGATAGGGACAATGTCAAACACTCAGACGTAATGTATGGTATTCATTTTAGATAGGGACAATGTCAAACACTCAGACGTAACGTATGGTATTCATTTTAAATAGGGACAATGTCAAACACTCAGCCGTAATGTATGGTATTCTTTCTAAATAGGGACAATGTCAAACACTGGGACGTAATGTATGATATTCATTTTAAATAGGGACAAAGTCAAACACTCAGACGTAATGTATGATATTCGTTCTAAATAGGGACAAAGTCAAACACTCAGAGGTAATGTATGATATTCATTTTAAAAAGGGACAAAGTCAAACACTCAGATGTAATGTATTATATTCATTCTAAATAGGGACAATGTCAAACACTCAGATGTAATGTATGGTATTCATTTTAAATAGGGACAAAGTGAAACACTCAGACGTAATGTATTATATTCATTTTAAATAGGGACAAAGTCAAACACTCAGATGTAATGTATGTTATTCATTCTAAATAGGGACAATGTCAAACACTCAGACGTAATGTATGATATTCGTTCTAAATAGGGACAAAGTCAAACACTCAGATGTAATGTATGGTATTCATTTTAGATAGGGACAATGTCAAACACTCAGACGTAATGTATGGTATTCATTTTAAATAGGGACAATGTCAAACACTCAGACGTAATGTATGGTATTCATTATAAATAGAGACAATGTCAAACACTCAGACGTAATGTATGATATTCGTTCTAAATAGGGACAAAGTCAAACACTCAGACGTAATGTATGATATTAATTTTAAATAGGGACAAAGTCAAACACTCAGATGTAATGTATTATATTCATTTTAAATAGGGACAACGTCAAACACTCAGACGTAATGTATGATATTCATTTTAAATAGGGACAAAGTCAAACACTCAGATGTAATGTATTATATTCATTCTAAATAGGGATAAAGTCAAACACTCAGATGTAATGTATGGTATTCATTTTAAATAGGGACAAAGTCAAACACTGAGACGTAATGTATGGTATTCATTTTAAATAGTTACAAAGTCAAACACTGAGACATAATGTATGATATTCGTTCTAAATAGGGACAAAGTCAAACACTGAGACGTAATGTATGATATTCGTTCTAAATAGGGACAAAGTCAAACACTCAGACGTAATGTATGGCATTCATTTTAAATAGGGAGAATGTCAAACACTCAGATGTAATGTATGATATTCGTTCTAAATAGGGACAAAGTCAAACACTCACATGTAATGTATGGTATTCATTTTAGATAGGGACTATGTCAAACACTCAGACGTAATGTATGGCATTCATTTTAAATAGGGACAATGTCAAACACTCAGATGTAATGTATGATATTCGTTCAAAATAGGGACAATGTCAAACAGTCAGATGTGTAAGTACGATATTCATTTTAAATTGGGACAATATCAAACACTCAGTTGTAATGTATGATATTCATTTTAAATAGGGACCAAGTCAAACACTCAGACGTAATGTATGATATTCATTTTAAATAGGGACAAAGTCAAACACTCAGATGTAATGTATTATATTCATTCTAAATAGGGACAATGTCAAACACTCAGATGTAATGTATGGTATTCATTTTAAATAGGGACAAAGTCAAACACTCAGACGTAATGTATTATATTCATTTTAAATAGGGACAAAGTCAAACACTCAGATGTAATGTATTATATTCATTCTAAATAGGGACAAAGTCAAACACTCAGATGTAATGTATGGTATTCATTCTAAATAGGGACAATGTGAAACACTCAGATGTAATGTATGATATTCATTTTAAATAGGGACAAAGTCAAACACTCAGATGTAATGTATTATTTTCATTCTAAACAGGGACAATATCAAACACTCAGACGTAATGTATGATATTCATTCTAAATAAGGACAGAGTCAAACACTCACATGTATTGTATGATATTCATTTTAAATAGGGACAAAGTCAAATAATGAGATGAAATGTATGGTATTCATTCTAAATAGGGACAATGTCAAACACTCAGACGTAATGTATGGTATTCATTCTAAATAGGGACAATGTCAAACACTCAGATGTAATGTACGATATTCGTTCTAAATAGGGACAAAGTCAAACACTGAGCGTAATGTATTATATTCATTCTAAATAGTTACAAAGTCAAACACTCAGATGTAATGTATGATATTCGTTCTAAATAGGGACAAAGTCAAACACTCACATGTAATGTATTATATTCATTCTAAATAGGGACAAAGTCAAACACTCACATGTAATGTATTATATTCATTCTAAATAGGGACAAAGTCAAACACTGAGACGTAATGTATGGCATTCATTTTAAATAGGGAAAAAGTCAAACACTCAGACGTAATGTATTATATTCATTCTAAATTGTGACAAAGACAAACACTCAGATGTAATGTATTATATTCATTTTAAATAGGGACAATGTCAAACACTCGGATGTAATGTATGATATTCATTCTAAATAGGGACAAAGTCAAACACTCAGTTCTAATGTATGATATTCATTCTAAATAAGGACAATGTCAAACACTCGGATGTAATATATGATATTCATTTTAAATAGGGACAAAGTCAAACACTCAGATATAATGTATGATATTCATTCTAAATAGGGACAATGTCAAACACTCGGATGTAATATATGATATTCATTTTAAATAGGGACAATGTCAAACACTCGGATGTAATAGATGATATTCATTTTAAATAGGGACAATGTCAAACACTCGGATGTAATATATGATATTCATTTTAAATAAGGACAATGTCAAACACTGAGACGTAATGTATGATATTCGTTCTAAATAGGGACAAAGTCAAGCTCTCAGACGTAATGTATGGCATTCATTTTAAATAGGGACAAAGTCAAACACTCAGACGTAATGTATGATATTCATTCTAAATAGGGACAAAGTGAAACACTCAGATGTAATGTATGATATTCGTTCTAAATAGGGACAAAGTCAAACACTCAATTCTAATGTATGATATTCGTTCTAAATAGGGACAAAGTCAAACACTCAGATGTGTATGTACGATATTCTTTCTAAATAGGGACAAAGTCAAGCTCTCAGACGTAATGTATGGCATTCATTTTAAATAGGGACAAAGTCAAACACTCAAACGTAATGTATGGCATTCATTTTAAATAGGGACAAAGTCAAACACTCAGATGTAATGTATGATATTCATTCTAAACAGGGACAAAGTCAAACACTCAGACGTAATGTATGATATTCGTTCTAAATAGGGACAAAGTCAAACACTCAAACGTAATGTATGGCATTCATTTTAAATAGGGACAAAGTCAAACACTCAGATGTAATGTATGATATTCATTTTAAATAGGGACAATGTCAAACACTGACACGTAATGTATGATATTCGTTCTAAATAAAGACTAATTCACATATTCAGTGGTATTGTTTCTTAATAGTAACATATGCACATATTATGACATGATGTATTATACCGTTACTAATGACACAGTCTCATAAACTAACATGATGTACAATATTCATTCTAGTGATACAGTCAAAACATCTGACACGGGGTATGATATTGATTATAGTGACATGGTCGCATCCTCTGATATGATTTATGATGTAGATTATAATCATAGTCACACACTCTGATATGATGTATAATATTTATTACAGTGACACTATCAAATACACTGATATGATGTATAATATTTATTACAGTGACACTATCAAATACATTGATATGATGTATAATATTTATTACAGTGACACTATCAAATACGCTGATATGATGTATGATATTCATTACAGTGACGCAATCAAATACATTGATATGATGTATAATAATTATTACAGTGACACTATCAAATACATTGATATGATGTATAATATTTATTACAGTGACACTATCAAATACGCTGATATGATGTATAATATTTATTACAGTGACGCAATTAAATACGCTGATATTATGTATAATATTTATTACAGTGACACTATCAAATACATTGATATGATGTATAATATTTATTACAGTGACACTATCAAATACGCTGATTTGATGTATAATTTTTATTACAGTGACACTATCAATTACATTGATATGATGTATAATATTTATTACAGTGACACTATCAAATACGCTGATATGATGTATAATTTTTATTACAGTGACACTATCAAATACATTGATATGATGTATAATATTTATTACAGTGACACTATCAAATACGCTGATATGATGTATAATTTTTATTACAGTGACACTATCAAATACATTGATATGATGTATAATATTTATTACAGTGACGCAATCAAATACATTGATATGATGTATAATATTTGTTACAGTGACACTATCAAATACATTGATATGATGTATAATATTTATTATAGTGACGCAATTAAATACGCTGATATGATGTATAATATTTATTACAGTCACACTATCAAATACGCTGATATGATGTGTAATATTTATTACAATGACACTATCAAATACATTGATATGATGTATAATATTTATTACAGTGACACTATCAAATACGCTGATATGATGTATAATATTTATTACAGTGACACTATCAAATACATTGATATGATGTATGATATTCATTGTATTAGACTCTAGTGACCCAGGGCGACATATGAAATATGTTTTGCTTGAAGGAAACATTAACAACGTTTTATTCCAATGCAGGCTATTAGTTTGAAGATACGAGCGCACACCTCTGTATGTGTGTTGACTTGAGCATCCACAGGTACTGCTATATGGCGATCATACATTTTATATAGAAAAGAAGCTGATCGTAACCCTCATCATCTAAATACATTTAATTTCATTTGATCTTCTACGGTTTACCTACTAGTTCAACTTCTACGAGATATTTTACTTGTTTAAGCTGTTGGGGCGGTTTATTGCATTCAGTTAGATACAACAACAACCTCCAGCATTAATTCAGCAACACAATCTTTGACATTAGCAATCGCTGATTGACGTATTTGTCCGTTAGATTATTCATAAGGCGCTCTTTCCTTCTTGTATGCATTTTAGTCTTCAAAATCCTTTGTATTACATATATTGTTCACCACACAAAAGAATACTATTGCTCTTTTTTGATTCATATGACCAGGGCCAGGAGCAATTATCGCACATGCAAATTACATCTGAAGAATATGAAACCATTTTCCCATAGCTATAGCATGTATTGAGGGAAATATTTTCATATTCAAGTCATGACACTTTCGCTTTTGAAACCCACAATACATGTCTCCCTTGTGGGTTTCCTCTACACCGCTTTTATGTCATAAATGTCCCTTGTGGAGACAGCGTATTACACCATGTCTGAGCCAGTACGTTGATCTCATTTTCAATTAAATTGTTATAAAGGCTTATCAGATCACATAATTAATACATATACGTTGATATTTAAAGTGATTATTTTATAGATAAAAAACGGCGGTAAAGTTAAATATTAAAATTAAACATTTAACGCAGAGAAAGAAAAACTTAAATTAAGTAATGAAATGTAAAGTGAAAGTGTCTCAAAATCCTGTAATATTTCTTTACACGAAGAATCGATTCGGAGTCTTCTGTCGAATGTGTTGCCACACCATATTACTTGGTGTACTGTAAAGGAGTCAACCTATATCCTTTGTTAATAGAATGTATAATGTGATATAATTGTGCCTTCTTCAAACCCAGGCAAATTACTATGATTCCAAGGTATATAGTGCTGTAAGAGGTGCTTTTTCATCAAGATGTGTGTGTCTGCTTTCAATTTTTAACGTAGCTTTAACAAGTTTTAAGTCATATCGCTTCGATGTCTGCAGTGTGGCACTGTATAGTCTGTCACAGGGGCATCATGCTGCAGACATGATGCATGATGTCTCCCACCCAGTTACATTTTTCTGACACCAAACCGACCAATTCTAACACATCGTATTGCTGACCACCTAGAGATCTGTTATAACCATTCTTATAAGTCTGAGGAAGCTGTTCTAACCACTAGACCACCGGAACGGTGCAACAAAAAGATATCTTCTATCAATTTTATCATATATAGTAAGACAAGTTAGACATACAATAATAACATAAGCAAACTTATATATATGTCTGTCAGACTTTCTATCGACCTGTCCATCTATGTAATGTATTATTTAGCCAATCTCTCTCTCTCTCTCTCTCTCTCTCTCTCTCTCTCTCTCTCTCTCTCTCTCTCTCTCTCTCTCTCTCTCGCGCGCGCGCCTTTGTTCATCTCTCCAGAATACAAATTATTTGGCAAAAAACAGTCATTTAAAGAGCAGAGGAACCAGCAGGAGGTGCAGTGTGTAAGGGATTGATTACGATAATTGCAATATTTTAATGCTTTTATGTTTTTTGTTTCACTTATGTCTGTTTTTTATTCACCTTTGATGACTCAGAGTCGAAATCGCTTAGGCTACGTAAAACCTAGTGTTGTACTGTTCTTTTTCACAGAGAGAGAAAGTCGCTTTCGAAAACTACTTTTTAATATTAAACGTAAATAAGTTAAATTTATCTACGAGAAAGCATCTTTAGATATAAAAAATTGAATGCTTGTTTTCTGTTGCGAACACCCTTCTTTCTTGTTTTTGTGGGAGTGGGGATTGTTGGTTTGTCGTTTTTTTTTGTGTTTTCGTGGGTTGTTGTTGGTTTTCCTTCATCGTCAGAGTAAGTATTCCTTTTCTACGATTGGTTTCCATGGGACTGTCGTAGTCATGTGTCGGCCATCATCGCTTCCTGGGTTATGCAAACGACGCCGTCATTGTTGTGACCAAATTATGTCTTAGATACGATACGAAAATGCAAGAAAATATGTCTACTTATATTTTGAAATGTATTTTTTTGGTATCGACTTTATCAATGCTTTACACATAACCCTATACACTATACAATTGCTAATGGGTTCTACATAAATCTATGTGTATGTAGGAATAGCGGTTTGTCTTTTGTAAAGTTTGATTTTAAAAGATAATGTACCAGTGTTTTTCTTTTCTTAAGTTATTTTGGACAATATAATGTACCAGTGGTTTTCCTTTTTAAAGTTATGTTCAAAATAATGTGCCAGTGTTTTATCTTTTGTAAAAATAAATTTGTTACAAGATAATGTACTAGTCTTTTAATAATTTAAAATAATCTACCAGTCTTTTATCTTTTGTAAAGTTATTCTCGTACAAGACAATGTATCAGTGTTTCATCTTTCAGAAAGCTGTTTTTATCAAGAAATTCTTCCCTGTTTTATATTTTGTACAGTTTTTTCTTAAATAAGATTACCCTCTAGAAAATTTCCATAGAAGGTGTTGTACCAATCTGAAATCTTCTGCATATATATAACAAGATTTTACATCAATTGTGTTACCTTTGCTACAGTTCAATTTAGCATGATATGGTGGTAGTGATTGACCGTTATTAAAATTATTTTTAATTAAACATATTTTACCGACAAATGGCTCCTGTTAGGCAAGATAGTCTTTAATATTTTGTATAATTTTTTTAGATTGCATATTATACCATTTTTTGAAAAATAATGTGACAAACGAATACATAAACTGGCATGTTTTATAATAAACATTTGGCATATTCACTTCATTAGTTGAAAATTAATTAAGAAATTAGAATGACTGATTGCACTACCACATCTTTACCCAGAATAATTGACTGACGTCATTCGATCTGAAATCAAGCCAAAGATACAATTTTCAATCCAATACTGTTTTCATAACCTCATCAGAGCAATTGAGGAGTGCACGCCCTGTAGAATTTCTTCCCGATAATTATATTGCTTAGATTGTAACTGCCAAACATGAAAAAAATGAATCTTCTAATGTGAGTTTTTGTCGTATGTAGACCAAGGCGTTTTAAGCATATACTCAAATCCGTGTGTCATCTCTCATTTTAATATTTACATTGTTGGATGTTATCTGAAATGTTAAGAAAGCAGCAGTTTTCCAAAATCAGTTATTATCTGCACTATAGACAACATTTTCCAAGGAATTATTTTTGTTCTGTAATCCATCTAAGGAAAGGTGTTACACGTCTAGACATATATTTATTCAATAAAATATCCCTTTATAAGCTAAACGATGATGGAAATTTTCGGGTTTCTTTAATATAATAAAATGCTTTGTCCAGAAATGAATGTCTAAGGATAACTGGAAAATGTGAGGACTTGTAGGGTAAATGGCAAAGATACCCCAGTTTATTTGTATCAGTTCTGAATCTACTGTCCTGAACTTCATTGTTGATCTCTCTCTCTCTCTCTCTCTCTCTCTCTCTCTCTCTCTCTCTCAAAAAAAAAAATTAATTAATCACGTATATCGTATCTAGAAGGTTAATTGCCATTAAAACCCACAAAGCTCTCAGGTGTCTCCTGCTTGACAGTTAAAACTATTTGAATGTGTGTGTGTGTGTGTGTGTGTGTGTGTGTGTGTGTGTGTGTATCGGTGCATGAGGTAGAATAAATCAATGCACGCACATACATAGATACGTACGTATACGTATATATGTATTTGTGTATGTTCACAAAGATTTGTCCGAATAAATGAAGTTTCTTCGGTTAATGAATCTTTGTTACTTTAGGCAAACTTTTTTCTTTAGCTGAAACTACAAGGGTTGTATTAATACAATTACGCGTAACTTTCCTTTTATATGTATATTTTAAATATGACTATGATGCTTCGTGTTTATTTCATGTTTTCTAGAATTTGGCAACCACAAGACTGTTTTGACGTGATTAACAAGCTAATTTTTAAACAGGTTTTTTTTTCGCTTCAAATGCTGGATTTTTCTAGGGATACACGCGTTTGATTTGTACATACAAGTTTGCACGAGAACTATCAATAAGACATTCAATATTTTGTCTGATGAGAGCACTAAACACCTGACGCTTTATTTATCTAATACACTTATATATATATATATATATATATATATATATATATATATATATATATATATATATATATATATATATATATATATATATATATATATATATATTACTGAATTAATGAAGTACCACAAACGTGTACAAGATAAATAAATATATATGTATGTATGTATGCATAGATACTGGCATTTACAAAATATACCGACACATAGATGACACGGAAATAACTTGCTGTTTTCCTGTAATTTTGATGATGTTACAAAGGAGCTTAAGAGAATATGTTGAGATTATCTGTGGTTATCTTTAATTGAAATTATGAATTAAATGTTGGTAAAAGACAAGGTAAGTTATTGGCTTCCATTTAACTGGTTTGCTTTTACATATGGAGTTTGGCGGATCGGATTATCATTAATTTTACATCTGTTCACAGATGATTCCTTGATTGCATTAATTTGGTTTGCAGAGATTTTTGAGAGACAGCAAATGTTGATAAATTCAATTCGTAATTGCTGCAATAAATATGGTAATAAAGCAAATATATAGCATATATTACTAGAATTCGGTCTAGTAGTTGGGGCCAATAACAAAGTATTAGGTTTTTGTCAAGATGATGGTTATTATTATATTATCATTATATTTTACTTATGTCAAGATGATGGTTATTATTATATTATCAATATATTTTACTTATGTCAAGATGATAGTTATTATTATATTATTATTATATTCTACTTATGTCAAGATGATAGTTATTATTATATTATCAATATATTTTACTTATGTCAAGATGATAGTTATTATCAATATATTTTACTTATGTCAAGATGATGGTTATTATCAATATATTTTACTTATGTCAAGATGATAGTTATTATCAATATATTTTACTTATGTCAAGATGATGGTTATTATCAATATATTTTACTTATGTCAAGATGATAGTTATTATTATATTATCAATATATTTTACTTATGTCAAGATGATAGTTATTATCAATATATTTTACTTATGTCAAGATGATAGTTATTATTATTTTATTATTATATTTTACTTATGTCAAGATGATGGTTATTATTATTTTATTATTATATTTTACTTATGTCAAGATGATAGTTATTATCAATATATTTTACTTATGTCAAGATGATAGTTATTATCAATATATTTTACTTATGTCAAGATGATGGTTATTATTATTTTATTATTATATTTTACTTATGTCAAGATGATGGTTATTATTATTTTATTATTATATTTTACTTATGTCAAGATGATGGTTATTATTATATTATCAATATATTTTACTTATGTCAAGATGATGGTTATTATTATATTATCAATATCTTTTACTTATGTCAAGATGATGGTTATTATTATATTATCAATATATTTTACTTATGTCAAGATGATGGTTATTATTATATTATCAATATATTTTACTTATGTCAAGATGATGGTTATTATTATATTATCAATATATTTTACTTATGTCAAGATGATGGTTATTATTATATTATCAATATATTTTACTTATGTCAAGATGATAGTTATTATCAATATATTTTACTTATGTCAAGATGATGGTTATTATTATTTTATTATTATATTTTACTTATGTCAAGATGATGGTTATTATTATATTATTATTATATTTTACTTATGTCAAGATGATAGTTATTATTATTTTATTATTATATTTTACTTATGTCAAGATGATGGTTATTATTATATTATCAATATATTTTACTTATGTCAAGATGATGGTTATTATTATATTATCAATATATTTTACTTATGTCAAGATGATAGTTATTATCAATATATTTTACTTATGTCAAGATGATGGTTATTATTATTTTATTATTATATTTTACTTATGTCAAGATGATAGTTATTATTATTTTATTATTATATTTTACTTATGTCAAGATGATAGTTATTATCAATATATTTTACTTATGTCAAGATGATGGTTATTATTATTTTATTATTATATTTTACTTATGTCAAGATGATAGTTATTATTATTTTATTATTATATTTTACTTATGTCAAGATGATGGTTATTATTATATTATCAATATATTTTACTTATGTCAAGATGATGGTTATTATTATATTATCAATATATTTTACTTATGTCAAGATGATAGTTATTATTATTTTATTATTATATTTTACTTATGTCAAGATGATAGTTATTATCAATATATTTTACTTATGTCAAGATGATAGTTATTATTATATTATCAATATATTTTACTTATGTCAAGATGATAGTTATTATCAATATATTTTACTTATGTCAAGATGATAGTTATTATCAATATATTTTACTTATGTCAAGATGATGGTTTTTATCAATATATTTTACTTATGTCAAGATGATGGTTATTATTATTTTATTATTATATTTTACTTATGTCAAGATGATAGTTATTATCAATATATTTTACTTATGTCAAGATGATAGTTATTATTATTTTATTATTATATTTTACTTATGTCAAGATGATGGTTATTATTATTTTATTATTATATTTTACTTATGTCAAGATGATAGTTATTATCAATATATTTTACTTATGTCAAGATGATGGTTATTATTATTTTATTATTATATTTTACTTATGTCAAGATGATGGTTATTATTATTTTATTATTATATTTTACTTATGTCAAGATGATGGTTATTATTATATTATTATTATATTTTACTTATGACAAGTAATTGTATATATACACAATTACATGTATTACAAATAATGTACTGCTTTCATAATATTGTGGATCGAGTCTCTTCTTCGTATTTTACTGGCCTACTACGACCGCTGGTTGGTTAGACAAGCTCTTATAACCTTATAAACAGCAATAATTTAATTTAGCATACAAACTTGTAAGTTATCTTAATTACTGTGAATCAAAAGGTTTCACAATTAGCAATTACAATATATCTTCGAACTTTTAGCACTACAGATTCTATAACATTTGACAGGGAACATTTTTTTCGTTATTAATCATTCATAACGCGTCTAGAAGGCAGTCCTTTTTAAAGTATAAAAATACATTATTACATGAAATCCGAAGGTCTCTGATACGTGACAAGTTAAAATTATTTGAATGACGTATCTTCACAATATCTTTGTTTGATTCAGATTTTTATCGTAGCTTTAAAAAAATTCAGTCATATCGCTACGATGTGTGCAGTGAGGCAGTTTATAGTGATGTCTAGCACTGGGGCATCATGCCGCAGACATGTAGCATGAAGTCCCACTCAGTCACATTATCATGACACCAGGCCAACCAGTCCTAACACTAACCTCTTAATGCTGAGCGTCAAGCGAGGCAGCTGTGTGTACCAATTTTGTAAGTCTTTGGTATGACTCGGCCGGGGATCGAACCCACGACCTCCCGCTTCCGTGCCAGACGCTCTAACCACTAGGCGACCGGAGCGGTCTCTTCACAATAAGTCAATTTAAATGACTTTGTATATGATGTTAATACAAAAAACTAATTATGAATGCAGTAAAGTCTGTTAACATAATAAATGAAGGTTCTGCTATCGGCGATACCTTATGTGGTGAATTTATTTATCGTACGATTGTACAAGAAGCATCGGATCTAATTTTCCATTTCCAAGAAACATTTGAAACATGGTTGTCATCATTAATGAAACAATTTTGAACATTGCAACTACAGGATTAAGTGTCCTCAGGGGGTAACTAAATCAAATCATAAACTTTCATTTAAACTTTCATGTGTTTCGAATGCTGGAAGTTAGGAGTGGAATACCTCTTTTGATATGTACAGCTACGTGAACACAAACATTATTGATAAATATATACTATATTTGGTCGGGGCCGCGAGTGGTCTAAAGCGCTGTCCGTTACGGATCACTGCCATCTCACCTGTCTGCGTGGATTCGAGTCTAAGATTCGGCTAATGTAGTTATGTGAGAAAGCTTGCCAGAGTAGCTTCTCGTGGGTTTGTGTTTCTTTTCTGAGGTTTTTCCCGGGTTCTTCCTCCACCAATAACACTGGCCGCCATGTATAGCCTATATTGTGCCGAAAAATGGCGTTAAACTATAAAAATGCTATATCTGGTCTGCAGAGAAGATTAAATGATATAAGACGCTTAGCGAATCTTATTGAATAGGTATGCAGTAATGTAAGTATTCAATTTAAATAGTATTAGCGAAATATGCATTAATTGTGTTTAAAGAATTTATCGCGAGTATGTTTTTGTTCCTAAAGAGCTTGATGGTGTATGTCGGAATGGGATGTACTCAATTTTCTTGTAAATATGGAGTTACCTGTATATTATAGAATATGTTTGTGATTTGTACATGCAGTAGGGTATATGCCTATGTATTGAAACTGATCTCTTAGATGGAATTGGTTAATTACATTTAGAGTAAGACAAGGCAAGATACTTGCTTCCATCTTATTCTTTTGCTTTTTTAAGAATTTAGAAGTGGTGATAATAGTATTTTGTGATAAAAGTATTATCATTGCTTTTACTTTCATTTCCATACAATTTAGTATTTTTAAAAATAGTTAAATGAGTTAAGACTGATAAATTCATTCCGAAACTACTGTAAGAAAAGAAACAGGAAATCAAAACTGTCACAAAAACTATGTTACCAAAACTATTTCTTTCGGAGTTTCGATGATCTGTCACAAAATTTAAAGTTTTCTCCTGATACTGAGTTTGCAATATCATTTAAACCATTGACGTTACCAACAACGAAAACCGTCAATTAGAAAATTTGAGATTTTTTTTGAGTTTCTGGGGAGTAGTAAGAATAAAGGAATAGAAGGAACGTTTGTTTAAACATAAACCAAAATATCCATGCCTAGTGTTATAAACTAACATCTTTCATTTCCAAAATAAAAAAGGAGAACCGGCAAGACACAACTAATACTAATAATAATGACTTTGTATAGCGCCTAATCCTTAGAAGCTCTAATCGCTTTACAACATCTATAATGATATGAATTCAAGAAGCAAAAACAAACACCATGCAATTGGAAAACATAAAAATGCTGAAATTATTTAACGTAGGAAACATTATTACGGCTTTACGTTCGTCCTTGCAGTCGAAAACGGTGATTTTAAGAGCACTCTTGAAAGGTATAACTGTGTCTTTGTCTCTATTTGCAATGTGAAATTCATTCCACGTCGCTGGGCCCTGGTATGCAAAAGAACGTTGTCCATATACAATTTCATAGTGGGAATAATGAGTATACGATTGTCAGAAGAGTAAAGGAAGTATCTGGCTAGTGTGTACACATGTGTGAGGTCGAATAGATATGGAATGGAATCCGTCAGTAAAATGTAGCGCAAAGAATACATATTGTGTTTGATTCTGGATCTAATGAATAGCCAGTGTAGGGTACAGAGCAGCGTGTACATGTGCTCTGATCGTGGTAGAGACAAAAATGATCCGAGCAGCTGTGTTTTGAACTGTTTAAAGTTTCTGGAGTAGACATTGAAAAGAACCAGACAGAACTGAGTTACAATAGTCCATTCTTGAAAGTGCTTATGAACACACAAGTGAAATATATTTGCGAATGGAGCTGATGCGTCTCGGATCAAGATATGGACCTTTCACATGTTCATGACATGTTGGTGCAATATGAGAGTACTGTCTAGAGCAGAGGTTCCCAAACTTCTCTGGCTCCTGACCCACTTGGGAATAT
The DNA here is from genome assembly GCA_030141615.1 of Unio pictorum. Lineage (NCBI taxonomy): Eukaryota > Metazoa > Mollusca > Bivalvia > Unionida > Unionidae > Unio > Unio pictorum. The sequence goes on from JARLTB010000050.1 coordinate 7,398,614, forward strand.
TTTTTCTATCTCTGGACCCACCAAACAAAATTAGGTACAGAGTACTACTAAACTAGCTAAGGATTGCATCATAAATCGGGATTAAGATATGCTGATTTACATCCAGCATTTAGAAATTATCACATTTAAAACAGTAAAATTAAACTTAAGAAAAAAGCGAACATTTATTGCAATGCAACTGTTATATCAATGTAACAGTAACTAATCATTAAATTTAAACTTTAAAGAATCAATGTGAAGGATGGGCCTGCAGAGAGAACAGAGAAATAAGAAGAACTTTCGCGACCCACTTGCCAAAGCTCTGCGACCCACTTTTGGGTCGCGACCCACAGTTTGGGAAACGCTGGTCTAGAGTAACATCTAGGTTTCGAACTGACCTTGTGAATTTAATGTTGGCATTGTTGATATTTATTGTTTGAGGTAAAGGATTTGAATCAGTTAGGCTTGGTGTTGTGATCAGAATGGCCTCACTTTTATCATCATTCATCTGCAGCTTGTTACATACACGTCATCTATGATTTCACATCAGACATGCACCTCTCTACTCCTTGCATGGTAGCATCAACTTCAGTTGGGTGGTAGACTTGTACATTTGGTTATCATCAGCGTACTATTGGTGAGAAACTGTGTGATGATCTTTAACACCTCAGAGCGGCTGAGTGTATAGAATGAAGACAACAGGTCCAAAAAGAACTAAGAATGTTTTTGAATGTAATATAACATAAATCATTATACCGGCGTGTCTAGGACGTTAAGAATATAAAATATAGTTTCCAGTTTTGCTTGCGTAAACCATGTATGTTGTGTCTTTTTCAAAGAACGGAAATCCAGCAAGATGATGAATATGGATGTGTGTGTGCAGCTCCAATATTTTCTCTATCTTTCAAAACGCCTGTATGCAGGGATATATAGCACAAAAATGGGGACTCAATATTTGTTGATATTACTCTGCAAATAACGAGGTCATTTGCTCAGGACGTCATAAAGTAGCACTGACTTAACATCAGTTTAAAACGTATTTGTTGACTAGGCTATGATTTGGAATCATATAATGATGCACTATTTCCATCATTTATATGGGCTCTTTTAATGTGACGACGAATCGTGTTCCAAAACATGGAATGAAACTAGCTTCTGGGCATAGTACGATTGGTAATTTGGTTATTGGATTGATTATTGGATATGTTAGCGTCACACTCAAGAGCAATTTGTGTTTGTCTTGGATACAGTTATGTTTCATTTGACTAGTAAGATCAAATTTGTTGGAGAAGTTATAAATGATTAGAAATAAAATTTACGTTCCTTACTGTGTATCAGATCATTCACTCTAAAGAATGAGTTACAAGCTGATCCGTACACAAAGAAACTATTGCTAAATTTATAGGATACCTATGATATGTTTTAGGCAGGAACTTCTGAGTGTCACGCCAACAATTAAATCCATGCTTCTTCACATTTTTATCTAATGTATTTGACATGTTCATCAATGAGTTGGTCTACCATCACATATGATCATGTGAACTCCTTCACAACCGGAATGCGACAATCGTCAAGAGATAATGTTCTCATGAATTCGTTGTAATCAAACGATATGTATACAAACAGTTTCACATTTCGAAAATAATTGAATTCATCGTCTTCTTCGCATTTTTTGGACTGTACCTAGGCATACCAGTTGTTGATATCTGGTAGAGTGTATAATATTGATTATATAACCACCACAAATATCGTAGACATATAATCTTGAATCTATAACTCTATAACATATATATATATATATATATATATATATATATATATATATATATATATATATATATATATATATAAAATATGACATATAATATTGATCCGTAACAAATACAGTTGTCCAAGACATATAATGTTGAGTTTATTGCAATTTTAAAATTCCAGACATGTGATGTTAAAATAGTTGCAAATCTGCAAATCTAATATTGCCAGACATATAATGACCAATACGTTTTCTATTAATTATTTGAGAAGTCCGTCGAATTTGATGTTGAACATGGTGACTGACAATACGCTACCAGAGTTACGCCCATATCGAGAATATATCTGTCAGACAGTGTAATATTTATATGGTTGAACATGGTGACTGACAATAGACCCTACATGACTAGCGAAACTTATTTTGTAAACAAGAGAATACAAAATTAAATGCTTTTCCTATGATCATATATTAGTTATTCAGTTATTAATGGAGAGAAACATGTTTACGTGTAACTACGTTTTGCACATAACTTTTGCACTTGGACATTGCTTTTTCACTTGGACAAGCATGACCTTTAACTAGGATTTTCGTGATCTTGTTGACAACTTGAAATGCTCTAAAACAATATAATCATCCTGGTTCTGTTATTGTGTAGTAGCCTTTCATAGTACTATTCGTTACTTTAAAGTTACTCAATCCTTCTTTAACATAGGGCGTTTGATCAATCTTAGTGTTGTGTTTAACTTGTATTTGAGAAAAAGTATTTATTTAAATTATTCAGAGGAATTACAACTTGCTCTTTAATTTTCGGACTAAATCACGGTTTTGAGATTATTGAGAATCTGTTCAATGACATTTTGGATTATAGTATTGTGATGCAACAAGACTGCTGACACATTAGCGTATTCGACTTTCTTGACACATCAGCACGTTAAATATTAGAACGTATTTTTAACAAAACTGGAATTTCTTTGTAACACTATACTTTAGACTTGCGATAGAAGGTTTAAGTCTATTTAGGGACTTAGTTCACAAGACTGGTTTGTCTTTTAAGTTTATAATTTTGTATGCTGGGGATAAAATATTTTTTGTTGAATTTTATAAAACGTTATGATTTTTTTCTCATAGCTATTACTTATATTTACACCATAGATTCGTACAATATGCTTAAACAATATTTGCTTAAACAATAATATTTACGTTCAGTGCTTCAATAATAATTGTATTAAATGAATACATAAATACAGAGCGTTTCAAGTTGGTGTAAATTAATTAACGTTTTGATATTAAATTTAATAGATTCATTTATTTTACTGATCTATGCAATTCGGCTTGATATTTGCTTGAAAATAGAGTGTGTATATTTCGTAAATAGATTGCAAGAAATGGTCTACTTACTTACTGCTCCAAAACGTATGTTCCTTTGGAGATTGAAGGAAAGATCTCCCATACAATATTTTTTTTCTTCAAATTTGAACCTAAAGAATAAATCGCCAAACCAGTAATGTAAAAATACCGTTTAAGTATCTACATAGTAAATATATAGGCATTGCCCGTTTCTCTTACATCACATGTGGATTGTACAGTAGGTTGTACAATATCTTTCATAAAACGATTAATGCTTACGTCATTTTCTGAAGTACGCATTAGCTAATATTGATAAGAATGCGTGAATAGATTGTGGATATGTAATAATTATATAACTACAGATGTATTTCGTGCCAAGTCTTTGGAAATATCGCGTTACAGTGTACTAACAAACGTTTCGACTGAACTGCCTTGATAATATCTACGCCGCATCAGTCTCTACCTCTCTGCCCATATAGCCATATAGAATGAAACTCCTGATTAGTATGTGTATCAAAAAGTTAGTGAGTTATCGGTATAGTTGTCTGATGCTCTTTATGTTTTGACCGTATTCAACGGGCATTCCACTAATAGAGTTGTTTTTTTTTTCTATACCCTGATATGGTACAATTAACTTTTCTACTTCGCTCTAGGTTTGGGTATTTATTTAAACATGTTATGGATATGTCAGTATTGAAAACATGGTGCCTCCTGAGGTATGCAATATCTGTCTGGATTCAGGCTTGATTTGTATCCCTTTGTTAAGTTGAGGTGTAGTTTCCAGAAGCTTCCTGGACAACGAGAAGCTTGCCCTTTTAGTATGCTTTGCTCGTTGTATTCCATTTTTAAGCTTCCACCTAGGATGGTCTCCAGAAAAGTAGAGGTATGCTCCCGCCAGCAAACACACGAAATTGCATCTGTTGAGGACGACCCATGTTTATCCTCCAGCCCTCTGGATGTATGTATGCATGCATATAAGTATAACCTCATGTAACAAAGGATCATCGACTAAATGGTTAAGGTCTAGATGTGCGCACTGTCTTTTTATTAATGAAATTGCTTCTTTCAATAGCACAAACACGAAAGAATGTTTTAATATGCGTTTTGTTACTAACTGTGCAACATCAAATGTATTAATTTGATCACATGCAAAAATTGCTGCATTCATTATATTGGACAAACCAGTCAACAAATATATAAACGTATGAACCAACCTAGATCTGACATAAAAAGTTTTATCGATCAATTGTTTTCATCACACATTGCCACATTTTTTAAAAAGACTTTGCATACTGGGGAAGATTCCAAATTTCATCATATTGTTAAGTTGATTTTGAAATGGAATATCTGCTAAAGAAACCCTGTTAGATTCACATTCTTTATAGGATATGTCCAAGCGATCTAAATTCTAAAAAACAAAAACGTCATTCATAAATCAATTTTTTTATATCCATTGTTTGGAACTAGTTAGCAATATTGTGCATTATTCAAATCTATAAAATAACTTAAATATGAAACGGCATTTTTGAATTAACTCTCAACAGAACCTGATTAAAAGTTTTTTAATAAAAATGTATGATTATAAGTACTAACTCCTACCATAATAAATGTAATCAAATAGTCTGAGTTACAATGGCATATTGAAGATATTTCAATATAATATATTAGATTTGTGTTCTTCTTGTTAATATGTACATTATAGATAACAAAATTTATATATATATATATATATATATATATATATATATATATATAATGATTGATGTTGGCATAGAAGTGCAGTTGAACGACAGAATGGAAGTGTTTCGCAAATCAAATTCCAGGAACATCACCTTAGGCATTTATCTTTATCATCATTTACCTAATCTGCATAGATGAAATATTATTGCATATATCATGTAGGTTTATGGATTTTCATCCATGCTAAATAGCAGATTTTTTTATTGTTATTTACTCGAAAAGATGACACAATGCGATTTTTTGTTTTCGCTTTAGTTTCGGTTTTGTATATTGTGTTCATATACTTTAAAACTCGAAGGTGAACTAATATGAATATTACTTAAATCCCAACAGAAACACGTTATAAAGCTATAGTTAAACAGAAGTCGTGCGAATGATGTAAGACTCCACTGTTCCATTATATAAAGTGCAGATAAACTGAAGTCGTTGGAATGATGTGGGATTCTGCTTTTCAGCTCCATCAAGTTGTAGATCAATATAAACCAGGTTAAAGACTCTACTGTTCACCTCCAAAAAGGCTTAGATAAATAAAAATTATGGAAATTATCTGGGACTTCTGTTCAGCTCCATAAAGGTATCGATTTGTGAAAAGTCGAAGTAAATTCGATGTATACGTCGTGGGATTTAAGACACCATTAAGCTCTTTAATAATGCATATAATTAAAAGTCGTGCGTGTCCTTTAAGTCTCCAATACAATTTTAGGAAAGTTTGCATTGGTAAAAGTCGTGATTATGATTTAAGACTGCACCAAATGTGTTCAAAACGTTTTAACATTTTTAAATGTCGCTGATATGATTTTTGACTCCACTACAATTTTATAACGATTTGTATTGATAAAGGTCATGCAATTGATTCAAGATTCCACTACAATTTTACAACGATTTGAATTGATAAAGGTCCTGCAATCGATTCAAGACTCCACTACAATTTTACAAAGTTTTACATTGGTAAAAGTCGTGGGAATGAGTTAAGGCTCCGCGCATATTTCAAGAAAGTTGCTGATAATTAAAAGTCCAACGAATGGTTTAAGGCTCCATCTTTTAGCTCTGTAAAGTTGCATATAAATATAGGCCATAAGGTATTATTTATGACTGTACTTGGAACTCTAAAATGTACATGAAATCCCTATCGGATAGAAGTGATTAAAAACTCAAATATGGGAATAGCACGGGCTGCATATAAATCTCGTTTTTACATTACTTAGTGTAGCCCGTCAAGAACGAGATATTCAACAGCTGTATACAAACCTCGTTTTTATGTATTAAGTGTAGCGTTTTAAAAATGGGAATTACACGGGATGTATACAAGCTAATTAATAAAATAAAGAATCAATACTAGTGTTGCTTAGGAATACGTTTGATTTCGAGTATTTCGTTCACTCCTTTCTCTATTCGTCTACAACGCTTGATATCGAGTATTTGTCGGTCGTTCTTTCGAACTTCTTTTTGAAGTCCTGGTTTCCGGTCTGTATCACTCGTTTCCGTAATAGACTTGACGATATTATATTTTCCCTCTAACTTTCGGAGTTGTTCGCAGACCATCTTTGCGAAACTACGAAACAAAGTCGTAACTTAATAAACGTTAACAAATTAACTACTTAATGCATACAATGTATATGTGTCTAAATAAATATAATATCGTAGTGTTTTAACTGAAATAGAGTCGTAATACAGGTTAATGTTCAATCAAACCACGCATGTCTAAATTACGTTAATGTGTGGCCATTAACTCATCTTGTTTTTCTTTGGTGTCATCCGCATTAATCTGCACTGGTTAGATGGGGCTTCAGGCATGCATCTTTCTGGATTTCTTTATTATTTCACAGAACAACTCTCTCTCTCTCTCTCTCTCTCTCTCTCTCTCTCTCTCTCTCTCTCTCTCTCTCTCTCTCTCTCTCTCTCTCTCTCTCAGATACCTGAAATACACCCAACGGCCTGTTTTTGTCATGGGACTGTTACATTTTTTTCTAATCATTTATTGGTTTATTTGCACATTTGTTTACATTGTGACCTCCTGTATTTTTTATTATTGTTTTGTGCAAATCAATTAAAATACATTAGGCAAAAATTAAGCAAAGCAGAATGATGAATATTTTATACCACAGCTGAAGGGACATTTCGATAACATTATTTGATTTTCAGGCCCTTTTAGCACAATTTTCAAACTTTGTTCACATTTATGAACGTTGTGGACCTTTAATTTATTTCTTAAATTGAACCTCTTCATACTTCGATTAAATAATCATAGCTTGAAGCATACACAAAAATTTAATATTTAACAGGAACATTTGCAATAATGCACACATGATTGATTATATTTCCAGTTTATTAGAGAAAAGTTCTTTTCGTAATTATGTAAACTTTCATTACCTGAGGCAAGCTTGATATTAAGAATTGGTTCAAGCAATGAATATATGGTTTAATACCTGGCTCTTGCACACATATCACTCGATTTCTTTTTGTGATATTCTCGTTTGCAGTGAAACCTTTCAGTACTCTAGCAGTCTGAGACAGAATGTCAAAATCTTACGAATTGTGTCTGCCCGAACATAGTTACATTTGTTTGAGATCACCATTATTTTCAAAAATATGTATCTTCATACATACATACATACATACATACATACATACATACATACATACATATATATATATATATATATATATATATATATATATATATATATATATATATATATATATATATATATATATATATATATATATATATATATATATATATATAGACACAGTCATATGATTTTATACGTATATACTTGCTTTTTATGAAATTATATTGTACAACCAAATGCATAACCTTTTTACGACATTTATTCTCTTTAAATTATACCATTTCTGACTTATAGGGATTAAAAAAAATAGTTAATTGAAAGTGAATCGTTCCTCACACCAAAATGACCCTTGTATTCCTGAAAAATATCACTGCACATGTAAACACCATTAATAATTTGAAGGACATGGGTGAGACTTCCACAGGCACGTATATAAAGGAACACAATGTACTAGATTTACGACAAGAAGACATCGTTGGTATTTGCTTTTTTGTAACTGATACACGCCACAGCCAATGCGATGTTGAGATCTATTTTCCTTAATGAAATACAATGCATTCAAATTTATTCTCAATGTGTGATTCTATGTTTATTAGGCCCAGGGACGATTATGAAGTAAAGGTTTTATCGACCCAGCCATTTTGATCACTGTCATCAAAACTAATTGTGTGCTTTAACTGTGCCTGCGTTTGCAAATATTTTCTGACACATAATTAGAAAGAGTTTTCATAAATTTAGTCCGTTCTATCGTAACAGACAAAAGTGATTAACTTGTAAGAGTCTTTCGTGTATTTCAATGTTTATAGCTGTTCGTCCGATTGTCTGATCGTAAATTGTTTGACGTTTGATTCTTTTCATCTTCATAGAAGGAGCCAAAAAAAAAATAATTTCTTTTTTTCATTTCATCCAATATTTGACTGTATGCATCATGGTCCATTGCTTGTTCTTCGCAGACGGAGTTTGGAATAACCATCTTCGCTTTCCTTAGCACTGTCATCGCCATCAAATGACAGCAAAATATTTCATCATATAGTCTAAGATATCTTACACATTAGTCAACATCCAATAATATTAGATTCTTTACTTTTGTTCTTCCTGTATCTGTTTGGATCATGCAATTATACTGGTGCCAGCTGTCTGATGATTTTTCTTTATGACGGATGGAACGGTGTTTGTTTGTTTGTTCGTTTGTTTCCTTCCGCTTTTCCTTGTAGTGCTGTGTTTGTTTGTTTGTTATTACGTATCATTTAATCTTACACGGTTGATCTGGAGTTCAATACAGATTTTCAATCTGCGATTCTGTTCAAAGTTTCGTATTGCATACCTGACCCGCGGAGCTACAACTTTAATTATTCAATAATAGTCCACATATGAAATACCGGGTATGACTTATTGTTATTCACTAATACCTATTTAGAAATGTCAATTCGCGTTTGTAAGTTTATTAAATGCAGTCATATTGGGTGAAACTGACAGAATATGCCGCTGAAGATAATGGGAGTGGACCATAATTAGCAATTAGCAGTTTATGGGCATTTGGTGGCATCTGTCAATGAGGATTCAAAATCATCTGAGCAAAACAATATTTTGGACAATGTTTGACAATGAGTACTCAATGGAAGGTGGTGCATAGTCGTTGAAAATCTTCTGTTGAACGTTTTGATATACAAGACAAGATACGAGAGACTCGAGTGGGTCCTTTTAATATGGCATGGTTATAAATGCCCCACGTTCAAATAAAAAACTTTACCCATGTTTAGTTTTGTACTTAACTTTGTTCCTATAAACCGAATGGGTTGTACCATGAACAAAATAGATTTAACATTTACAACACAACTATAGATTTATTAGTAAAGCATAGTATCGACGGTAGCAGGATTTGGACGTTACATGAGTTTGATAATTCTTACAAAGTACTGAGTTCTTGGATTTTATATATGATTCTATGTTATGTATCTACTGTATGAATGACCCTGGTCAGTAACGAGTAAAAAGCCTACATGACTAGTGAATTTGGTTTTTGTAAACAACATAATACATACCTATATGTTCATAGATTAGCTATTCAGTTCGTTATAAATGAGAGAAACATGTTTACTTTTATCTACGTTTTGGACATATAACTGTTTCGGATGGACATTACTTTTTCACTTGGAGATTGATGATCGTTTTCACTTGGACATTAATGATCGTTTTCACTTGGACATTGATGATCTTTTTCACTTGGACATTGATGATCTTTTTCACTTGGACATTGATGATCTTATTCGCTTGGAGATTGATCGTTTTCACTTGGACATTGATGATCGTTTTCGCTTGGAGATTGATGATCTTTTTCACTTGGACATTGATGATCGTTTTCACTTGGAGATTGATGATCTTTTTCACTTGGACATTGATGATCTTTTTCACTTGGACGTTGATGATCGTTTTCACTTGGACATTGATGATCGTTTTCACTTGGACATTGATGATTGTTTTCGCTTGGAGATTGATGATCGTTTTCACTTGGACATTAATGATCTTTTTCACTTGGACATTGATAATCTTTTTCACTTGGACATTGATGATCTTTTTCGCTTGTAGATTGATGATCTTTTTCAATTGGACATTGATGATCGTTTTCACTTGGACATTGATGATCGTTTTCGCTTGGAGATTGATGATCGTTTTCACTTGGATATTGATGATCTTTTTCACGTGGACATTGATGATCTTTTTGTCTTGGACATTGATTATCTTTTTCGCTTGGAGATTTATGATCCTGTTCACAACTGGTAATGTTGATCCTAGTAGTTAACCTGGTTTTGTTATTGAGTAGTAGCTCTTCATATTACTGTTCTTTAAGTTAAAATTACTCACTTCTACTTTCAAATCGGACGTCTGATCCGTCATGGTGTTGTATTTAGATTGTAAATGAGAAAATGCATTTATTTAAATTATTCATAGGAACTGCAACCTGCTCTTTAATTTTCGGATTATATCACTGTTTAGAGATTATTGTCAAAGTGTTGGAGAACATTTTGAATTATATCATAATAAAAGAACAAGACTGTTAGAAAATTAGCATATTCGAATTTACTGACACATCAGCACGTTAAATATTAGAATGTATTTTAACAAAACTGTAATTTCTTTGGAACACTATACATTTGGACTTGCGATAGAACTTTTAAGACTATTTAGGGAATTAGTTCACAAGATTGTAAGTTTTGTTTGTTTTTCAAATGTATCACTTTTGTATTCTGGGAAAGTAAATTATTTCTTGAATTTTACAAAATGTTTCACTTTTGGCTATTACTTATATTTACACCATAGTCGTACAATATGCTTACACATATTTGCTTAAACTATAATCTTTACGTTCATTGTTTCAATAACTGCTGTCATAAATGCATACATAAATACAGAGAGTTTAAAAATGCTTTAAATTAGCTAATTTTTTGTATAAATGTAATAGATTCAGTTACTTCCGATCTGTGAAATTTGCCTTAAAATTTTCTGGGAAAGAGAGTGTGAATATTCTTTAAGCAGATTGCAAAAAGGATAAGTTACTGGTCCAAAAGCTGTGTTCCTTTGGAGATTTAAGAAAAGTAGTATGTGTATCACAAAGTTATTGAGTGTTAGTGGTTTGCTGTTCTTTATGTTTGGACTGTATTCAACGGGCATTCCTCTAATAGTGTTATTTTATATTGACTATATTTTACATGGTGTAATTAACGTTTCTACTCTTGGTTTGGGTATTTATTTAAAGACGTTTTGGATCTGCCAGTATTAAAAACATGGTGCCTCTTGAGGTATGCAATTTCTGTCTGGATTCAGGCTTGATTTATTTAAGATCTCATCTTACAGGGTTTGTTTAGTGTAGTTGTAGCTTCCAGACACTTTCGGGATAAAGGAAAGCCTGGCCTGTTATTATGTTTTGCTCGTTGTATTCCATTCTTTAGCTTCCACCTAGTATTTTCTCCATGGTATGAGAGGTATGCACCAGGCAGTCAACACAAAAGAGTTTCTGTTTAGGACGATTCATGTATGTATGTATGCATGCATGTATTGTATTGTATTGTATTGTATTGTATTGTATTGTATTGTATTGTATTGTATTGTATTGTATTGTATTGTATTGTATTGTATTGTATTGTATTGTATTGTATTGTATTGTATGCATGCATGCATGCATGCATGCATGCATGCATGCATGTATGTATGTATGTATGTATGTATGTATGTATGTATGTATGTATGTATGTATGTATGTATGTATGTATGTATTGTTTGTATGTGTGTGCATGCATGTATGTATGTATGTATGTATGTATGTATGTATGTATGTTTGTATGTATGTATGTATGTATGTATGTATGTATGTATGTATGTATGTATGTATGTATGTATGTGTCTGGCGGGGTAGTTTTTCTGGACGGACCGCCAAAGATGAGGAATGAAACATGGACTATGATATATATATATATATATATATATATATATATATATATATATATATATCATCTTTGTATTAATCATCTTTAACAGAGTTAGGTCAGCATGTTTAAACTAGAAATTACCCTATTTACATCATTAATACTGTTGTTCAAAAAATATCTTCTTTAACACAACTTGATTCATTAAAATGTAAAATCAAAAACAGAAATGAAGGTATCATTCCTAGTGTTATTGAATATTAACCACGATTGCCTAATATAGGTAAGAGTATCAATACATTTTAGGAGTTCTTAACATTATCAAGTAAAGCAGGTGTGAAATAGCTACACAAAAGCAAATCCAAACTTTAATATTTAAAAACTAAACATAAAAAATTTTCTAATTAATTCTAAATTTGAAGAAGAAAACAAACATATACCAGAGTATCATCAAATAAATTTAAAAGGCTGAGTTGTTCGCACTGTATTTTATTAATTAAAATGCTCTTTCAATAACAATAATACTAAATAACATAGTAAATGCGTTTTGATACTAATTGTGCAACATCAGATATTATTTATTTGATCACATGCAAAAGATGGGGCATCAAATAAATTGGACAAACGAGTCAAATAATATATAAAAATAAAACATAAACGTATGAATCAACCTAGACCAGACATAAAAGGTTATATCGATCATTTACTTTCATCACATACTGCCTCAAAGTTTAATAAGAGTTTGCAGACTTTCCAGGATTTCGCCTTTCAATCTTTAGGTATAGGTCGTACTGAAATGAAACGCCTCCTAAACGAAACATACCGTCTTAATACGATATATCCAAAAAGGTCTTAATTCCCAAAAAACATAACGACATTTATTAATCTTTTAATCCTTTGTTTACAACTAATTAACAGTATTGTAAATTATTCAAACTTACAAAATAACTGACATATGAAAGGGCGCTTCTGTTTTAATTCTTAAAAGAATATGGTTAATTATTTTAAAAAATGCTCGATTATAAGTTTTATGCATACCAAAATAATTTGTATTAAATAAAAAGAGTTATGATGATATATGGGGGATTCTTTAATACATTATATAAGATCTGTGTTTTTAAAACGTGCTTTATGAAAAAACGAAAATAGTATAAAAAAAAATGATTATCTTTTTTTATTCATGATATTTATTTATTTATATATAATGATTGAGGTTGGCATAGAGGGGCAGTTGAACATCAGAATGGAAGTGTTTTGGAATCAAATTGCAGGAACGTCACCTTAGTCATTTATGTTTATCGTCATTTATCTAAGCTGCATAGCTGAAATATTATTACATAGATCATGTAGGTTTATGCTATTTTCATACATGCTAAATAGTATATTTCTTATTGTTATATACTCGAATAGATGGAGCAAAGCAATTTGTTGCTTTTTCTTTAGTTTCAATTATGTATTTTGTGTTAATCTACTTTTCAATTCGAAGGTGAAATATCTGATATACAAAACTATAGTGTTATTAAATTGTTAAGTAATAGGAACATTACTTAAACCCCAACAGAAACACGCTATAAAGCTATACCTGTGATTTAGCACACTGTCAAACTCGTGAAGATACAGCTTCGCTGGGCAGGGCATGTGTCCAGGATGGAGGATCATTGCCTGCCAAAAATTGCACTGTATGGTGAGCTATCAACTGGCCACCGTGATAGAGGGGCACCTCGAAAGAGATATAAAGACTCCTTGAAAAAGACCCTTACCTCCTGTGGCATCGATCACCGCCAATGGGCATCACTAGCTGTTGACCGTACAAGCTGGCGACGTACAATTCACCAGGCCGCTGATACGTTTGAACAAAACAGACGGGCCGTCTTGGAGGAAAAACGTTGGCAAAGAAAAAACCGGGAGCCATTGTCAGCACCCACCAAAACCCAGACATTCCCCTGCAGCCTCTGTGGACGGACGTGCCTATCACGTATTGGGTTCGTCAGCCACCAGCACAAGTGCAATAGACATAGAAATCTTCCTTCTTAATCTTCGTGTGCGAAGTCAAGCCAACAACAACAAACTCCATAATATTGCAAATAAATAAAAGTCTTGGGTTTGATTTATGACTCCACTACAATTTTAGAAAGGTTTACATTGGTAAAGGTTATGCGTATGAGATAATACTTCACTACAATTTTCAAACGTTTTACTTTGGTAAAAGACGTGAGAATAAGTTAAGACTCCTCGTACATTTCTACAAAAGTATTGATATATAAACGTCCTGCGAATGGTGTTAGATTCCATCTCTCATCTCTGTAAAGTTGCATATAAATATCAGCCATAGGTATTATTTATGACTGCACTTTGAACTGTATTACGTTGTACTTAAAGGCCCAAACGTCTAGAAGTGATTGAAATATCAAGTGTAATGCACTGTAAAGTGCTAGAAGAATTAACGTCCATATAATTACTTTACGTACAACCATACAATTATATTATGTCGTAGATAACCGAATGTACTGCGAATGACATACGGCCCAGCTATGAAATTCTATCAAGATGTAGATGATTTCAATGTCCTCGATCGCATCTCAAAAGTCATCTAGATAAGAAAAGTCATGGGAATGACTTGGAGCTCATTTGTACAATTTTTATTTGTACGGAAATATAAGTCGCTAAAATGATTTCGGACTCAAATATAGAACCCACTAAGTATTTAGTAAATAAAAGTAATGGGAACGACTTATTTTGCAACAATATAACCGTATGAAGCTGAGGAAACATGAACGTCCAGGAAAGGAGTTTTAGATCAACTACGCAACTTTATATTCTTGTAGATAAACAAATCATAGTAACAAAATATGGTTCAACTAAAGAACTCTTTATGGGTTTAGGACATTCATTGTTAAGAGAGTAATGCTCTGCAATAACCCTATTTAACTAAATTTAAGCCTAATAACTCTTCCTAATTTAAACTGCGTTATCGATGCCATAATTTGCATCTACAAGATGTGTCTGTTACTTGATCATAAACTTATTGTATGCGGGGTTGTTTTTTTTTTTGTTGAGGGCACCTTTTTATTATAGAGGATTATTCCAAGATCAAAGATATTGTGTCGACACTAATGAATTTTGAGGGGTTAAGTCATATTTCTGATACCAAACCGGATTATCTGGAATTGAATGCAAGAACCCTTGAACAGGACTTATATTTTTCAAGGAAACCTCAACAGATTCATGAGATATACTATATAGTATTGATACTGGTTTAACTTAACTTATCTGTATGATTCTCACGTCCATCCATCTATCTCTATCAAACCCTCCATTTGGTCGTGGGTGATTCGTAACCATGAGTGCCGGTTCCGATATCGACTCATGCAGCTTTGGCTTTGCTGTCATGGTTTGTTCTTAGGACAGGCACATAGCTTGCGGTTCCAGTACATTTAATTGGTAATAACGTGTTACCATATCCTTATCCCACCCCCATCGCCACACTCGACTCCACAAACAACCATTATGTATCTGGCAAATTATGGCTAACATCTTTACAAATTAACTTCCTATCTTCTTCAGCGTTACTTCTCCCGCGACAAAACTATCAAGACATATTTTATATGTTCACGTTGGTTTCATAGTATACCTTGGACCGTAGCTGTACCTGCTTATATCATCTTGAAATACTTTTGTTTGTGTGTTCTTACATGATCAGCCTGGTTTTTACTGGTTTGATTGGTGTCGTATGAAGACACCAGCCATACTAAAAATTGGGAACTGCACGGGCTGCATACAAACATCGTCTTTATATGATTTTAGCGTATCCTGTAAAAAAATGGGTCAATCACTGGCTGCATAAAAATATCTTTTTATTCTCTTATCGTAGTTTTTTTAAGAATGGGAATTAAACACGCTGCATACAACTTTGATACGTTTTGTGTAGCGAATCAAATATGGGTACTTCACGGGCTGCATAGAAATCTCGTTTGTATATAATTTATTGTAGCCCGTCATCAATGGGAACTGTAACGTCTGCACACAACTCTCGTTTTTATGTATTAAATGTAGCCTTTCAATAATGGAAATTACACTGCTGCATACAAGCAACGTTCCCTCTAAGCTGCGCGCGCAGCTGCTCATGGCATCCCCGCGCAGCTGAATTGTCAATCCAACCTTACATTTTGCTCGTCTCCATAATGATTGCACAATGCAACGAGCACTGCGCACACATCTACCATTCGTTTAGAGGGAACATACAAGCTAATTAATAAAAGGAAGAAGCAATACTAGTGTGGTTGCTTAGGAATACACTTGATTTCCAGTATTGTTTCACTCCTTTCTCTATTCGTCTACAATGTCTGATTTCAAGTATGTATCGGTCGTTATTTTAAACCTTTGTTCAACTCCTGATTTTTAGTCTTCATCACTCGGTTCTGTACTAGTCTTTTAGTCCTTTTTCTGGTCGTTATCTCCCGCTTTGTACTCTGTGATTAACTATAGGTTTTAACCAGACCTTAAGTGCAAAGCTACGACAAAATAACGGATGATAATAATCGTTAACAAATTAAGTACTTTTTATGGTTACAATGTATATGTGCCAAAAAAATATAATATCGTAATTATTTAACTGAATTGTTATCTGAATAAAGTCTAAAGTTCAAACAAAGCACGCACGTCTAAATAACGTCAATGTTTGGTAATTAACACATATTTTCCTTCTTCGGTGTTGTGGGTATTAAACTGCACTGGTTCAATGGTATTTAAGGCATGGATGTTTGTTGATTTCTTTATTATTTCACAATCCAGTTCTCTCTCTCTCTCTCTCTCTCTCTCTCTCTCTCTCTCTCTCTCTCTCTCTCTCTCTCTCTCTCTCTCTCTCTCTCTCTGGTGAAAGAATATGAGAACGTTTATGTGATGTGATTTATACCTTCAAGGTATGTACTATTTGAAACACGGCTTCAATTTTATTAAATTTATCATTTATATATAAACACACACACACACACACACATACATATATATATATATATATATATATATATATATATATATATATATATATATATATATATATACGTGCGAAAATATAGTATATAATTATTTATTGGGAAATTCACAATCCTATGTTAGATAATGGAAATCAGCTACGTGATAAGTATCAGGACAATTAGCAACAATGAAAAAAAAACATCAGTTTCGTACCAGTTTCAGGACAAGACACATTTCGAATCATTACAACGTTATTTAGCAGTAAGTAGTACTGTGAGTTTTCCGTGTTTTCAAGGAACAAAATTCATAGTCACCGATCATATCTCGGCACTGCTGAGAGAGAATGCCTACATATCGAATTGTATTTGACTATCTGAGTTAGAATCAAAGTTACAGATTCTCTCCAAGAAGGTCTGAAGGGACGCCGTCAAATTATACGCAATATTTGTTTCTCCTATAAAACAACGGATGTTGTCATTAACAACCATAGGAATGGTATATATACTTTGGAAAGGGAAAACACACGTAACAAACTCTACCTAAAACAAGCCATGTTAAGTTGACACGATACGTCTTGACTGATTGATTAATATGTACAACAGGGTTAATTTAGTCTTTAAGCCATAAGAATACAGTGACTTGATCAGAGACATGAAACGGCAGCTGATCCAAACTTCTGTTTAGTACAACCTTCCTATATATAAAATTAAAGAAATACGTTGACCCAGACTTGCTAGCAAGTTCTGTGACGTCAGGTATGGGACTTCACATATTTCATTTGTCTCAATTAAATATTGAGGGTGGGGGTGGGTAATACGGCTCATTATGAATGTAAGATGCGATAGAAAGTACCTCGGGAGGGAGAATGTTGATGCTTCATTAACTATTATGTCTGTCTGAAGACTGACTTGTACCGATGTTAATAAGTAATAAAATTAGTAATGCAAAACTGAATGATTTCATTTTTTTTCATTTTTTTTTTAAGATTTAAATGTTATGATTACACTTAACAAATCCACGGGTTTAGAGTTGGTCTCTATTAATGAAATTTTGTTTCCACAATAAGGGGCATTTGATGAGTGAAGATTAAATTCATATTTAACGCTGTATATAAAAAAAATCCTAAAACGTTTCACGTTATTAAATTTAACATATTTAGTTTGAAAATTTGAATTAACCTTTCACTGCAGTTCATTGTAATTTTTCGATCAGGTAAAAGCTACTAAATAAAAGTAAACCATTTTTTCTTGTATAGTGCAACAGTTTGAACAGAACGCAGGGTATGGGCTATACATTACGGATACAGACATATGGACGATGAAAGCGACGTCGTGCGTGAGATGATTATAGACGCCGTCATGGCACGCAGGTTGTTTCTCTCTCTCAACGAACACGTCGCCGTATACTCTCATCGGCTTGTCAGACAATATTGAAATTGTTGGCATCTTTCTGTCTGTCACAGCGCGGACGTTCTGATATTTTCAAAGATATAATACATTGCTGATGGACGCATTTCCGTGTTCAGACACGACTGGATTTCCGTTCATCTGATTCGTAATCAAGCCCTTTTGTAACACGACGATCAACATCCCACCAGTCTGACTCCATTACAAATCATCCAGTATTATTCCAGCAACTATAAACATTGAGTACAATTATCATTAGGTTTCAATGGACAGTTTTTTTGGGCACATTTTCGTCCGATGATGGCCTATTACAGACAAAAAAAAATACATTAACGATACAAATAAAATTCACCTAATGATTTTTTGTTGAAAGGATTCTTGTAAGATTCTGACTGAGGTATTAAAGTTAATTCATTATGCAACTAGTGTATTGTACACTGAACCAACACTGCCACCAACCCCTCTCTTTTAGATTCATTTTTGACAGGAAAGAGCTATTTTGAATATATTTTTGTGATAAGACAGCTAAAAGAATCAGTATGTGCCTTATGCATGAATAAAGTTCACAAGTACTGTAAGTAATTAACATACTTTTCACCCCCACCCCCCCTCAACCATCTAGATTCTTAGATATTTACCTCTGTAACAGACGCATGTAAATATGTAAACCAAGTCGGCTGCTCATTTGAAGCCCAAGTTACGCATTTGATATCGAATGCTTGTCTAACTGTGAAAGGCAGTCACCAACAAGTCAACCCATTTCCAAGCATAACTCAAAGTAATTCTAAACCACATGACATATTTAGCTTATGTGTGAACTGGAAAATGCTAGGATTGTAATAATTAGGCTCATGCCTTCTACTTTAAATATTAGGGAGGTGTCAAAATACGAAACTATCTATCGAGACCTTAGCTGTCCTCGAGCCGCTCGTGAAGTCAAACGTTTGGATTTATCTCGGCGTTAACACTTCACATAATACGCAGGGGAGTGTAGAGATAGGTATTACAACCTCTGGGAACCGTTCCGATGGCATAGTGGTTAGAGCGTCAGCTTCGGAAGCGGGAGGTCATGGGTTTGAACACCGGCATAATCAAATCAAATACTTACAAAAAATGGTACCCACAGCTGGCTCTTTAGGTGTTCATCATTAAGAGGATTGAGTTGGGACTGGTCGGCCTGGTGTCAGGACAATCACACACGCACACATAAACAACCTCTGATCAAATTTTAAAAATTCGATATATATATATATATATATATATATATATATAGAAAAACAACTCATTCAACGGAAGCTACATGTCACCATTTGGCCACCTTACATCCTGGATCACCGTTTTCATCGCTCACAAAAAGAAAGAAAATATATATCTAGTTCGTTTCATGCAGTCAATGTGAAACGAACGTTTATTTAACTTAATCTGCTTATTATCCCGCCAACTCACTGATATCGATAGTTTGAAGTTTTCCTACATTTGTATGGAATTGTCAAGCTTCCTGCTTCAGGCTGTTATTAATTATCACCTCTCTTTCATTGGACAATTGCATAAAAAACAAAATCATTTTTTTCCCCTCAAATCCGTCCAAGGCACTTTTATATGCCTAATGAATGCCAGTTGTTGATGGGGTTTCTTTCTTTCTTTCTTTCTTTCTTTCTTTCTTTCTTTCTTTCTTTCTTTCTTTCTTTCTTTCTTTCTTTCTTTCTTTCTTTCTTTCCATATTTCTTTCTTTCTTTCGTGTGTGATTGTGTTGGGGAGTTAGTGTTATTTCAATTATTATTTTGTGCACAGCACACACGGAGACGTTAAGGCGATTTTGATTCTGTCCATTAATATAGTCAGCGATGCAGGCGAAAACATGCACATCAAATTTAAGAGAAGCGTTTATTCCTCAACTGAACAAATTTGTAGGGATATCGCGTTAAATGAAGATGATGCACGATGTCCATTTTTATAATTTAAATGGGAAATTAAGGCAATAAATAACACCGACTTCGAGGTACAACGGTTCGCGTTTACTCTTATGTATCTGACGCACTTTTTGAATGTCCGACTATACTAATCCCTTTTAGACTGGCAGAATGATCTGATCCATATATTTGGCCCAAACTGGGCAGGAAGCCACATAAATGACAGAACAATCACTTAACCATTCAATTAGCATCTCACTTTCCATGACCGTGGCTTCAATTAACAACTCATGAAGAAAATTCGATTTACTCTTTCTATGCAAGCACATATGGTCAAAACTAAGAACGATGTACCAACGGTCTCTGTTGTTACTAGAACATGCCATGTTAAGAAGAAAGTTTGTCAATCACGGGTTCAATTCCTTCAAGCCTAATCTTGTAACGTCTAATTAATGTAATTAATGTGCATAGTTATTTATTTACAGTCAGTAAATGGTCCAAGATAGAATCAGACACAATATAATTATATACACTTACATATTCCAATCTTGTGCAAATGTTCTCTCTCTCTCTCTCTCTCTCTATCTCTCTCTCTCTCTCTCTCTCTCTCTCTCTCTCTCTCTCTCTCTCTCTCTCTCTCTCTCTCTCTCTCTCTCTCTCTCGTTTTTTATATTTATAGATCACGGGACCGCTCGGTAGCGGTTAAAGTGTCCACTTCGGATGTCGGAGGTAGTGGGTTGAGAGAGAGAGAGAGAGAGAGAGAGAGAGAGAGAGAGAGAGAGAGAGAGAGAGAGAGAGAGAGAGAGAGAGAGAGAGAGAGAGAGAGAGAGAGACTAAGTATCATCAAGAGGTGGTCGGTGCTCTACACATATCTATATAGTGGAACTACAGCTTACCATTTCCTCACTTCCGAATAAGACATCTGCCAACGATAATACAATGACAGTGAACATGACATTTGTAGATAAAAATTTAACAATAGGGCAGTGCATTCGATATAATTTTTATGTTGATGATATTTTAAGAATAGATAATTGAAAGCGACAAATGTAGATGTAATTTAACAATAAGACAGTGAAATCAGCATACTTAGATGAAGATTTAACAATAGGAGATGCAAATTAAGCACTCCTGATTTTAATTAAAGCCCCCATTGCAAAGCTACGCAACATGTACTAACTAACTATCTATCTATCTATCTATCTATCTATCTATCTATCTATCTATCTATCTATCTATCTATCTATCTATCTATCTATCTATCTATCGGGGCATTTATAGATAGATAGATAGATAGATAGATAGATAGATAGATAGATAGATAGATAGATAGATAGATTGATAGATAGATACGTGTGTTTATATGTTTATGAGTATGTATATACACTTCCGGTAAGATGGCTGCTATCGCTTAACCGTTTTTGTGCCTTTCTTCATGATATATCTGCTGGTTGTCTAATTTCGTGTATATCATTGGGTTTCATTATGCATTGTTTGTTCATTTCGGATGTGTTTCTTTGTGTCCTTGTTTCGGACACGATAACAATTAGAATTTTTCTTACCTTTCTTGCCTCACTGCTGCTACGTACTTTGTTCTTGAATAAACCGCCATCACGTGATCGCCACTCAACCCGTGTTTGCTATGATGGACCATCATTAATTGCTTCAAACTACCGGGCCCTCAAGACTAAACGATTTAGGACTACATTCGTCACAAACGGACGCGAATAAAGAAACGTGGTTTCAAAGCTGGCCGGCGTAAAACAGGAAGAATAATTCCAGTTATCTCCATTTCGCCCTTTTTGGCTAAAGAACTTAGACATTCGGCCGTTTATGTAGATAACCTGGAACAAATTCCTAATGAATCGTCAACCTTTGTGTCAGCGATCCCAGAGATATTACTATGTATTGCATTATCCAATGCCCAATTAGTACGAATACTCAGAAAAGCGCACATAAATAGTTACGTTATCAATGATCAGAATATCAATGTCTTCTTCCTGACAGAAACATGGCTAAAAACATCAGATGATGAGCCCAACTGCGCATATCTAATACCCACCGGTTACTCCATCACGTCGTTCCCAAAGCACTCACGCAGAGGTTGAATTGCTGCCATCACAAAGAATTCCATGATAAAATGTACTAAACACAATACAACCTTCAATGTTTGCCACACATCGTTTGAACTAGTCCAAACAGCATTCACACTGGAACAAAGGTCAGTCCATTTTTCCTGCCTTTTCTGCCCTTCTCCTAGTAGACAAAAACAAACTGAATGAATATGTTTTTTGATCAGTTTCGGAATCTCCTGGAGTATGAAAATTCGATAGAGATTATTCTTAAAGATTTCAACATCCACTTTGTCCTGGAAACCCATACACATCACAACTCTTAGATTCAATTCATGTTTTCAGCCTTAAACAGCCAGTTAACCAACCCACCTATAAACATTGTCACATTTTATACAGGATTCGTCATAGGCCTGATGTAATGTTCTACGGTCCACTACTGTATCCCACGAATTTGCATCAGATCAACTCGGCATTATATGCCATCTTGACGTATCAGAAACTAGCCATCCACCTTTATTTGCTACCAAGATAAACCTCCGTATGATAAATAGAAACAAAAATAATGCATGACATAAAAGCAAACCTTACAACATGCTTACCTCATACAACAGTACAGCTCGATACATGAGTGCGTTCGATGCTTGAAAAACATGCCCATGCAACTAAGTGCAGATTATCATTTCCGTGGTATAGCAGTGTAGGGACCAGCTTTGCACTGCTAAAAGATACCATTTTTAAAGTGGAGAGGCTTCGGCTATACACCGGACACACTTTTTCACAAACAAAGCATTGAAGCCGCAAAGGAAAACGTCAGAAACGTAGTCCATTTAGCGAAACTATCCCACTACAGTACTAAGATCGCGGAGAGTTTCAGCGGCAAATAGCTCTTCGAGTTTACTAACAAACTAATGTCAAGGAACAAATGAAAACCAATTCTAACTACATTCTCTTCAATAGACTGGGCTGGAGTGTATTTCATTTGCAAGTTCTATTTCTGCAATTGGACTACACTCCAGCCCAGTTGACCTATGTTGTGGTGTTCAACGCGTGCCTGCTCTTGCATTTATTCTCTTCATTCTGTAAACTCAGCCGCTCTCAAGTGTCATAGATCATCATCTAGTGTCTCACCAATTGTACGCTGATGACAACCAAATATACAAATATAGCCACCCAACTGAGGTTGGCGATACCATCCAAGGAGTATAGAGGTGCATTTCTGATGTAAAATAACAATCTGCATATGAATGATGATAATTATGAGGCCATACTGATCACATCACAAAGACTTTATCGTTCACATCCTTTACCTCAGGCACTAAATAGTCAGTACGAAACACAAGTGTTACTATGGATAGTACTCACACAGTGCAACAGCATGACATGAACATATGCAAGGCAGCATATCTTGAGGTGAGACGCATCAGCACCATTCGCAAATATATTTCAGTTGATGCATCTAATACAATTGTTTGTTCATTAGTACTTTCGAGATTGGACTATTGTAATAACGCAGTTATGTGTGGGTTTTTTTCAATATCTACTCCAGAACATTCAAAACACAGCTTTACGGATCATCTTTAGAGTACCACGATCAGAGCACACCTTCCCATAGCGCTGTAACCTGCCATGGCCATCCATTTGATCCAGAATCAAATACAAAAGTTGTTCTCTGTGCTACATTTCACTGACGGACTCCAGTCCAACATACCTATCTGATTTCAACCACGTGTACGCACCAGCAAGATACTTACGCTCGTCTTCTGACAATCTTATACTCATTAATCCAACTATGAAAACGATGTCATATGAACAACGTTCTTTTGAATACCAGAGCTTCTAAACATTATGTGTGTGTTATGCAAAGTCTTCATTATATATATATATATATATATATATATATATATATATATATATATATATATATATATATATATATATATATATATATATATATATATATATATATATATATATATATATCTGTATGTGTGTGTGTGTGTGTGTGATTATGCGTGTGTTTATGTAAATTTTCTAGAGTTTACTATATGATTTTATGTATTCAAATATTTCACCATGCAAGTGCGTTAACTGATAATGTATCCTCCTGTTTACGTTCTCGGTTTTATGTTGCGTCTCTTAATATTCCGTATTTTTACTAACCTGATGTAATTTGACCTAAAGAGGTATGAGGTTAGATAGTCATATATATATATATATATATATATATATATATATATATATATATATATATATATATATATATATATATATATATATATATATATGCAGGTATGTATGTATGTATTTACCCACGCATATATGTGTACAAATAAGTAAACATGTACATATGTTTCATGTAGAAAGAACAACATATAGATAATTAGACTGGTACACTGGTACACGTGTTCAATTTCCATTTCGTGACTATTTTAATGTTAATGCTACGAACATAACAATATAGACGTACTAACATTTACGAAACAGTAACATCTTCATTGTTAAAAGATCAGTGTCGTCCTAGGCCAACTGATAGCTACCTCTGACTACAGATCTGTGTCATCCTAGGCCAACTGATAGCTACCTCTGACTACGGATCAGTGTCATTCTAGGCCAAATGATAGCTACCTCTGACTACAGATCGCTGTCAATCTAGGCCAAATGATAGCTACCTATGACTACAGATTAGTTTCACTCTAGGCCAAGTGATAGCTACCTGTGATTACAGATCATGGTCATTCTAGGCCAAATGATAGCTACCTCTGACTACAGATCAGTGTCATCCTAGGCCAAATGATAGTTACCTATCACCACAGATCTTTGTCATCCTAGGCCAAATTATAGCTACCTCTGACTACAGATCTGTGTCATCCTAGGCCAAATGATCGCTGCTTCTGACTACAGATCAGTGTCATTCTAGACCAGATGATAGCTACCTCTGCCTACAGATCATTATCATTCTAGGCCAAATGATAGTTACCAATGACTGCTTATCTGTGTCATCCTATGCCAATTGATAGCTACCTATGACTACAGATCACTGTCCTCCTAGGCCAAATTATAGCTACCTGTGACTACAGATCACTGTCATTCTAGGCCAAATGAAAGCTATCTATGACTACAGATCACTGTCATCCTAGGCCAAATGATAGCTACATCTGACTACAGATCTGTGTCATCCTAGGCCAAATGATAGCTACATCTGACTACAGATCTGTGTCATCCTAGGCCAAATGATAGCTACATCTGACTACAGATCTGTGTCATCCTAGGCCAAATGATAGCTACATCTGACTACAGATCTGTGTCATCCTAGGCCAAATGATGGTTACCTATGACTACAGATCTGTGTCACCCTAGGCCAAATGATAGCTACCTCTGACTACAGATCAGTGTCACCCTAGGCCAAATGATATCTACCTACGACTGCAGATCAGTGTCTTTCTAGGCCAAATGATAGCTACCTCTGACTACAGATCAATGTCATTCTAGGCCAGATGATAGCTACATCTGACTACAGATCAGTGTCATCCTAGGCCAAATGATAGTTACCTTTGACTACAGATCAGTGTCATCCTGGGCCAAATAATAGCTACCTCTGACTGCAGACCTGGGTCACCCTAGGCCAAATGATATCTACCTACGACTGCAGATCAGTGTCTTTCTAGGCCAAATGATAGCTACCTCTGACTACAGATCAGTATCATCCTAGGCCAAATGATAGCTAGTTACGACTACAGATCAGTGTCATTCTAGGCCAAATGATAGCTACCTCTGACTACAGATCTGTGTCATTCTAGGCCAAATGATAGCTACCTATGACTACAGATCACTGTCATCCTAGGCCAAATGATAGCTACCTCTGACTACGGATCAGTGCCATTCGAGGCCAAATGATAGCTATCTCTGGTTTCAGGTACTGAGATAATTTATTTTGTAAATACGGTAGCTGACACAGTACTGTTGTTTCATTAGGTTACTTTTGTGTTGTTATTTCATGATATCCTGACTTTAAGTAATCTGACGTAATTGATATTGCTTAGTACATAAAGTCAATCAGTAAGTTAGTCAGTCAGTCAGTCATACTAGGTTATTTTAAATAGTATGTTGTCACTAACTGTAAGAATGAGTCAAGTGAAGTCATAGTAGTTTAGTTATGCCAATATGATAATAAAATCTCAAATATCATTCATGTGTTTCAAAAATCAGTCATAGCAAAGGTTTTGACATAGAGTCGTTATTTATTATCTAATATACATTACTCAATATTAATAAAAACATATTTAACAGTACCAAAGTTCATAATGAAAATCAATCGGAGAAGAATAATAAATAATTTATGTAATTTATCCATGACATTGTCAGAGGATTCGTCTCGTTCAACTAGACTCTCGTGAGACTCTGTAAGATCTTCACCCTGCAAATAACCCCTAGTCTTGCCCATCCAATCTGCAACCACATAGAGAACGTTTTAAGATATCAGTCTGATATGCATGATCTTTTTTCATAATATGGATTTGACCGAGGCGTAAATATTTGTTCTCGATGTTCACTGCTTTTTGGAATGTTATTTCTTGAGTTGTATATGAACGCAGGGCTTTGGTGGTTCCCTACGGACTCTGTAATTCAGTGTGAATATTACACCTACTGTTGTGCCTGGGAATATTTTGAAGCCCCACCTATCAGCCTATTTCCCTATCCCGTCTAGACCAGGGTGCAATCCGCTTACTGGAATTGACTGAACTGTTTGAGCGATTCGAAAATACTGATTGAACATCTGTATCGAATGCAAGATCAACCCTGTAATGAGTATGCAAGAAATTGCATGTCTTGAGTAAATTTTGACATTATTGAAGGCATGACGACTTATAAACAAGTAATGCCGTCGTTACGTACATTTTGTTAACTATGAGGGTATGATAATATTCAAGTAAATGTATCTTGAACAGTCTTAAACTGAACTTTATTTTATTCATCTTGACCATGTGAACTGGCATGCATTTTTCGTGTGCAATTGTGTTTACTTCAGTCAGTACAGCACTTTATAGCGCCCTAATATTTTGGGTGCTTCGTATTCTTCTAACGTTTTTAATTCCATGCTCTGATATGCATTTCCATTACATATCAATTAACGCCGAAGTAGGCCGAGTGATCCAAAGCCAAAGAGGACATCGTTTCGTACATATCTCAAGAGAGCATGAGAGGGTCTCAGCAAAAACAAAACTGAACAAATGTGAGCATGACCATTAACTTTACTGCATTGTACATTGTTAAAGCCTAACAACCAATTTAAAAAGAGAAATTCGTTAATATATGTAATTCATTTCCAGTGAGTGTTTGATGCTTCTTTATGTAAATGATATACTTATTTTGAAATGATATTCATCAGCCGTTAGTTTAGTTTTATGTTAGTGCACCATCATAAATTCCATTAATAGCTAAAACACATTAACTGAATTCTTAATTTGTCCGTCATACTATGTCTCCTTCCAATTTTTTATTGGCATTGTGATCGTACTTAAGTCCATCCCAGTGTATCCCATCATCTCTCTGTTTGAAGATTATTGTCATAGGGAATACAAAATTCAAAGCCCAGAAATCACCGAACACAGATTTTAGATTTCTATTTATAGTGTTTGTATTAATTACTGGACGTTTCTTTGCAACTTCATGCATCGTCTTTCCATCCAAAACAATCGACATTTGAGTTGTGAAGTAAAATATTCCAAAAAGACCAAATAACGGTTCGAGGTAAGCATGGATTACAAGAAAACAGTTATGTAGATTTGTGCTGCCGAACATGGTTCTATATATGGCAACGGGAGGAATAAGGTCTGTCCATGATTCCGCTTCGTTTACCCAATATACGTCTTTTAAATATATGAAGGTTAAAAAACCACCTAGACATCCAACAATCATTGCATAGAATGTTAACATAATGAAGTAACGTTGATTGTTAAAACCGATACAATTACCGACCTTAACACAATGATGATCTCGTTTGAGAATGCATCGTTTGCAGAATTTGCAGTGATGCGCCCGCGGAGGAATATGTATCTGACACTTGTTACAATATTGCCATGGCAACCCATCCTTTTCCGACATGTCGTAAACTATACTTCCGTTTTGTTGAGCAGTCTCGGTGATCAAAGGATTGAACCGATCAGGTGGATTTTCCCAAGCTTTTTTCACTGGAATAAAGGGTTTGTCACGTGATATAGGGAATGATGGATCATACAGCATTACACATAGCCAGTTAGCTATACCATTGATTCCGAGAAACCAACATAAAATACCAAAATAGTACCTTGCCCATTCGTCCTCAAAAAGATAGGGAATAATGTAATATAAAAGAACATACATCTGGCTTGGAAATTGGAATAGCATTAACCCACGATAGAAGTATTTTGCCGGCAGTGCACTGGAACCATCTTCTTT
The DNA here is from genome assembly GCA_030141615.1 of Unio pictorum. Classification (NCBI taxonomy): domain Eukaryota; kingdom Metazoa; phylum Mollusca; class Bivalvia; order Unionida; family Unionidae; genus Unio; species Unio pictorum. The sequence continues at coordinate 7,427,227 of JARLTB010000050.1, forward strand.
TTTCTTCTTCATGTGTTCCTTCCATCGCTCGGATTCTTCCTTTAACAGTTGGGTCAGAGATTTGCCACGATCTTCCGGTGGAATCTGCGGCAGTTTGAAATTAAAGAAACTGAAGCCTTTTCTTTGCATTTGTTACCTGCAAGTGATTAAAGTGAAAATATAAATGCGTATTAATCAATTTGGTTATGATGAGATCTAAATATTTAACGACCTCAGTTTTCTTACCTATTAAATAGGGTCATCCATCAGTCAGCTCACCGTCCTTGTAGTCAGCTTTTATAAGTCCAGTGCATTCATGTAAAACATAAATTCATATAATCATTCATATGCGTATGTATGTATGTATGTATGTATGTATGTATGTATGTATGTATGTATGTATGTATGTATGTATGTATGTGTGTGTGTGTGTGTGTGTGTGTGTGTGTGTGTGTGTGTGTGTGTGTGTGTGTATGTATGCATGGATGTGTGTGTGTGTGTGTTCGTGCGTGCGTGCGTGGATGGATGGATGGATGGTTGGATGGATAGGCATATTTAGTAGTATGACTGACTGGTATGAGGAAATTATATGGAAACCAATGATATAACGATTTAACTAATGCGTAAGATCGTAGCAGGGTTTATCAAAATACCCGAACATGTACCAACAATGTCTTTAAAACAAAATGACTGCTATTTGCATAGGAATCTCGACAACATTTGACGTCGTCAGCTACAAAATATGCCTCGTACGAAAACTAAACTTAATCGTTTGCTCAAAATTGTTTCTAGACTCATGTTGCTTCTCTGTACATTATTATTGACGGAAAGCATTACAATTTGTACCGTACATTTCCTTGTCCAATATACATAATTCTCTAAATAAAATAAAATTCGAAAAATATAAACAAACATAACGTTTAATCTGACATACACTTTAGACGGCACTGTAAAGATGGACAAATAAATAGTATGACCAGCATTACCTGAGGTAGCTTTTTAGTAATTTTAACATAAATATGGTTCCGTTTAAATTACCAGTTAGATGTTCTGGTGGATTAAGTTCGGCAGAATTCTAACAAGGAATCAGTTTTCGTCCATCCTATTTAGTGTCATAAACAATGTTCTGTTCACAGCACCGCAACTAACTCCTGTGTCTGCTTAAATATTTACTTAGTCTGTGTGCGCGTGAGGCAGAATGAAACTGTACATTGATATGCATGCATTGTCACTGAAAGAAATTGTAGTGATGCATGCATTATCACTGAAAGAAAATGGACAGTGATATGCATTTTTTGTCATTCAACGGAAATGTACAGTGATATGCATGCATTATCACTCAAATAAAATGTACAGTGATACGCATTTTTGTCATTCAAGGGAACTGTACAGTGATATATATATTCATTGACACTCATATAAAATGTACAGTGATATGCATTCTTTGTCATTCAAGGAAAATGTAAAGTAATATGCATGCATTACCACTCAAGGGTAATGTACAAAGATATGCCGGAATATGTACTTGCATGCATGTATGAATAGAGCGATATAAATGCATTACACATGACATATATCAATCCCAAATTCACATAAGGAAGCGAGAGTGCATAATGTATGATCTGTACGCATAACGCATCCATAATGCAAAATTGATTCACAGTATTCCGGTTCAGATCAACCATCCATTGCTAAAAATTGCAATTGGATTCTGGTCTCTGTTCATGTGATCAAATTGACGTTTGCTAAACAGATTGGAATTAACAAATATAGTAGATTTAAGTAACTGGCGTTTACTTGTTGGTGGTCATGATGGAATGTGTTTTTATTGTGTTGTTTTGATGTGTCTCTTTATTTTTCTCTCTATATCTACTCTACGAGTAAAAGCTAGGATATAGTGAATATTCATCTGAAAGGTAAAACGGACAGATCACGTTGGTCGAGATAATTTAAAAAATAATTTAATTTAATAATTTAAAAAAGTTGTACCTTTATTGCAGACATAAACATGTCCGTGTTAACATCACAAGTTTCTCACGCGAACAAAACAAACTTAAGCAGAATGTCTGTACGAACTTGGATTAGGAGCAGATGACCATTTCTTATCCATCTAATGTACCATGTATCAAAGTATTTTCATTGGACTAAAACCGTGTAACACCAATGATTGACATTTGAGTGAAATTTAAAACCTATCCAGTGTATACATTCATCGGACAGCGATAAAGACAACAGCGTACCGACTGATAGATGTTAAAGTTAATTGTAGCGTACGCACACTCACAAATATGAGGTACATTGTTTACCTTTTTCAAATATAAGAATGGGTAGTATTCGATATTTTTTAAGATATAGTGCCATTAGATACAACTAAGTCATGGGTGGATTAAATTATTGGTATTAGCTAATATGATCTACACTTCTCATCCCCCTACAACTAAAGCCGTTCTTGATAATGATCATGTCGAACCTGAGGGAAGACAGGGCGCGTTTAGATTCTTGTAACCAAACATTTGTTTCGACCTTATTATATGTTGTACCTTTGGTGACCTTGGTTCAGCTGTGTTCAAAAGTACATCCGGATATTTTTAACAGGAATATGTTTTAGGGGTGAAATACATTTTGAGTCATTTCGCCAAAATACACGCCCGTCTGCAACTATAAATGTGAATCTAATCACTAAAATTGATAGGCGAGAGCAAATGAAAAGGCATTTTTGGATGAGCTTTGTACACACACACACACACACACACACACACACACACATATAATGCATACATACATACATACATACATACATACGTACGTACGTACGTACGTACGTACGTACGTACGTACGTACAGACAGACAGACAGACAGACAGACAGACAGACAGACAGACAGACATACATACATACATACATACATACATACATACATACATACATACATACATACATACATACATACATACATACATACATACGCTAGATAAGTCACAATACTTTTTTCAAAAATTCATAATCTTTTCAAGCATTTACGGTAAATCATCATTCACGCATTTGTTATTTATAGACTCACCTGGAAGACCTGGCTTCTGTACGACAAAATACAATCTTCTTAATTTACTCTTAGAGTCTTTAAAATCTGTAAATGTCCAAATGCATATCACAAGAAACTCAACAGTACATGCAATTATTTAACGTAACCAAGAACCTGGCGTCCAACAACGCATGCGCGATCTGACATGTACATTTTTACAACGGTAGTACATTCTTCATGTATGTTGTGTTCCATGTTGTCAATGACGACCAGGTAAACTGTAGGGTCTTTGTTTAGACCTATGTGCCATGTGAAATGTGTGAGCGTTCAATTTGAAATGAACATGTGTCTATTCATGCTTGCGTACTCATAGAGGTGTGCATGCTACGCTGTATTGTTATAGGATGGGTAAATAACAGTATGTAACCTTACTAAATGATAGCCGGCTAAACATGTACTGTCAAGGGACGTAACTGGGTGTGATTTGAAACATTGTGTGTCTCGTTTATTGCGCTCATGAGAGAGAGAGAGAGAGAGAGAGAGAGAGAGAGAGAGAGAGAGAGAGAGAGAGAGAGAGAGAGTATCTATGTTAAGTAAGACTTAAAGAAGTTTTATCAAGTTCAGTTGTCGACTATGAAACAGAAGCAAAACCATGATCTTGAAAGAAAATAACCTGAACAAATGAAATCACATAATCATAAAACACGGCATATCAGAATAATCAAAATACATATAAGGAAGTTATATTAGTTTACACATAAACGAAATCACACACACACACACACACACATAGATACATTAATACAGACATACATACATACATACATACATACATACATACATACATACATACATACATACATACATACATACATACATACATACATACATACATACATACATACATACATACGATAAAGAGAGGAGGAAGGCGAATACAGACATACAACCCTAAGAAGAGAGTGAAACGGTTTGTGTGTTTGCGTGTTTGATTTATATTGTAATCATAGCATTGACAGGTTTTGGTCATATTACAAGGATGTCTGCAATGGGGCAGTTTATAGCAATGTCTAGCACTGAGGCATAGAAAAAAACACAAATATCTGGTAAAAATGCATTGAAAATTTAAAAAAAAACTGTTATTGGTTTTAATTGTTTTAAATGTGATATTATATATTACCTATCCCACCTGTCCCTATGCCAATTATTTTGTCAAAATTCAGCCTTTATGACCACCAAGGCGACACCAAAAATGTCTTTCAAGTTTTGTACTTTGCATATTAATATGTTTTCTTCAGCTACATAAAACTGAACATAGTTTCGTAATTGTACAACAAAGAAATTACACAACTGACAATGTATACAGATTGCGACGAAACGAACATTATTTCTGTCTTTGTACTATTTATTCCACTGAATTGTGATTCCACAGAGACTGAGTTAGTAAAAACTGGCATTTAAATGCTTTGTAATTTCTTCTAATGATAAAGTTCTCAACGGAGTGATATCAGGAATCAAGTAATTTAATAAAAAAAACTTGAGACTTTAAATTAAGTTATTGCACATGTCGCAGGTGTTAAGTTTAGTTTATATTAAGTTATGACGCAATCGCTGAGAGTCTTTTATGGATTTGTTTATTCAAAAATGTCAAATTATTACAAAACTTTTGTGCAGTTAGCAACGCATTCCAGATGGGACTTTTTAAAAAGTAGCCGCTAGTTGAAAACGTAATTACAAAAGGTTTTTAATAATAAAAAAGCTATTAAATATTTGTCCCTCGGGTGTACGCCTTCTTACTGGACGTGATTCGCCAACGCTGTCATAAGTCAACTATTTAACATGACAAATAAAAGTTACATGTTTTACTTTACATAAAAAAATATATTGTCCCAGGACCGTTGAAATGACATCTGTGTCTGTGTGTGTGTGTGTGTGATTTGGATTTTTCAACATAGCTTTAACACCTTTTTTCAGTTATATCACTACGATGTCTGCAGTGTGTCAGTTTATATTGATGTCTAGCACTGAGGCATCATGCCGCAGACATATAATATGATGTCCCACCCAGTCACATTATCCAAAGACCAGGCCGAATAGTCCTAACACTAACCTCTTAATGATGTGCGCCAGGCGATGCCGCTGTTAGTGCCGTTTTTGTACTTTTTTGGTATGACTCGGCTCAGGATCGAACCCATGACCTCCTGCATCGGAGGCGGATACTATAACACTATACAACCAGCGCGGTATCACGACATCTAATTTTCTGAAATAAATGTACCTTACCTGTCAGATTATGTTAGTACAACACACGAAAACCGGAATGTGCAAGAGATTACTCGTTTCCCAAATCTTACGAGTATCTGAACCGAGACAAATGCATCTAACCGTCACCATAGCGTTGCCTTTGAAACCAAATTGTTCCTTTTGGCAATTTAACAACCGTACAAGAGCCATATGGTCGGTTGATGTAGACGATAAATAATAATATACTAGTATATATTTAATTGATACATGTTATATACTGCAATAAGAAAACAGGCATATACGTGTTTAATCGTTAGGACAGTAGTTGTATTGTAAGTCAAGCCAGCTCAGCAAAACAAATGTTGATCACAGGCTGCCCGAAACAAGATTTGATAGCGGCTGATTTCGGATTTTATATACCCGCAATGAACTGATAGCTGACGGCTATCGAACCAAAGGGACTTCGAATACACAGCAACGGATTTACATTTGTTGTCATCTAGGTGGAACTTGAGATTTCCTTAGCAACACCGTCAGTTATCCCAGTTGCTTTGAAATTGCTTTACATCCATCCATCCATCCATCCATCCATCCATCCATTCATCCATACATACATACATACATACATACATACATACATACATACATACATACATACATAAATACATACATACATATATACATACGTACGTACGTACAGACATAAAGACAAACATACATACAGACCGACCGACCGACCGATCGATCGACAGACAGACAGACAGACAGACAGATAGATAGATAGATAGATAGATAGATAGATAGATAGATAGATAGATAGATAGATAGATAGATAGATAGATAGATCTACACCAGCTAAGGATGAAAAGTTGGTACAAACTTTGCTTTCTTCATTAATAAAGAACTCACTAAAATAATTAACCACAATCATTGAAATATTCATCTTCCCAGCACCCACATACATGCATCCATATAGACGGCAATTCAGAACCCTGATTTGAATAAATAAATCTAGCAGAAATAAACTATTTTCAATGTACTTTAGGGTAGAGTTTAGTGGTGATGAATGGTATTCAATAATTGCTTGATATCAACGATTCTTCATTGTCGTGCTAAACGTGAAAAATTAAACAAACATGCGTGCAGTCGGCGCCTTGCTTGTGTACTTGTTTATTTGATCAACCAATTGAGACCTTTCTGCCGGCCTACTGGTTAGAGCGTCCGCCTCGGATGTAGCCGGTCGCGGGTTCGAATCCCGGCAGAGTCATCTATAAACTACCACACTGCTGACATCGTAGCGATATGACTGAAAAAGTGTTAAAGCTACGTTAAAAATTGAATTCACTCACAAACACACACATTAACCGATTGAATATTTTGACGGTTTTATACCATCACTGAGAATCAAGTATAAATATCTATACCAAAAACATATAATATGACTGAACCTCATTTGTCCTTTCGACTAAATGAGACAACGATGAGAAAAAGTTTTAAACAATACATGGGAGGGGGCTTCTTTTGTGAAATGTACATAATTAGTATAAGATAAATTAATCATCCCTGTAAAGGAGACATGGAGCGTTGATGAGAGTGTAGTGACTATAGACGAAAGACAGGCAAACAGACAGGAAGGGTGCCCAGTCCGATCAGTAATTTGATCAATCGATCAAACAATCAGAATGATTCACTTAATTTCGATTGAATATAACCACCACCTATTTTACATACATACATACATATATACATACATACATACATACATACATACATACATACATACATACATACATACATACATACATACATACATACATACATACATACATACATACATACATAGACGATTTGTTACATGAACATCAAAATGGTCCGTGAACTCGTGCGACACTCATTTAAACAGCTTTTTAAAAAAAAAAAAAAAAAACAGTAAAATACCAACGTATGAGCATAATTAACAAAACGCAGTTTTCTTTTTAGCTTCGAGCGGCCCCGAGTAGCAGAGTGGTCTAAAGCGCTCGCCGTTTCGGATCACTGCTATCTCACCTCTGTCTGTGTCGGTTCAAGTCTCAGATTCGGCCGATGTGGGTATCTGAGAAACCTTGCCAGTTCCTTCTCGTGGGTCGGTTGTTCTGTCCGGGGATTTTCCTGCACCGTAAATACTGGCCGCCATGTATAGCCTATTGAGTGCTGAGAAATGTCGTTTAACCCTACAACAAAAAATTTAAGTTTATACACGTGTGCTATAAATGTTACCAATTAATTATTTCTTTTTTAAATTGAGACCGTAACCCTCATTTCATGAATCATATGTTCTAATTAATATTTTCTTTCATACCCATATACTAAATGTTGACACGGTTGCTCGCTCCATATTTCCTTATTCCAGACAGAAACTATTTAAGTGTTTACACTCTGGTCCGCGCGTATGTATGAACATGAAACTAAATGTTTTCTCTGTGGTCCGTGGGTCAACTCGAACATTTCTCAATCAGAAGTAGTCGATATCAAGTACTGTAATAAAACTATAAATGTTGGTGGACATATAGTTCTAACCAAAGACGCTTTATTTCGTAACTTTGAAGCATCACAATTTGCAGTCTGCTCAACCAATTTCTAATTATATAAAGACAATCTGGCCTTGAGAACTGTTTTTACATCAACTACTCGAAGATATAGTATGTGATAGAGATAAAGACAATGTAACCACAAAATGCGAGGCACAGACTCAAATAACACTAGCTGATAGAGTGCGTATGGGCAAACCTTCAATTAAAACAACAAACAGAAAATATGGTGAATGTGAGAACTGCTCGTAATCTTGATCGTACAAAACGGCGGAAGCATTTATCGGACCAAACGGAATATACGGAGAAGAACAAAGGCGGTCGCTTGAAATCCACTGATTCAAGGGAAAGTGTGGTTCTGACTCTGTTAACCATACCCAGTACCTCAACTGAAGAATTGACAGTAATTGAAGATAATGGAGAACGTGGTTATCACCGTGATCAGAAATACTCAGCACAGGAAAATGCAAGAAATATCGACAGGGAAAGAAGATCACAATTCAAAAAAATTCAGCCACCTCATCAAAAGACTTGGATAAAGGAAACAGTACAATCGATGTCATCACAACTAACAGAAACTGCAGACCACAAAAAAGAGTGAGGAACTCTTATGAACGTCGAGTTCTAATGTCCATGATACCGGTTGACAGAACGAGAGAGGAGATGAGAACTTGTATAAAAAAGCACGCCAGAAAAAAAGGAATAGAAATAATTGACTCTCAGATCATAAAGCATTGGCGTGTAAGAGGAGGAAAGGACACTTTTACTGCTTTAGTCACGGTAGATGACTTAGACTTTGAGAAGGATTTAAGGAAAGGTTTTTTGCCAAATTTTGTATGGGCAAGAGAATGGTATGAGGATTACGGTGATAAGGACGCCAAGAGGTTCAGGTGAAACTATATAAAGGAGCAGTAAGTCGCATACATATGCATAAATTATGGTCAACTACTTTACAGTCATTGTAATACTTGTTTTGAAAATCTATTTTTTAAGTCAACAAATGTCTAGTCATACATTTCGTCTGATGACATGGAAAGTAAAAGGAGCCATGTATGGTGCACCATACTTGTACTCTTTGCTAAATGAGGTAGATATTGCAGTGCTTACTGAGCAATGGCTTCTTCCGGAGCAACTCAACTTCCTAGACAATTTGCATCCACAGTTTAAATCTTTCTCACGCTCTGACAATAGTTTGTTTGTTTGATTGAATTTTAACGGCGCACCAGCACTTTTAGGCTATTTAGCGCCAAACAATAGGTTAGATGTTCAAATATAAGAGAGGTTTAACATCGACCAGCGATATACAAAACCATAATAGTTAAATATAAAATGGTAAGATGTTGGTGACAGGAAAATATGAAGCTTCCCAATCAACGGGAGATGTAAATGGTATATGTTGATGATAAGATGTTATAAATAAGAGGTGATATTTGTATTAGATAAAAATATTCTAGGTGATAGCATACAAGTTATAGTTTAAAATAGAGATTTACTTCCTTCAGGAAATCTAAAATACAAGTGATTTGTATTGTATCAAAAAGTTCCTTCATGTCATGTACATTATAATATTTAGCACGCGTAGGTTGCAGGTCGGAACACTCGGTCATAAAGTGTTTAACAGTGAATGGCTCATTGCAAGAAACGCACTCTGGTGGATCTTCACCTTTCAGTATGTGGGAGTGGGTAATGTATGTATGACCGATTCTGATTCTTGCAATGACAACCTCCTCCCTACGGATAGTTCTGTAGGAAGGAGTCCATTCTCCCAGGGTTGGTTTGATGGCATGAAGTTTGTTATTGACTGCATCATCCCATGACGCCTGCCACTTCTGACGTAGGTACTTTTTGATACAAGGTTTAAAATCAGTAAAAGGTAATTTAAAATCCGATGGTTCTTGGGATAGAGCCATCTTAACAGCCCGGTCTGCTTCTTCATTACCTCTAATACCAATATGGCTAGGTAGCCAACAGTATACTATGTTGTAGGACTTACTAAGCTCAGAGTTTTTGACGAGAATATCGACTAGTAATGGATTATCCAGTTTTCTATGGTGCAGCGAATGAAGTACTGACAGAGAGTCACAGAAAATAATGCTATTTAAAATGCGCTTTTGTTCAATAAATTTCAGAGCAAGGTCTATTGCTCTGATTTCCGCTGAAAATATGGACGCATTGTTTGGCAAACGCACTTTGGTTATGTGCTTGCCACTAACGAAGGCTGCAGCAGCCTTGTCATCAACTTTTGATCCATCAGTAAAAAGTTTGGTGCAGTTTTTAAAATCGTTCAGGAGTTCATGATAAGAATTTTGGAAAACGGCAGGATTCGTCTCACATTTTCTCCCATCGTGCAACGTAAAAATCACTTTGGGTTGCTTAAGGAGCCAAGGTGGTGTTTGCGAGACAAACGTGTTCTGAACTGTAGGGAGATTAATTTTGATAGTGTCAAAACTGGATGATATTCTAATGCCAAATGAAGATATGGCATTTGGTTTGTTTTCGTACAAAGTTTTGTATTTTGGTTGAAAAACAGCCGAAAAAGCAGGGTTCAGAGGGTTTGATCTTAACCTAAGAGCGTACTGTATAGAAAGCATTTCTCTGCGGTGCGATAAGGGTGGTTCATTCGCTTCCGCGAGAAGGCTTTCGCATGGAGATATCTTGAATGCTCCTAGAGCAAGTCTTATTCCCTGATGATGAATTGGGTCAAGCATTTTCAAATAAGACTTCCTAGCTGAACCATAAACAATGCATCCATAGTCTAGTATAGAACGGATAAATGTTCTATACAAATTGAGGAGGACTTTTTTATCAGCACCCCAGTCAGTGTGCGCAATTACTTTTAGTAAATTTAAAGCTTTTAAGCATTTAGCTTTCAAATGTTTGATGTGTGGTATAAAAGTCAGTTTTCTGTAGAAAATAATACCCAAAAACTTTGTTTCCTCAACAACTGGAATACGTGTTGAATGTTTTTAATGCTTCTCGGCGTTGTCTAATAGCTTCTTTGCATTCCTTGGTTACCCAAGGTTTTTGCGATCTCTTACTGTTCGTTGAGGACTTGGGAATGGATTCATCTGCAATTGAAATTAGAACGGAGGTAAATTGCTGTATAGGATTAACAGCGTTGAATACTGTATCATTATTTAGTCTAGTTTTACATAATGCTTCAAACATAGCCCAATCGGCCTTCTTTATATTCCATTGTGGAATTGTATCATCAATTTTAGTGTTATTTTCAAGAGTGATTGGAAAGTGGCCACTGCTGTGAAGGTCATCAGCGACCTTCCATTCATAGTCCAAAAGCAGTGAGGGAGAGCAAATTGTCAAATTTATGCATGTGTACGTACCCGTTCCTGGGTGTCAATATGTTGGTGAATTAGTGTTATATAGACACAGATCGTGTCTAGAAATGAAATCTTCTATTTTATGGCCTCTGTCGTTTATGTGATTTGATCCCCATAAATTGTTATGGGCATTAAAATCCCCGAGTAAAACGAAGGGCGCGGGAAGTTGTTCAACAAGATTGTCTAATTCCTTTTGTACTAGGTTGGTGTTTGGTGGTAAGTAAATGGAACAAAAAGTAATCACTCGATGTAGAGTGACACTTACAGCAATGGCTTGTAAATTTGTGTTTAAAGGAATGACTCTGTGAGGGGCTCTATTGTTCACAGCAATAGAGACTCCTCCTGAGGCCCTGTCTGCGTTTTGAAAGTACGCATTAAACAGGGAAAAGTTTTTAAAAGTAATTTTATCTGTCTCTTTCAGGAATGTTTCCTGTAAACATAGTACAGCAGGATCGTGTTCATTTAAAAGCAGAAGAATATCATTGTAGTTAGCTTTAAGTCCTCGACAGCTCCATTGTATGATGGTGTTCTTCATTCTAATGTTATGCTGGAGATTCTGGAACTAGGTTAGACTATTCGCGAAGGAAGCATGTGTTGTTATTTGTCTGGAGGAAGTACGGGAGTATATTAAGTTTTATTAGGTTTGGAGCTACTTTGAGTACATGGAGCAGTTTCTTCTGCATCCATGCTCTCAATCTCTCCAAACCTGTTGTAGAGTTTAATGGGGTCATCTGACCCCTTTTACGGTTTATTGGTTTGTGCTTTTTGTTTCTGTTTTGGTGATTTTGGTGGTGGATTGTTATTAAAAGTTGTCTGAGTTGATGTTGTGCTTTTCTGTGGCTTATAATTAGGGATATTGGTACTTGTGGTTGAATCGGGCTGATCCGTCTGTGTTTGGGCGTCCTTCGTGCTTTTTGGATTGTGTTTTACGACTGTGGAGAAGGATGGGCCAGGAAGGGATGTTTTCGCCTGGACAAGTTTTCTGGTCTCTGGGTAGGGAATGTTCGAGGTAAACTTTACCCTCTGAATTTCCTTCTCCTGTTTCCATGTATCACAATCCTTGGAACTGGCGTGATGTTCCTTGCCACAGTTGACACAATGCGGAGTTGCTCTTCAATCAGCTTCCTGATGAGAGTGGTCTCCACATCAGCCACATACCTTGGCTCTGGAACATCGATCCTCGTGATGGCCGTATTTTTTGACATTTATAGCATCGAAGGGGGTTTGGAATGTAAATCTCGACCTTTACTTGTAAAAACCCAACCTTGACCACTGTGGGCACTGTCGGTTTATTAAAGGTGAGTACAAATGTATTGGTGTCCTGCAGGGTGTTATTACGTTTAATACGTATTCTTCGCACTGCAGTGACACCTTCATTTTTCATCCCTTCGATGATATCTGCGTCAGTGACTCCAGCCAAGTCACGACATCGCATTACCCCTTTGGACGAATTCGGTGTAGTGTGAGCGAATGAGGTTACTGGGATATCAAAGAATGTCTTCATTTTCATGATATTTTCTGTTTGTTTCTTTCGCTCACACTCTACAAGAAGACAGCCCGATTTTAGTTTTTTAACACTTTTTGGTGTGCCAATAGAGCCGGAGATTGTTTTCTCGATAACGAAAGGAGATAAACCTGAAAGCGGTTTTGCATCATCTTTTGACTGTATAACCATGAAGCGTGGAAATGATTCCACGCCGCATGGTTCTTCATCCGAATCAGACAATGGTTTGGTACGTTCATTGTTGGTTTTTTTTGTTGTATTTGCCATGATTGGGGTTTAAAATTTCAGCACCCATGCTCCCCACCCGCCACGGAGCCCAACGAGGGGACACTTTTCAAGTGCCGGGGATACATAGATGCCATACTCGTTAGATAAAATTACCTGGGATTGACCCATGAAGCTTCCTTCTAGGGTCGGTAAAATTACCTCCCGATTGACCCGTTGAGCCACCGCTATCTAGGAAGTCTTCTAAAACTTGTGGAAGTGAAAGCTAAAGGAAAAGAATGTAGGGGAAACGGTGGTATCAAGATAGATACAAGAAAAAAAGAGAAGATAAGTAATAAAAAAGGAAAAAAGACCTCCTAGTGCTCGGCGTGACCAGCCGATTTGTCGAGACCGGGCCCATCTCGACCACCCGTCTAAGAGAAGTAGAGGCCAAAGTAGTGTGTTGCAACTACCAGGATCCATTCCTCCCCCGATACGGGACGCAACCCACGGCAAATAGGTTGTCTCTACTTAGTCGCCTTTTACGACACGTGGCGAGGCACGTCGGGCCAATTGTACAACCCCGAACCCGCAGGGGATTCTGACAATAGGCTAAAAGTGAATTATGATGAAAGGATAAGGCATACAGGGTTTGGGGGAATAGCAATCCTATATAGGAAGTCACTCTGCGTTAATCCTTTATTGAGCGTCGGCAGCGATAGATTCTTAGGGATAGAGGTAATATGTAATGATAAATTTAAATATTTTGTATTCGGAGCACTTTTGCCATCAACTAATTTTCCTATTGCAAGTTACTATGAAACAATGGAAGAATTAAAGGATCAGTTTGATATGTTCTGTAAAGAAGGCATTCCCATACTCGCGGGAAACATCAATGGCCAGATAAGTTCACTGCTTAGTTCCAAAACGAACTGTCTAACAACAAACGCTTAAGGCGCTATTCTAGAAAAGTTTCTGACCGATAGGCACTTAATATCCGTTAATAGTCAATATATTTGTGAAGGGCTTGTTTTTACATTTTTCTCAATCGATGGTAAATGTAAATCGTTGGTAGACCATATACTATTGCAAAAAAGCAAATTCGATTTAGTGGTTAAGGCCGAAATAATTGATGACCATACTTTGAACATTTCAGATCATCATCCTGTAAAAATAGAGTTGGTCATTCCTTTTGCAGCTATTATAATCATGGCTGACAAGTATTTAATTCCCTCCATAAATTGAAAGAAAGCATCGGCAGAACAAATAATTAGGTATAAGGAAGCAACACGCAATGAATTTTTAGCACAACTGAATAAGACGGAACTAGTGACAAATGTCGATATTGAAGTTATTATTCAAGACGCGGTAAAGATTTTACATGACGCAGCTTCTAGGTTTCTGCCAATAAAAAGGTTTTGCCCGTAAGCTAACCCCTATTGGAAACTACTAATCGTAAAAACGTTTCATACAGAAATGAGGCTGAAACGTAAGGTATGGATCTCTAATGGTAGGCCAAGAGGATGGGAATTTCAGTCATACGCGAACTATAAGAAAGCGAAGAAACTGTTTGGAAAAGAATTACTGAGAGCAAAAGAAATGTGTGATAGAGAACAGTTCAGAGAGCTTGAAAAGGCTGCAGAGCTCGATAGTTCCACTTTCTATAAGTTTATACGGAATAAAAGACATAAACGTGATTACATAGACGAAATTGGATCTAACGGAAAAATTGTACGCGACCACGACTCTATAAGAGACTTATGGGCAAATCATTTTTCCAATTTGTCACTACCTGACAATACCTAACTGTACGATGAGAATCATTACCAGATGGTCTTAGCAGAGGTTAGAAAACAGAGTATAGGAACCCATTCTCACTTTGATGAAGTTGTTGATAAAATTCCCACTAGAGAAGAAATCAGTAGTGCAATTAGTTCTCTCAATAAAGATAAGGCATGTGGTCACGACGGTATTGTTGCAAAGCATTTACTGTTTGCGAACACTCAAAGCAGTGTACAGTTACTTGAAACTGTCTTCAAAAAAGTGTACGAGGCCGAGAAGTACATTAATTTTCCAAATCCATTGCAGCAAGGTTTTAGAAATAATTGTGGTAGTATCACTGCAGCGTTTTGTATCAAAGAATCTATATGGATACAGATACTCCTATACTCCTGTCTATGCAACATTTCTTGATAATGCTAATGCATTAAATACAGTCTGGCACAATGGGTTATTTTACAAGCTGTACAAACTTGACATAAAATGGAAGACTTGATGCATTTTGAAAGACTCGTTTAAGGGAGTAACCAGTTCTGTTTTATTTGCGGGCAAATTGTTCAAATATTTCAATATGAAGCAGGGTGTAAGACAGGGTCGTATCTTACCTGCTTGGTTCTTGCTCGTTATGATAGACGATTTGATCACTGATTTAGATCACACTTTGCGAGGCCTAAAACTTGTCGATCTCCACCAGCCGTGTGTCTTATTAGAGGATGACACAACTGTAATGGTTAATTCGCATCATTCGATTGAAATATAACGCAGATAAAAGTTGCAGCATTCTCATTACAAACAAAAGAAGAACTGATATCCCTTCTTTTCTATTCAGCAAATCGCCAATTCCAGTAGTCAAAAGTAAGAAATATGCCCGCATACCTCTAAAGTACAACTTTAAACCAAATGACGCGATAAAAGAAGCATGCGATAAAGGTAAACACTTATTAAACTCTTTTTATTTTATTGGTATCAGAGACGGAGTTATGAACCCTCTAACAAGTATGAACATCTGGAAAAGAATCATTCTATCCTCAGTCATATATGGATGTGAATTATGGTCGAATATGACAAACACCAATATAGAAGAACTTGAGCTATGTCAGAGATATGCAGTGCGACGTATGCAAGCTTTCGATAAATATTCGCCCACAGAGGCAACACGTAGTACCTTAGGACTCTGGTCAATGGAAGCATACATAGATAAGATGAAATTGTGTTTTTTCAACCGCCTGTGATGTGGCGATTGGACTCTTATCTGGAAAAAGATTTTCATTTGGCGCTTATGTCAGTACTTGACCAACCCACTAACACAGACGGGGTTTACAGCAGATATTGACAAAATATTCAAGAAATATGGTATGGGAAATGTTCTCTTAGACAATGCAGTAAGAGTACAAACCGAAGGTAAACTTGTTTGGAATCGGTATATCATTGATAATATTCAAAACCTTGAAGAATCTACTTGGAGTGCAGATATTGAACTAAGGAGAGATTTAATTCACTTCAGAAACATTCAATTGGACTTACAACCAAGCAGCATATGGTTTCTTGGGCGAAAATTTCCATCTATGTTATGGCCTCTCTCTGAAATAGTGAAGCTATATGTCATGCCTGTTGGAAAAGTTATGATATGCAAACTCTGTGGAAAAGAGACTGACGACAAAGCGAAACATCTTATCTTAGGTTGTGAAATGCTACTTGAAGAACGAAGTATCTTCTTTGATAGGGTGATTGACACTTTAGAGGTGAGAAACGGGGTTAATTTATTCAGTCAAGAAGACGATATACTTTTGGAGACACTTCTTGGAAGCAGAGTAGATTGCTTGTCGTCTATCGATGATGATGTATGGGATAAACTCATGTTGGTGACGGCAAAAAGCATAAGCTAATTTTACAATAAAATGCATGCCCTACTCTCAACCAACATGTCATAACATAACAACAATAATAAGTAGTTAAGCTAAGTAAATAAATTAATTAATTGAAAAAACAAACATAAACAACAGGCCATCCTGTTGTTGTCAAATTCCGCAAATTTGTTTTATGTCAGATCAAGGAGATATAATGCTCTCTGGCTCATATAGCATAAGAGTGTCACCTTTAGTTATTTTTTTTCATTAGAGAATGCTTTCATGTTGTTCCACATATATATGTATATATGTGTGTATGTGTGCGTATATGTGTATGTGTATATATATGTATGTGTATGTGTGTACATTAATATATATGTGTGTGTATGTGTATATATGTGTATGTATGCATAAGCACATATGTCATGTAGAAAAAACTACATTGATCATTACACTGGTATACGTTTCAAAATTTTTTAAAACTCTTTTCTGTTGTATTTCATGATTTTGTATTATCCTGAATTTGATTAATCTGATGTAATCTCTGTTGAAGTGGAAATAAAGTCAGTCAGTCAGTCATACAGACAGATTGATTGAATAATTGAATTTTAACGGCGCACCAGCACTTTTAGGCTATTTAGCGCCATATAATAGGTTATATGTTTGAAAATAGGAAGGTTTAACATCGACCAGCGACATAGAAAACCAAATAGTTCAAAGTAAAATGGTGAGATGTTGGTATTTGCCGAACAGTAAAAGTATGAAATCTTTTAAAATTTATAAAAGGTCCTATATCGACCAGCGATATAAAATAACAGATGGTTGAAATTAAAAACGGTAAGATGGTAACGGTGCAAAATAAAGTTTCCCGATCAACGGGAGAGGTAAATGTACTATGTTAATGAAAAAGGATGAAAAGGTATTAAAATGGGACGGTATATATATATTGCATAAAACTACACAAGGTCATATCATAAAAGTCAAATTTTAGAGTAAAGATTTACTGCTTTCAGGAACTCTATAATACGAGTGATGTTTATAGTATCAAAAAGTTCTTTCATATCATGCACAATGTAATAACGATCGCGCGTAGGTTGCAAGTCAAAGCACTCTATCATAAGGTGATTGACAGTGAATGGTTCATTGCAGTAAACGCACTCTGGTGGGTCTTCACCTTTAAGTATGTGTGTGTGGGTGATATAAGTATGACCAATTCGGATTCTTGCAATGACTACCTCCTCCCTACGTATGGATCTGTAGGAAGGGGTCCATTCTCCCAGGGCTGGCTTGATTGCATGAAGTTTGTTATTTACAGCATCATTCCATGACGCCTGCCACTTCTGACGAAAGAACCTTCTGATACAAGGTTTAAAATCAGTAAAAGGTAATTTAAAATCAGATGGTCCTAGAGTAAGTGCCCTTTTAGCAGCGCGATCTGCTTTTTCGTTACCTTTAATACCAATGTGGCTAGGTAACCAACAATATATTATGTTGTGGTTGACACTCAGCTCATTATGTTTAAGGAGTATGTTTTTCAATATTGGGTTCTCCAAGTTTCTATTGTGTAGTGACTGGAGTACTGATAGCGAGTCGGAGAAAATGATACTGTTTAAAATATGTTTCTTTCTATATGTTGCAAAGCAAGTTCTATTGCTCTAATTTCGGCTGTAAAAATTGATGCTCCATTTGGTAAGCGAACTTGCATTGTGTGATTTCCACAAAGAAAGGCTGCAGCAGCCTTTTCCTCATCCTTTGATCCATCAGTGTAAATTCTGGTGTAGTTTTTAAATTCGGTGAGGAGTTCATGGTAAGAGTTGTGGAAGACAGAAGGGTTTGTCTCAGATTTTTTACCGTCGTGTAGCGTAAAAAGTACTTTTGGTTGTTTAATTAGCCAGGGTGGTGTTTTGGGGATAGACGTTTTCTGAATGTTAGAAAGATCTATATTTGTAGTGTCAAGGCTGGATAATATTCTAATGCCAAATGAAGGTATGGCGTTTGGTTTATTTTCGTATAAAGTTTTATATTTGGGTTGAAAAACAGCCGAAAAAGCAGGATTCAGTGGGTTTGATTTTAATTTGAGAGCATACTGTGCGGAAAGCATGTCTCTACGATGTGATAATGGTGGTTCATTCGCCTCAGCTAAAAGGCTTTCACATGGGGAAGTTTTAAATGCTCCCAAAGCCAGTCTTATTCCCTGATGATGAATTGGATCAAGTATTTTCAAATATGATTTCCTGGCTGAGCCATACACAACGCAACCATAGTCTAGTTTGGAGCGAATAAACGTTCTATATAAATTCAGGATGATTTTTCTATCAGCACCCCAGTCAGTGTGTGATACTAATTTAAGTAGGTCAAGTGCTTTTGAGCATTTAGCTTTCAAGTTCTTTAGGTGTGGAATAAAAGTCAGTCTTCTGTCAAAGATAATACCTAAAAATTTTGTTTCCTCAACAACTGGAATAGGTGTTCCATCCAGCGTGAGGTGAGGTTCATCGTGATGTCTTCGTAACTGACAGAAATGCATGCATACTGTTTTAGACTTCGAGAATTTGAAACCGTTTGCACTGGCCCAACTTTGAATCTTGTTTATATTTTGCTGAAGTTGTCTTTCAATTGTATGCATGTGCTTCGATCTATAACATATTAGGAAATCATCAACATATAGCGAGCAATCCACACCAGGAGTCAGACACTTTGCGATACTATTAATTTTGATATTGAAAAGTGTCACGGATAAAATACTGCCCTGGGGCACACCCATCTCTTGCTCGTGCAAATCTGATAGAGTAGAGCCTACTCGAACCTTGAATTCTCTGTCTGAGAGAAAGCTGGATATGAAAGAGGGCAGCCGGCCTTTTAGACCTAGATCGTGCAGGTCATTTAGTATCCCGTACTTCCATGTCGTGTCATATGCCTTTTCTAAATCAAAGAAGACTGCTACTAAATGTTCTTTCTTGATAAATGCATCACGAATGAATGTTTCTAGTCTAACCAGATGATCATTGGTGCTCCGTCCATAACGAAAGCCACTTTGGAAAGGAGATATTAAATTGTTAGTTTCCAAGTACCAGATAAGTCGAGAATTGATCATTCGTTCCATTGTTTTGCACACACAGCTTGTCAGTGCAATTGGTCGATAGCTGTTGGGGTCTTCGCTATCTTTACCTGGTTTGGGGACTGGTATTACAGTTGCTTCTTTCCAGACTTTTGGTACATTACCAGTGATCCATAAATCATTGAAGAGTTTCAAAAGAGATGTTAATGATGATTCTGGAAGGTGTTTTAAAAACTGGTAATGTATTTCGTCAGGCCCAGTGGATGTATCATGGGCCTTATCTAAAGCCTCCCTAAGCTCCGATAATGAGAACAACTGATTATAACTTTCAGAGTTGTTGGATGTGAATTTTAAACGTGATTTTTCTTTTTGAGTTTTAACTTTTTGGAAGGCTTCTGAATAATTAGATGATGATGAATTTTTGGAGAAACTGTCAGCAAGAGTGTTTGCAATGTCACGTTTTGAATTAAAGTTGTTATTGTTCAGTGTCAGATGTCGGAGAGGGTTTTGTTTGCTCTTTCCGTTTATTTTGCGTATAGTATCCCAAACTTTCTTAACAGAGGAACGAGAGTTTAAAGAAGAAACATATTTCTTCCATGATGCTCTTTTACTTTCTTTGATTGTGCGGCGGGCTTTGGCTCGGACAATGCGATACATATTTAAGTTTTCGGGCGTCGGATGATTATTAAATTTTTTTAATGCTTTTCGGCGTAGTCTAATGGCTTCCTTGCATTCCTTAGTGACCCAAGGTTTTAGGGTTCTTTTATAGTTTGTTGAGGACTTGGGGATAGATTCTTCTGCAATTTCTGTTAAAATAGATGTAAAAAGCTGAATGGGGTCGTTAACATTGAAAACTGTATCCTCATTCAGCCTAGTTTTACAGAGTGTTTCGAACTTGGCCCAGTCGGCCTTCTTTAAATTCCATTGTGGAGTTATTTCATCAATTGTAGAGTTAAGATTTACAAGGGAGATTGGGAAGTGGTCGCTGCTGTGAAGGTCATCAGCGACCTTCCATTCATAGTCTAAAAGCAGCGAGGGAGAACAAATTGTCAAATCGATGCATGTGTATGTACCCGTGCCTGGGTGTAGATATGTAGGTGTTTTGGTATTATATAGACACAGATCATGTCTAGAAATAAAGTCTTCAACTTTGTGACCTCTGTCACTTATATAATTTGATCCCCATAAAATATTATGGGCATTAAAATCCCCGAGTAAAACAAATGGTGCGGGAAGTTGTTGAACAAGGGTATCTAATCCATTTGGAACTATGTTAGTGTTTGGTGGCAAGTAAATAGAGCAAAATGTAATCACTCGATGAAGAGTGACGCTTACAGCAATGGCTTGCAAGTTTGTGTTTAGAGGAATTACCCTATAAGGGGTTCTGATGTTCACAATAACAGAGACTCCTCCTGAGGCCCTGTCAACATTCTGAGAGTAGTTGTTAAACAGGGAGTAGTTTTTAAATGTAATGTTATCTGTATTTTTCAAAAATGTTTCCTGAAGACATAGTACTGCTGGATCATGTTCGTTTAAAAGCAGAAGAATATCATGGTAGTTGGCTTTAAGTCCTCTACAGTTCCATTGTAAAATGGTGTTCTTCATTATAACTTTATATTAAAGATTCTGGAGCTAGGTTAGACCTTTCGCGGAGGCAAATTGTTTGGTTATTTATCTGGAGGAAGTACGGGGGTGTATTTTTTATTGTTAGGTCTGGAGCTACCCTGAGGACATGAAGCAGATTCTTCTGCATCCATGTCCTCTAGGTCTCCAAACCTGTTGTACAGCTTTATAGGGTCATCAGACCCTTTTTGCTGCCTATCTGATTGTAGCTTTTTCTTGCTATTTGGTGATTTTGGTGGTGGAGTATTGTTGAATGTTGTTTGTGTCGATGTCGAGTTTTTCTGCGGTTTGTAGTGTGGGATGTTCGAGTCGGAATGGGATTCAGGTGGGTTTGTTTGAGTTTCTGCGTCTTTCGTTGCTTTTTGGCTGCTCTTCACTACAGTTGAGAAGGATGGGCCGGGGAGTGATCTAGCTTGAACAAGCTTCCTGGCCTCTGGATAGGGAATGTTGGAAGTGTATTTAACCCTCTGGATTTCCTTCTCCTGTTTCCATGTGTCGCATTCCTTTGAATTAGCATGGTGTTCCTTGCCGCAGTTGACGCAATGCGGAGTGGCTTTGCACTCTGATTCCCGGTGGGAGGGGTCGCCGCATCGGCCACATATTTGGCTTCTAGAGCATCTGTCTTCATGATGACCGTATCTTTGGCATTTGTAACATCGGAGGGGATTTGGTATGTAAACCTCAACCTTAACTTGTAGGAATCCAACCTTGACCACTTTAGGAACTGTTGGCTTATTAAAGGTAAGTATAATAGTGTTGGTGTTCTGCAGATTGTTATTTCGTTTGATACGAATTCTACGGACTGCAGTGACACCTTCGTTTTTCATGCCCTCGACGATTTCCTTGTCGCAGACTCCAGCAAGGTCACGGCAACGAATGACGCCTTTTGATGTATTAAGTGTAGAGTGGGCGGAGCAGGTTACTGGAATATCGTGAAAGGTCTTAATTTTCAGTATATTTTCAGTTTGTGCTTTGCGCTCACACTCTACAAGTAGGCCGCCTGATCTAAGCTTCTTGACACTTTTCGGCTTGCCGACTAATCCAAGAATAGTCTTTTCGACTATAAATGGCGACAATGTAAAGGATTCCACACTACATGGTTCATCATCCGACTCTGATGACACAGTTTTGGTGCGTTTTAGTTTTTTTTTGGAATTCTCCATGATGGCATGATTGAAAAATTCAGCACCCGTGCTCCCCACCCACCAAGGAGCCCAACAAGGGGACACATTTAAAGTGCCAAGGATACACAGATGCCATACTCAGTTGATAAAATTACCTTTGGTTGACCCTGAAGTCGCCAATTTCTAAGGTCAGTAAAATTACCTCCCGATTGACCCGTTGAGCCACCGCCTTCTAGGAAGTCTTCTAAGATTTTTAAAAGGGAAAGATATAGGAATAGAAAATAGGGGCAACGGTGGTATCAAAAGAGATACAAGGAGAAAGTAAAAGGAGGTGAGAGTTAATAAAGACTTCCTAGGGCTCGGCGTGACCAGCCGATTTGTCGAGACCGGGCCCATCTCGACCACCCGTCTAGGAGAAGTAGAGGCCAAAGTAGTGTGTTGCAACTACCAGGATCCTTTCCTCCCCCGACACGGGACGCAACCCACGGCAAACAGGTTGCCTCTACTTAGTCGCCTTTTACGACACGTGGCGAGGCACGTCGGGCCTATTCTACAACCCCGAACCCGCAGGGGGGAGTCATACAGACAGATAGATAGATAGATAGATAGATAGATAGATAGATAGATAGATAGATAGATAGATAGATAGATAGATAGATAGATAGATAGATAGATAGATACATAGATAGATAGATAGATAGATCTACACCAGCTAAGGATGAAAAGTTGGTACAAACTTTGCTTTCTTCATTAATAAAGAACTCACTAAAATAATTAGCCACAACCATTAAAATATTCGTCTTACCAGCACCCACATACATGCATCCATATAGACGGCAATTCAGAACCCTGATTTGAATAAATAAATCTAGCAGAAATAAACTATTTTCAATGTACTTTAGGGTAGAGTTTAGTGGTGATAAATGTTATTCGATAATTGCTCGATATCAACGATTCTTCATTGTCGTGCTAAGCGTGAAAAATTAAACAAACATGCGTGCAGTCGGCGCCTTGCTTGTGTACTTGTTTATTTGATCAACCAATTGAGACCTTTCTGCCGGCCTAGTGGTTAGAGCGTCCGCCTCTGATGTAGCCGGTCGCGGGTTCGAATCCCGGCAGAGTCATCTATAAATTATCACACTGATGACATCGTAGCGATATGACTGAAAACGTGTTAAAGCTACGTTAAAAATTGAATTCACTCACAAACACACACATTAACCGATTGAATATTTTGACGCTTTTACACCATCACTGAGAATCAAGTATAAATATCTATACCAAAAACATGACTGAACCTCATTTGTCCTTTCGACTAAATGAGACAACGATGAGAAAAAGTTTGAAACAATACATGGGAGGGGGCTTCTTTTGTGAAACGTACATAATTAGTATAAGATAAATTATCCCTGTAAATGAAACATGGAGCGTTGATGAGAGTGTAGTGACTATAGACGAAAGACAGGCAAACAGACAGGAAGGGTGTCCAGTCCGATCAGTAATTTGATCAATCGATCAAACAATCAGAAGGATTCACTTAATTTCGCCTGAATATAACCACCACCTATTTTACATACATACATATATACATACATACATACATACATACATACATACATACATACATACATACATACATACATACATACATACATACATACATGCATACATACATACATACATACATACATACATACATACATACATACATACATACATACATGCATACATAGACGATTTGTTACATGAACATCAAAATGGTCCGTGAACTCGTGCGACACTCATTTAAACAGTTTAAAAAAAAAAAAAAAAAAAAAACAGTAAAATACCATCGTATGAGCATAATTAACATAACGCAGTTTTCTTTTTAGCTTCGAGTGGCCCCGAGTAGCAGAGTGGTCTAAAGCGCTCGCCGTTTCGGATCACTGCTATCTCACCTCTGTCTGTGTCGGTTCAAGTCTCAGATTCGGCCGATGTGGGTATCTGAGAAACCTTGCCAGTTCCTTCTCGTGGGTCGGTTGTTCTGTCCGGGGCTTTTCCTACACCGTCAATACTGGCCGCCATGTATAGCCTATCGAGTGCTGAGAAATGTCGTTTAACCCTACAAAAAGAAATTTAAGTTTATACACGTGTGCTATAAATGTTACCAATTAATTATTTCTTTTTTAAATTGAGACCGTAACCCTCATTTCATGAATCATATGTTCTAATTAATATTTTCTTTCATACCCATATACTAAATGTTGACACGGTTGCTCGCTCCATATTTCCTTATTCCAGACAGAAACTATTTAAGTGTTTACACTCTGGTCCGCGCGTATGTATGAACATGAAACTAAATGTTTTCTCTGTGGTCCGTGGGTCAACTCGAACATTTCTCAATCAGAAGTAGTCGATATCAAGTACTGTAATAAAACTATAAATGTTAGTGGACATATAGTTCTAACCGAAGACGCTTTATTTCGTAACTTTGAAGCATCACAATTTGCAGTCTGCTCAATCAATTTCTAATTATATAAAGACAATCTGGCCTTGAGAACTGTTTTTACATCAACTACTCGAAGATAGAGTATGTGATAGAGATAAAGACAATGTAACCACAAAATGCGAGGCACAGACTCAAAAAACACTAGCTGATATAGTGCGTATGGGCAAACCTTCAATTGAAACACAAACAGAAAATATGGTGAATGTGAAAACTGCTCGTAATCTTGATCGTACAAAACGGCGGAAGCATTTATCGGACCAAACGGAATATATGGAGAAGAACAAAGGCGGTCGCTTGAAATCCACTGATTCAAGGGAAAGAGTGGTTCTGTCTCTGTTAACCATACCCAGTACCTCAACTGAAGAATTGACAGTAATTGAAGATAATGGAGAACGTGGTTATCACCGTGATCAGAAATACTCAGCACAGGAAAATGCAAGAAATATCGACAGGGAAAGAAGATCACAATTCAAAAAAATTCAGCCACCTCATCAAAAGACTTGGATAAAGGAAACAGTACAATCGATGTCATCACAACTAACAGAAACTGCAGACCACAAAAAAGAGTGAGAAACTCTTATGAACGTCGAGTGCTAATGTCCATGATACCGGTTGACAGAACGAGAGAGGAGATGAGAACTTGTATAAAAAAGCACGCCAGAAAAAAAGGAATAGAAATAATTGACTCTCAGATCATAAAGCATTGGCGTGTAAGAGGAGGAAAGGACACTTTTACTGCTTTAGTCACGGTAGATGACTTAGACTTTGAGAAGGATTTAAGGAAAGGTTTTTTGCCAAATTTTGTATGGGCAAGAAAATGGTATGAGGATTACGGTGATAAGGACGCCAAGAGGTTCAGGTGAAACTATATAAAGGAGCAGTAAGTCGCATACATATGCATAGATTATGGTCAACTACTTTACAGTCATTGTAATACTTGTTTTGAAAATCTATTTTTTAAGTCAACAAATTTCTAGTCATACATTTCGTCTGATGACATGGAAAGTAAATGGAGCCATGTATGGTGCACCATACTTGTACTCTTTGCTAAATGAGGTAGATATTGCAGTGCTTACTGAGCAATGGCTTCTTCCGGAGCAACTCAACTTCTTAGACAATTTGCATCCACAGTTTAAATCTTTCTCACGCTCTGACAATAGGCTAAAAGTGAATTATGACGAAAGGATAAGGCATACAGGGTTTGGGGGAATAGCAATCCTATATAGGAAGTCACTCTGCGTTAATCCTTTATTGAGCGTCGGCAGCGATAGATTCTTAGGGATAGAGGTAATATGTAATGATAAATTTAAATATTTTGTATTCGGAGCACTTTTGCCATCAACTAATTTTCCTATTGCAAGTTACTATGAAACAATGGAAGAATTAAAGGATCAGTTTGATATGTTCTGTAAAGAAGGCATTCCCATACTCGCGGGAAACATCAATGGCCAGATAAGTTCACTGCTTAGTTCCAAAACGAACTGTCTAACAACAAAAGCTTAAGGCGCTATTCTAGAAAGGTTTCTGACCGATAGGCACTTAATATCCGTTAATGGTCAATCTATTTGTGAAGGGCTTGTTTTTACATTTTTCTCAATCGATGGTAAATGTAAATCGTTGATAGACCATATACTATTGCAAAAAAGCAAATTCGATTTAGTGGTTAAGGCCGAAATAATTGATGACCATACTTTGAACATTTCAGATCATCATCCTGTAAAAATAGAGTTGGTCATTCCTTTTGCAGCTATTATAATCATGGCTGACAAGTATTTAATTCCCTCCATAAATTGAAAGAAAGCATCGGCAGAACAAATAAATAGGTATAAGGAAGCAACACGCAATGAATTTTTAGCGCAACTGAATAAGACAGAACTAGTGACAAATGTCGATATTGAAGTTATTATTCAAGACGCGGTAAAGATTTTACATGACGCAGCTTCTAGGTTTCTGCCCATAAAAAGGTTTTGCCCGTAAGCTAACCCCTATTGGAAACTACTAATCGTAAAAACGTTTCATACAGAAATGAGGCTGAAACGTAAGGTAGGCCAAGAGGATGGGAATTTCAGTCATACGCGAACTATAAGAAAGCGAAGAAACTGTTTGGAAAAGAATTACTGAGAGCAAAAGAAATGTGTGATAGAGAACAGTTCAGAGAGCTTGAAAAGGCTGCAGAGCTCGATAGTTCCACTTTCTATAAGTTTATACGGAATAAAAGACATAAACGTGATTACATAGACGAAATTGGATCTAACAGAAAAATTGTACGCGACCACGACTCTATAAGAGACTTATGGGCAAATCATTTTTCCAATTTGTCACTACCTGACAATACCTAACTGTACGATGAGAATCATTACCAGATGGTCTTAGCAGAGGTTAGAAAACAGAGTATAGGAAACCATTCTCACTTTGATGAAGTTGTTGATAAAATTCCCACTAGAGAAGAAATCAGTAGTGCAATTAGTTCTCTCAATAAAGATAAGGCATGTGGTCACGACGGTATTTTTGCCAAGCATTTACTGTTTGCGAACACTCAAAGCAGTGTACAGTTACTTGAAACTGTCTTCAAAAAAGTGTACGAGGCCGAGAAGTACATTAATTTTCCAAATCCATTGCAGCAAGGTTTTAGAAATAATTGTGGTAGTATCACTGCAGCGTTTTGTATCAAAGAATCTATATGGATACAGATACTCCTATACTCCTGTCTATGCAACATTTCTTGATAATGCTAATGCATTAAATACAGTCTGGCACAATGGGTTATTTTACAAGCTGTACAAACTTGACATAAAATGGAAGACTTGATGCATTTTGAAAGACTCGTTTAAGGGAGTAACCAGTTCTGTTTTATTTGCGGGCAAATTGTTCAAATATTTCAATATGAAGCAGGGTGTAAGACAGGGTCGTATCTTACCTGCTTGGTTCTTGCTCGTTATGATAGACGATTTGATCACTGATTTAGATCACACTTTGCGAGGCCTAAAACTTGTCGATCTCCACCAGCCGTGTGTCTTATTAGAGGATGACACAACTGTAATGGTTAATTCGCATCATTCGATTGAAATATAACGCAGATAAAAGTTGCAGCATTCTCATTACAAACAAAAGAAGAACTGATATCCCTTCTTTTCTATTCAGCAAATCGCCAATTCCAGTAGTCAAAAGTAAGAAATATGCCCGCATACCTCTAAAGTACAACTTTAAACCAAATGACGCGATAAAAGAAGCATGCGATAAAGGTAAACACTTATTAAACTCTTTTTATTTTATTGGTATCAGAGACGGAGTTATGAACCCTCTAACAAGTATGAACATCTGGAAAAGAATCATTCTATCCTCAGTCATATATGGATGTGAATTATGGTCGAATATGACAAACACCAATATAGAAGAACTTGAGCTATGTCAGAGATATGCAGTGCGACGTATGCAAGCTTTCGATAAATATTCGCCCACAGAGGCAACACGTAGTACCTTAGGACTCTGGTCAATGGAAGCATACATAGATAAGATGAAATTGTGTTTTTTCAACCGCCTGTGATGTGGCGATTGGACTCTTATCTGGAAAAAGATTTTCATTTGGCGCTTATGTAAGTACTTGACCAACCCACTAACACAGACGGGGTTTACAGCAGATATTGACAAAATATTCAAGAAATATGGTATGGGAAATGTTCTCTTAGACAATGCAGTAAGAGTACAAACCGAAGGTAAACTTGTTTGGAATCGGTATATCATTGATAATATTCAAAACCTTGAAGAATCTACCTGGAATACAGATATTGAACTAAGGAGAGATTTAATTCACTTCAGAAACATTCAATTGGACTTACAACCAAGCAGCATATGGTTTCTTGGGCGAAAATTTCCATCTATGTTATGGCCTCTCTCTGAAATAGTGAAGCTATATGTCATGCCTGTTGGAAAAGTTATGATATGCAAACTCTGTGGAAAAGAGACTGACGACAAAGCGAAACATCTTATCTTAGGTTGTGAAATGCTACTTGAAGAACGAAGTATCTTCTTTGATAGGGTGATTGACACTTTAGAGGTGAGAAACGGGGTTAATTTATTCAATCAAGAAGACGATATATTTTGGAGACACTTCTTGGAAGCAGAGTAGATTGCTTGTCGTCTATCGATGATGATGTATGGGATAAACTCATGTTGGTGACGGCAAAAAGCATAAGCTAATTTTACAATAAAATGCATGCCCTACTCTCAACCAACATGTCATAACATAACAACAATAATAAGTAGTTAAGCTAAGTAAATAAATTAATTAATTGAAAAAACAAACATAAACAACAGGCCATCCTGTTGTTGTCAAATTCCGCAAATTTGTTTTATGTCAGATCAAGGAGATATAATGCTCTCTGGCTCATATAGCATAAGAGTGTCACCTTTAGCTATTTTTTTTCATTAGCGAATGCTTTCATGTTGTTCCACATATATATGTATATATGTGTGTATGTGTGTGTATATGTGTATGTGTTTGTATATATATGTATGTGTGTACATTAATATATATGTGTGTATATGTGTGTGCATGTGTATATATGTGTATGTATGCATAAGCACATATGTCATGTAGAAAGAACTACATTGATCATTACACTGGTATACGTTTCAAAATTTTTTAAAACTCTTTTCTGTTGTATTTCATGATTTTGTATTATCCTGAATTTGATTAATCTGATGTAATCTCTGTTGAAGTGGAAATAAAGTCAGTCAGTCAGTCATACAGACAGACAGACAGACAGACAGACAGACAGACAGATAGATAGATAGATAGATAGATAGATAGATAGATAGATAGATAGATAGATAGATAGATAGATAGATAGATAGATAGATAGATAGATAGATAGATAGATCTACACCAGCTAAGGATGAAAAGTTGGTACAAACTTTGCTTTCTTCATTAATAAAGAACTCACTAAAATAATTAGCCACAACCATTAAAATATTCGTCTTACAAGCACCCACATACATGCATCCATATAGACGGCAATTCAGAACCCTGATTTGAATAAATGAATCTAGCAGAAATAAACTATTTTCAATGTACTTTAGGGTAGAGTTTAGTGGTGATAAATGTTATTCGATAATTGCTCGATATCAACGATTCTTCATTGTCGTGCTAAGCGTGAAAAATTAAACAAACATGCGTGCAGTCGGCGCCTTGCTTGTGTACTTGTTTATTTGATCAACCAATTGAGACCTTTCTGACGGCCTAGTGGTTAGAGCGTCCGCCTCTGATGTAGCCGGTCGCGGGTTCTAATCCCGGCAGAGTCATCTATAAACTATCACACTGCTGACATCGTAGCGATATGACTGAAAACATGTTAAAGCTACGTTAAAAATTGAATTCACTCACAAACACACACATTAACCGATTGAATATTTTGACGCTTTTACACCATCACTGAGAATCAAGTATAAATATCTATACCAAAAACATGACTGAACCTCATTTGTCCTTTCGACTAAATGAGACATCGATGAGAAAAAGTTTGAAACAATACATGGGAGGGGGCTTCTTTTGTGAAATGTACATAATTAGTATAAGATAAATTATCCCTGTAAATGAAACATGGAGCGTTGATGAGAGTGTAGTGACTATAGACGAAAGACAGGCAAACAGACAGGAAGGGTATCCAGTCCGATCAGTAATTTGATCAATCGATCAAACCATCAGAAGGATTCACTTAATTTCGATTGAATATAACCACCACCTATACATAAATACATACATACATACATACATACATACATACATACATACATACATACATACATACATACATACATACGCTTTGTTACATGAACATCAAAATGTTCCGTGAACTCGTGCGGCACTCATTTAAACAGTTTTAAAAAAATAACAGTAAAACACCAACGTTTGAGCATAATTAAGAACACGCAGTTTTCTTTGTAACTTCGAGCGGCCCCGAGTAGCAGAGTGGTCTAAAGCGCTCGCCGTTTCGGATCACTGCTATCTCACCTCTGTGTCGGTTCAAGTCTCAGATTCGGCCGATGTGGGTATGTGAGAAACAATGCCAGTTCCTTCTCGTGGGTCGGTTGTTCTGTCCGGGGATTTTCCTGCACCGTAAATACTGGCCGCCATGTATAGCCTATTGAGTGCTGAGAAATGTCGTTTAACCCTACAACAAGAAATTTAAGTTTATACACGTGTGCTATAAATGTTACCAATTAATTATTTCTTTTTTAAATTGAGACCGTAACCCTCATTTCATGAATCATATGTTCTAATTAATATTTTCTTTCATACCCATATACTAAATGTTGACACGGTTGCTCGCTCCATATTTCCGTATTCCAGACAGAAACTATTTAAGTGTTTACACTCTGGTCCGCGCGTATGCATGGAACATGAAACTAAATGATTTCACTGTGGTCCGTGGGTCAACTCGAACATTTCTCAATCAGAAGTAGGCGATATCAAGTACTGTAATAAAACTATAAATGTTAGTGGACATATAGTTCAAACCGAAGACGCTACATTTCGTAACTTTTTAGTAGTCTGCTCAACCAATTTCTAATTGACATGTTTGTTTAGAAGTTTTGTCACTTGATAGGTTTTTCCAGTTTAATTAACATGTTCCTCGTTGGGCAGATTCTGATTAAAAGTCTCATTATGTAGGTGTGTATTGCACCGCTTTGATACCATTTCGCGTTGTATGGCTTTGCTTAATATGTTTGTCATTGAAATTAATGAAAATATTTATTTGCGTATGCCATCCAGTGTATGTAAGGCTTCTTAAAATTGAATTTGGATATTATATATGCAGATATAGAAATTTCACTTTGATATATTTTACAACTCTCTGCTTAGAAACTGTTCCGGAATGTTCCCTTTCGAAAAGAAGGCGGGAGATCAATCAAATAACGCAGTCTATGCACTAAACATTAGACGTTATATTTCTTTAAAGTGCATCTTCATTTGTATACATTTCCCAGCACAGCCACCAAAATCCGTAAAAAAAATGGTACGTTATCTGAAAACTGTTACGTATATTTGATTCAAGTTATTTTTATTTTAATTGTTTGTTTGTCAGATTCAAATTTGATATTTTAAGTTTAAGATTCATTTATTGGGAGATATTTTTGTTTAAAAAGTTGGATGATCTGTACTTTACAAATAAACACCAGATGTTGACCTCATTTCTGATCTGGCTTCAGAGTTGTAAACAAGCTTTTAAAATGATTGCTTGATTCAAAGGACATTATGGAGCTTTGTTATAAACATCTTTCTATTTTTAGTTGGGTCATACGGTGTGTACGTGACTTTTTGAACGTAAATTTGTTCTAAAAGATTCTAGAAGATCACGTGACCCCTTTCTTGTTTACGTAAAATCAGGTATATAAGTTATGTTTTGGAGCGAACTATTTAGTAGAACTTGGGCTGTTAGAATATTAAGTTGTGTCGTTCTGAGTTATTTTAAATTACCTTGTATTGGAAATTATTTCAATTCATTTGAATCAAGAGGATTTATTTTGTTATTTATCTGGAAAATAATTATGCTCATTGAATTCCATTGCCAGGAACTGACTTCATCACGTGATATCGTTTTCCATCTTGGATGCTTCACTAAGATTCGAACTTGGAATTATTTGGACATTTTATTACCAGGACTTTTGCAATTTCATTAGTGGATTATATTTTAAATTATTTTTGGATTAATTTTGGAATTGATTCTTAAAACCGTAAGTTTATTTTTTCTTTTCTGGAAAATAATTGTGCTCAATAAATTGTTTATTAAGTTTTTACAAGCTTGTTATTTTCACTCTTTCTATGTTACTGTTTATTCGAGCCTAAGCACGTAACACTGCGTAGACCCATTTACTGTTCGAATAGTCTGAGGATTATATACAAGTGTAAGAAATAGAGGTGCACATGTAGCCATCACTGTGAAACAATAATGGAACGATAAAATATGCACTAAGCTGTCCATCACAAGACCCACCAAGTCCAATCATCTTCACCCATTTGACCATCTCTCTAAATGTCCTTTTCGATTTCGAGCTTCATGGGAAGGAGGTTGCTGATCTAAAGATATATCAATAGTCAAGGTCAAGCTCAATATACCTTTATTGCCATAAGTCTACCTTGATTGAAATCTTCCGTGAAGACAAATGAAAAGATGTAGAAATTAAGAGGTGGTATTTACACGAGATAAAAATGGTCTTGGTGATGGCATACAAGTTACAGTTTAAAATAAAGATTTACTTCCTTCAGGAAATCTAAAATACAAGTGATATGGGTAGTAAAAGGTCATCTATATCACGCACATTATAATAATTGAACTGTTATGTCGACTAAATTTCCAACTGTAATCCCGTCCTCCTTACTGCACTCAAAAATTAAACGTACGTGATATCCATGGCGTCTGCTCGATGTCAATTACAAAAACGCATAATTTCCCACATTATATTTCCAAACAATCAATGACAGAACAGAAACACGCATGCAACTCATTGAAGGTGCGTAATTTCCTACTTAAATTACCTAATCTTAGAGGGCAATTGACATGCTTGATAAATCCACATCATTACAAATTGAAAAGCAGAAATAAGTAGAATCGATACAAAATTCATCCATTCCAGACCAGCTGGAAACGTTATTACAATATGCAGTAATTCACAATATGACTCTAAATTCCCATTTAAGTGAACCAAAATTATGTTAAACTAACGTCGAAGGCGAGCGATAGTGTTTAAAGGTCTCTGGGCGGCGATATGTCCTTACTAACACTGTTATCGTGTATTTATTAATCTTCTGTTATGTATTTATTTTGGTATACAGCATACATTCAATTACTTTGTTTTTTGTAACGCATCTGTATAATTAAGCCTTAGGTAGAAAAACAAAATGAATATGCACCAGAAAAGGTCATTGAGTGTGTAGGAAAATATGAACTTGTTTGTTTCTTGAGTAATACTTCACTCCCTTGGTCGTAAACTCGAACATCCTTTTTCTAGTTGGTGGATTTAAGATGCAATACCTGGACAATTAAAGAGTGCTAGAATTATACAAATTATATTGAAACTATCCACTTTATTAAGTTCATACAATTATTATTTTGTTTGCATGTAATATACTGTATAAGGGCATGTATAGCTGGATGAAAATCATCTTAATAACATCGTTCAGTAGCCCCATCTTCCATTCTTAGTCTCTGGTTTTACTTGTCTATTCAGTATTTTTGTTTCTTTGATATAAGGATTAGACATGTCATGGGGATACTTGGGCAATGAACACGTGACAGGTAATTTGCCAAGGGGTGATTGACCTGGAGTAGGTGGGTGTAATTCAATGCAAGTTGGTTGACGAGGTGGGTTGGTGACAATTGGACATGCATCACAGTTATTTGTACTATATGTTCTCTACATTTATTTCTCAGTATGACCTTTCAACTGCGTAACAATCAATATAAATTATATGTTAATCGAAAATACCTTCAAAAGATGACTTCATGGTGAAGTTCTTATCGACGATATTGAGAGGATGCACTGTAAACAGAGCACACAGACAACCACTCGCTGAGCTCATATTCTCAGGAATAAAGAATTACCTTCAAATCAAAATGCATAAATATATCTTTTCTATCAACACCAAAATGATAGAGGAAAACATGTTGTACAAACATACCTGAACTACTGAACTAGAAATACTAACTGTGATGCAATTCCAACTGACCCGACGGTGGGTGGGTTATTGCCCTTCCACCGACGCGATGAGACACGTGTGGGCAAGAAAGGGAAGACGATATATTTTAACTTTAATCAAGCGGTTTGATGGGCAAAGAATGTATAGTGTTTTGTCTTCTCTTCTGAACAATGTGCGTTAGAAGATGTTACCGTTTATGTCCTCGTATAGGCTACTGGGCCCTCCTTGCCTACGCTCAAGTGTAGGTTTGGAACAAAGCACTCTCAGCATTAAGTGTTTATACTGTCTAGACAAGAAACAATCGAAGAATTATTGATCTAGTACGATCCGAAATCTACGGAAATATTTTATTCTTGGACTGATCGGAGAGATGAATGGATATTGCAATTAATAATTAACGTGTAGGATAAGGTAATTTGATTTTTGGAAAAAAAAGGAAAATCGATTATGTAGTTTGATTTTATCCTGAAATCACCGTGTGTATATATCTATCTATCTATCTATCTATCTATCTATCTATCTATATATATATATATATATATATATATATATATATATATATATATATATATATATATATATATATATATATATATATGACCTTAAATATATGACCTTAACTATCTTAGGTTATATTCAAGAACTTTTCAATTTCCGTACATCAGATGTAAACTGCTATGTTAGCCTAATACCAAAGCGTTATAAAAATGGTGTTAACTGCTGCCTCGCTAGGCGCTCATCATTAAGAGGTAAGTATTATGACTGGTTTATCTGATTTAGATTTATCTGGTAATATTTATTTGTACAGGTAGTATAGAAATTAATCAGCTTGATTTTTTTTAATTATTCTGTGTATTAAAATGTGGCAATTCTAATGAAAAATGTCTATGAAAGGTCGAAGTAAAATTACAACATTCACAGAGAAACAATACATTACCTCTTGATGATACTTGTAGTTACATTTTGTATTGATCAACGTCTATGGGAAATTCACTGTTAAAACTTTAATATCATCCAAATTAAGAACAATTTCAAAAACATGTAAAACAATTCAGAAATTTGGTTTTACATGCTAAATACCAATGATAAATTAAAATGTTCAAATTAGTTGAGCTCTTTTTACCTTGAAAAATCAATACCAGTCTTCATGTGAGAAATGCACAGATATCCTATGAATTATTTTGGGGATATGCTAACATTTTACGAAACACCTATGCATATGATGTTGCAATTGATCTGGAGAATTGTATCACTCTATTGACTATTTATTAACAGATTTTAACCACCGTTGGCAATCAGGACTTCAGTCATCATGATGTTGGTTAATTGAGTATGATTATGAGAAAAGCATTTGCATTAATGGTGTGATAATGCAGTTAATTAGCTGAA
Organism: Unio pictorum; assembly: GCA_030141615.1. Classification (NCBI taxonomy): domain Eukaryota; kingdom Metazoa; phylum Mollusca; class Bivalvia; order Unionida; family Unionidae; genus Unio; species Unio pictorum. The sequence goes on from JARLTB010000050.1 coordinate 7,463,087, forward strand.
GGTGTCAGCAGTGTAACAACTATATTTTTCATCACAACCTAAACAAATTTGCTAAAAAGTCTTAAATCATACAGACTTTGCATGAGTTTGATTAGCCTGATTAACTCATAAACATATAGTGATCTTTTATCTTATTGACAAGTCCAGTTAGAATTTTCTCCATTTTAAGCTTATATATTTTTGTATGAGCAAAGGTCTATGTGTATTAATTATGTTTTATGTTTAAAAGGAAATGTTCTGAGGATAAAATAAAATAGATAATCTCAACATGATATCAAGTTTTGAAGATAGCAATTGTTTACATAGCATGTGTTCATACTACATGGTCCTATCCACCAATCCATGTTAATTACCTTAGTCTATCCATGGGAAAGGCACTTTGATCCAATATTATCGGCATGATATATGCAATAATGTGTTAAAAGTAACATGCAAACAAAGAGACTAAACATGTTGGGTAAAATGGTCCACTGTTATCCAAGTATGTGATATCAGTCCACTAGGACCTCTTGTTGCCTTTTAATGTGTTGAGCAGTTTCTCATGCACTGTTCCCAGCAGATTCATGGAACTTTGTATGTAGATACTTAAGAAGTACTTCACCCATCAGTCCAAATTATATCGCTGTGACCTATATTTAACCAGAAATCTGCATCTAAATTACCGTTTACACTGGGAACAGTTTCTAAGACACTATTACTGCATATGCATGCAACATGATATAAGTATATAGGATACAAGTTGATATACGCAGCGGCGTCGCTAGGGTTGGTGTCAACCAGTGCTGTAAACTCATGGTGTCACCCCTCCAGACTTCCACCATGGATTTCTTCTTCTTAAAATAAGTCCACAGTATAAACGTGGCACCATGTGCATGTTAGTCATGTATTTAACTATGATCGGTTATCAGCTTATGAAATCCGACTAGACCGAGCAGATGGTGTCACTCGGTGAGGTCCGCATCCCCCTAGCGACGCCACGGGATATATGTATATAGGATATAACATGATATTAGTATATTTTAGTACTTGTTGTTATAGGGTTTAATGCCATTTTTTGGCACAAGATAGGCTATATATGGCAGCCAGTATTAATGGTGGATTGATTGATTGATTAATTGAATTTTAACGGCGCACCAGCACTTTTAGGCTATTTAGCGCCATACAATAGGTTATATGTTTCAAAATAGGAAGGACCAACATCGACCAGCGACATAGAAAACCAAATAGTTCAAAGTAAAATGGTGAGATGTTGGTATTTGCCGAACAGTAAAAGTATGAAATCTTTTAAAATTTATAAAAGGTCCTATATCGACCAGCGATATAAAATAACAGATGGTTGAAATTAAAAACGGTAAGATGGTAACGGTGCAAAATAAAGTTTCCCGATCAACGGGAGAGGTAAATGTACTATGTTAATGAAAAAGGATGAAAAGGTATTAAAATGGGACGGTATATATATATTGCATAAAACTACACAAGGTCATATCATAAAAGTCAAATTTTAGAGTAAAGATTTACTGCTTTCAGGAACTCTATAATACGAGTGATGTTTATAGTATCAAAAAGTTCTTTCATATCATGCACAATGTAATAACGATCGCGCGTAGGCTGCAAGTCAAAGCACTCTATCATAAGGTGATTGACAGTGAATGGTTCATTGCAGTAAACGCACTCTGGTGGGTCTTCACCTTTAAGTATGTGTGTGTGGGTGATATAAGTATGACCAATTCGGATTCTTGCAATGACTACCTCCTCCCTACGTATGGATCTGTAGGAAGGGGTCCATTCTCCCAGGGCTGGCTTGATTGCATGAAGTTTGTTATTTACAGCATCATTCCATGACGCCTGCCACTTCTGACGAAAGAACCTTCTGATACAAGGTTTAAAATCAGTAAAAGGTAATTTAAAATCAGATGGTCCTAGAGTAAGTGCCCTTTTAGCAGCGCGATCTGCTTTTTCGTTACCTTTAATACCAATGTGGCTAGGTAACCAACAATATATTATGTTGTGGTTGACACTCAGCTCATTATGTTTAAGGAGTATGTTTTTCAATATTGGGTTCTCCAGGTTCCTCTTGTGTAGTGACTGGAGTACTGATAGCGAGTCGGAGAAAATGATACTGTTTAAAATATGTTTCTTTTCTATATATTGCAGAGCAAGTTCTATTGCTCTAATTTCGGCTGTAAAAATTGATGCTCCATTTGGTAAGCGAACTTGCATTGTGTGCTTTCCACAAACAAAGGCTGCAGCAGCCTTTTCCTCATCCTTTGATCCATCAGTGTAAATTCTGGTGTAGTTTTTAAATTCGGTGAGGAGTTCATGGTAAGAGTTGTGGAAGACAGAAGTGTTTGTCTCAGATTTTTTACCGTCGTGTAGCTTAAAAAGTACTTTTGGTTGTTTAATTAGCCAGGGTGGTGTTTCGGGGATAGACGTTTTCTGAATGTTAGAAAGATCTATATTTGTAGTGTCAAGGCTGGATAATATTCTAATGCCAAAGGAAGGTATGGCGTTTGGTTTATTTTCGTATAAAGTTTTGTATTTGGGTTGAAAAACAGCCGAAAAAGCAGGATTCAGAGGGTTTGATTTTAATTTGAGAGCATACTGTGCGGAAAGCATGTCTCTACGATGTGATAATGGTGGTTCATTCGCCTCAGCTAGAAGGCTTTCACATGGGGAAGTTTTAAATGCTCCCAAAGCCAGTCTTATACCCTGATGATGAATTGGATCAAGTATTTTCAAATATGATTTCCTGGCTGAGCCATACACAATGCAACCATAGTCTAGTTTGGAGCGAATAAACGTTCTATATAAATTCAGGATGATTTTTCTATCAGCACCCCAGTCAGTGTGCGATACTAATTTAAGTAGGTCAAGTGCTTTTGAGCATTTAGCTTTCAAGTTCTTTAGGTGTGGAATAAAAGTCAGTCTTCTGTCAAAGATAATACCTAAAAATTTTGTTTCCTCAACAACTGGAATAGGTGTTCCGTCCAGCGTGAGGTGAGGTTCATCGTGATGTCTTCGTAACTGACAGAAATGCATGCATACTGTTTTAGACTTCGAGAATTTGAAACCGCTTACACTGGCCCAACTTTGAATCTTGTTTATATTTTGCTGAAGTTGTCTTTTAATTGTATGCATGTGCTTCGATCTATATCATATTAGAAAATCATCAACATATAGCGAGCAATCCACACCAGGAGTCAGACACTTTGTGATACTATTAATTTTGATATTGAAAAGTGTCACGGATAAAATACTACCCTGGGGCACACCCATCTCTTGCTCGTGCAAATCTGATAGAGTAGAGCCCACTCGTACCTTGAATTCTCTGTCTCAGAGAAAGCTGGATATGAAAGAGGGCAGCAGGCCTTTTAGACCTAGATCGTGCAGGTCATTTAGTATCCCGTACTTCCATGTCGTGTCATATGCCTTTTCTAAATCAAAGAAGACTACTACTAAATGTTCTTTCTTGATAAATGCGTCACGAATGAATATTTCTAGTCTAACCAGATGATCATTGGTGCTCCGTCCATCACGAAAGCCACTTTGGAAAGGAAATATTAAATTGTTAGTTTCCAAGTACCAGATAAGTCGAGTATTGATCATTCGTTCCATTGTTTTGCACACACAGCTTGTCAGTGCAATTGGTCGATAGCTGTTGGGGTCTTCGCTATCTTTACCTGGTTTGGGGACTGGTATTACAGTTGCTTCTTTCCAGATTTTAGGTACATTACCAGTGATCCATAAATCATTGAAGAGTTTCAAAAGAGATGTTAATGATGATTCTGGGAGGTGTTTCAAAAACTGGTAATGTATTTCGTCAGGCCCAGTGGATGTATCATGGGCCTTATCTAAAGCCTTCCTAAGCTCCGATAATGAGAACAACTGATTATAACTTTCCGAGTTGTTGGATGTGAATTTTAAACGTGTCTTTTCTTTTCGAGTTTTAAGTTTTTGGAAAGCTTCTGAATAATTAGATGATGATGAATTTTTGGAGAAACTGTCAGCAAGAGTATTTGCAATGTCACGTTTTGAATTAAAGTTGTTATTGTTCAGTGTCAGATGTCGGAGAGGGTTTTGTTTGCTCTTTCCGTTTATTTTGCGTATAGTATCCCAAACTTTTTTAACAGAGGAACGAGAGTTTAAAGAAGAAACATATTTCTTCCATGATGCTCTTTTACTTTCTTTGATTGTGCGGCGAGCTTTAGCTCGGACAATGCGATATATATTTAAGTTTTCGGGCGTCGGATGATTATTAAATTTTTGTAATGCTTTTCGGCGTAGTCTAATTGCTTCCTTACATTCCTTAGTGACCCAAGGTTTTAGGGTTCTTTTACAGTTTGTGGAGGATTTGGGGATACATTCTTCTGCAATTTCTGTTAAAATAGATGTAAAATGCTGAATGGGGTCGTTAACATTGAAAACTGTACCCTCATTCAGCCTAGTTTTACAGAGTGTTTCGAACTTGGCCCAGTCGGCCTTCTTTAAATTCCATTGTGGAGTTATTTCATCAATTGTAGAGTTAAGATTTACAAGGGAGATTGGGATGTGATCGCTGATGTGAAGGTCATCAGCGACCTTCCATTCATAGTCCAAAAGCAGCGAGGGAGAACAAATTGTCAAATCGATGCATGTGTATGTACCCGTGCCTGGGTGTAGATATGTAGGTGTTTTGGTATTATATAGACACAGATCATGTCTAGAAATAAAGTCTTCAACTTTGTGACCTCTGTCACTTATATGATTTGATCCCCATAAAATGTTATGGGCATTAAAATCCCCGAGTAAAACAAATGGTGCGGGAAGTTGTTGAACAAGGGTATCTAAATCGTTTGGAACTAGGTTATTGTTTGGTGGTAAGTAAATAGAGCAAAATGTAATCACTCGATGAAGAGTGACGCTTACAGCAATGGCTTGTAAATTTGTGTTTAGAGGTATGACCCTATGAGGGGCTCTGTTGTTCACAATAACAGAGACTCCTCCTGAGGCCCTGTCAACATTCTGAGAGTAGTTGTTAAACATGGAGTAGTTTTTAAGTGTGATGTTATCTGTATTTTTCAAAAATGTTTCCTGAAGACATAGTACTGCTGGATCATGTTCGTTTAAAAGCAGAAGAATATCATGGTAGTTGGCTTTAAGTCCTCTACAGTTCCATTGTAAAATGGTGTTCTTCATTACAACTTTATATTAAAGTTTCTGGAGCTAGGTTAGACCTTTCGCGGAGGCAAACTGTTTGGTTATTTATCTGGAGGAAGTACGGGGGTGTATTTTTTATTGTTAGGTCTGGAGCTACCCTGAGGACATGAAGCAGATTCTTCTGCATCCATGTCCTCTAAGTCTCCAAACCTGTTGTGTATCTTTATAGGGTCATCAGATCCTTTTTGCTGCCTATTTCTTTGTAGTTTTTTCTTGCTTTTTGGTGATTTTGGTGGTGGAGTATTGTTAAATGTTGTTTGTGTCGATGTCGAGTTTTTCTGCGGTTTGTAGTGCGGGATGTTCGAGTCGGAATGGGCTTCAGTTGGGTTTGTTTGAGTTTGTGCGTCTTTCGTTGCTTTTTGGCTGCTCTTCACTACAGTTGAGAAGGATGGGCCGGGGAGTGATCTAGCTTGAACAAGCTTCCTGGCCTCTGGATAGGGAATGTTGGAAATGTATTTAACCCTCTGGATTTCCTTCTCCTGTCTCCATGTGTCGCATTCTTTTGAACTAGCATGGTGTTCCTTGCCGCAGTTGACGCAATGCGGAGTGGCTTTACACTCCGATTCCCCGTGGGAGGGGTCGCCGCATCGGCCACATATTTGGCTTCTAGAGCATCTGTCTTCATGATGACCGTATCTTTGACATTTGTAACATCGGAGGGGATTTGGTATGTATACCTCAACCTTAACTTGTAGGAAGCCAACCTTGACCACTTTAGGTACTGTTGGCTTATTAAAGGTGAGTATAATAGTGTTGGTGTCCTGCAGATTGTTGTCTTGTTTGATACGAATTCTACGGACTGCAGTGACACCTTCATTTTTCATGCCCTCGACGATTTCCTTGTCGCTGACTCCAGCAAGGTCACGGCAACGAATGACGCCTTTTGATGTATTAAGTGTAGAGTGGGCGGAGCAGGTTACTGGAATATCGTGAAAGGTCTTAATTTTCAGTATATTTTCAGTTTGTGCTTTGCGCTCACACTCTACAAGTAGGCCGCCTGATCTGAGTTTTTTGACACTTTTCGGCTTGCCGACCAATCCAAGTATAGTCTTTTCGACTATAAATGGCGATAATTTAGCAAGTTGTTTAGTTTCGTCTTTCGATTGGATGACCATGAAGCGAGGAAAGGATTCCACACTACATGGTTCATCATCCGACTCTGATGACACAGTTTTGGTACGTTTAAGTGTTTTTTTGGAATCCTCCATGATGGCTTGATTGAAAAATTCAGCACCCGTGCTCCACACCCACCAAGGAGCCCAACAAGGGGACACTTTTAAAGTGCCAGGGATACACAGATGCCATACTCAGTTGATAAAATTACCTTTAGTTGACCCTGAAGTCGTCAATTTCTAAGGTCAGTAAAATTACCCCCCGATTGACCCGTTAAGCCACCGCCTTCTAGGAAATCTTCTAAGATTTGGGAAAGGGAAAGATATAGTAATAGAATATAGGGGCAACGGTGGTATCAAAGAAGATACAAGGAGACAGTAAAAAGAAGTGAGAGAGTAAATAAAGACTTCCTAGGGCTCGGCGTGACCAGCCGATTTGTCGAGACCGGGCCCATCTCGACCACCCGTCTAAGAGAAGTAGAGGCCAAAGTAGTGTGTTGCAACTACCAGGATCCTTTCCTCCCCCGACACGGGACGCAACCCACGGCAAACAGGTTGCCTCTACTTAGTCGCCTTTTACGACACGTGGCGAGGCACGTCGGGCCAATTCTACAACCCCGAACCCGCAGGGGGAATTTACCATATGGCTAAAGACACTTAAGACCAGCATATTGTAATTCATATTCTCATTTGTCCTGTCCTTTTATTTCGTATAGATGTGCATGTGATTCCCTTGATGGATGCAGAACAGCTACAGAAATATACCAATATATGGAGATTGCTTAGCAACAATACCTTAGTGCAAACAACAACAAAAAGTTCTTGAAGACACTGCAAGCGTTTGCAGTGATAGAAACAGATCTCTGAGAGACAGATTACTGGACAAATTGCGAGCAACAGGGAACAAAAAGGAGCATTTCAGGAGAGCAGCTCCTCAGGCTGGTAACAAAATTGCAAACAAAACAAGAAAAGTGGAAATAGGCTGGTTAAATATTTATGGTATTAGTGGTCAGAAGCAAGTTAGGTCAACATATGGTGGCGGAACAAGAACTGTTCAAATCCACCTTGATGCAACTGTCTCTGACATATTATCCATATAAAAGGAACTTTTCTGTCCCAGTGGAATATCAAAGAAAAGAAACATTGATGTCGTTGATTTCTATATTGCTAACCAAACTAAAAAATAATGTCTAATCAACTGACCTTGAAGGATTTATATGAATCAACAACACTGAAGAATATTCGGCTTTATGTTGTAACAACAGCGCACACAAGACGTTTGAATGGTAACAACAGCAAAGAAAGCAATAATACGGAACCAGACATTTCTGCCCAACTAATACATCCACACCAATCTGTTTTGGGTCAGAGGGTTCCTCAGAAAGCATTATAATGGCAATATCACATGGAGGTATATTGCTGGACAAAAAATGTCTCAAAACGGAACGCACAGAACATTGACGTATTAAACTGCTTCTTAAATCTGCGCATGCGCAGTTTTTCAATTTCTACTTCCAACAACAATGGCGGGTTCTATGAAGGTACGAATGTTTATACTTCAGTAAAATTCCACGCGTATGCTTCCCATGTTACATAGTTCCTTAATCAAAGTTTAAAATGTGTTTCCTATGACATTGCTTTACTGTTTGCACTTTCATAGAAGTATACGCTTTCCATAATTGGAATGTTTGCAAGAACAAGTCTGGCAGTCGAGATTCGCTTGTCTCGAGTAGACTTACAAATTATATAGGGATAACAGATAACAAGGCAAATTATTTCATCTCTGGATAATACATATGGTGTGTTTGAGTTTGTTTGTTTGTTTGATTGAATTTTAACGGCGCACCAGCACTTTTAGGCTATTTAGCGCCAAACAATAGGTTAGATGTTCAAATATCAGAGAGGATTAACATCGACCAGCGATATACAAAACCATAATAGTTAAATATAAAATGGTAAGATGTTGGTGACAGGAAAATATGAAGCTTCCCAATCAACGGGAGATGTAAATGGTATATGTTGATGATAAGATGTTATAAATAAGAGGTGATATTTGTATTAGATAAAAATATTCTAGGTGATAGCATACAAGTTATAGTTTAAAATAGAGATTTATTTCCTTCAGGAAATCTAAAATACAAGTGATTTGTATTGTATCAAAAAGTTCCTTCATGTCATGTACATTATAATATTTAGCACGCGTAGGTTGCAGGTCGGAACACTCGGTCATAAAGTGTTTAACAGTGAATGGCTCATTGCAAGAAACGCACTCTGGTGGATCTTCACCTTTCAGTATGTGGGAGTGGGTAATGTATGTATGACCGATTCTGATTCTTGCAATGATAACCTCCTCCCTACGGATAGTTCTGTAGGAAGGGGTCCATTCTCCCAGGGTTGGTTTGATGGCATGAAGTTTGTTATTGACTGCATCATCCCATGACACCTGCCACTTCTGACGTAGGTACTTTTTGATACAAGGTTTAAAATCAGTAAAAGGTAATTTAAAATCCGATGGTTCTTGGGATAGAGCCATCTTAGCAGCCCGGTCTGCTTCTTCATTACCTCTAATACCAATATGGCTAGGTAGCCAACAGTATACTATGTTGTAGGACTTACTAAGCTCAGAGTTTTTGACGAGAATATCGACTAGTAATGGATTATCCAGTTTTCTATGGTGCAGCGACTGAAGTACTGACAGAGAGTCACAGAAAATAATGCTATTTAAAATGCGCTTTTGTTCAATAAATTTCAGAGCAAGGTCTATTGCTCTGATTTCCGCTGAAAATATGGACGCATTGTTTGGCAAGCGCACTTTGATTATGTGCTTGCCACTAACGAAGGCTGCAGCAGCCTTGTCATCAACTTTTGATCCATCAGTAAAAATTTTGGTGCAGTTTTTAAAATCGTTGAGGAGTTCATGATAAGAATTCTGGAAAACGGCAGGATTCGTCTCACGTTTTCTCCCATCGTGCAACGTAAAAATCACTTTGGGTTGCTTAAGGAGCCAAGGTGGTGTTTCCGAGACAAACGTGTTCTGAACTGTAGGGAGATTAATTTTGATAGTGTCAAAACTGGATGATATTCTAATGCCAAATGAAGATATGGCATTTGGTTTGTTTTCGTACAAAGTTTTGTATTTTGGTTGAAAAACAGCCGAAAAAGCAGGGTTCAGAGGGTTTGATCTTAACCTAAGAGCGTACTGTATAGAAAGCATTTCTCTGCGGTGCGATAAGGGTGGTTCATTCGCTTCCGCGAGAAGGCTTTCGCATGGAGATGTCTTGAATGCTCCTAGAGCAAGTCTTATTCCCTGATGATGAATTGGGTCAAGCATTTTCAAATAAGACTTCCTAGCTGAACCATAAACAATGCATCCATAGTCTAGTATAGAACGGATAAATGTTCTATACAAATTGAGGAGGACTTTTTTTATCAGCACCCCAGTCAGTGTGCGCAATTACTTTTAGTAAATTTAAAGCTTTTAAGCATTTAGCTTTCAAATTTTTGATGTGTGGTATAAAAGTCAGTTTTCTGTCGAAAATAATACCCAAAAACTTTGTTTCCTCAACAACTGGAATACCTGTTCCGTCCAGCGTGAGTTTAGGGTCATCATGATGTCTTCGCAATTGACAGAAATGCATGCATACTGTTTTCGATTTAGAAAATTTGAAACCGTTATTACTGGCCCAATTGTGGATCTTATTGATATTTTCTTGAAGTTGCCTTTCAATTGCATGCATGTGCTTTGAACGATAACAAATTAAAAAATCGTCTACATATAAAGAACAGTCCACACCGGGAGTTAAGCACTTGATGATGCTATTGATTTTGATATTGAATAGCGTCACAGATAAAATACTGCCCTGGGGCACACCCATCTCTTGCTGGTTCATATCGGAGAGGGTAGAGCCCACGCGTACTTTGAATTCTCTGTCGGACAGAAAACTGGAGATGAAAGCGGGCAGACGGCCTTTTAGACCTAGATCGTGCAGGTCATTTAGTATCCCGTACTTCCATGTTGTATCATAGGCCTTTTCTAAATCAAAGAAGACTGCTACTAAATGTTCCTTCTTGATAAATGCATCGCGAATAAATGTTTCCAGTCTAACCAGATGATCGTTAGTACTACGACCAGAACGGAAGCCACTTTGGAAAGGAGAAATTAAATTGTTACTTTCCAAGTACCATACAAGCCGAGAATTAATCATTCGTTCCATTGTTTTGCAAACGCAGCTTGTCAATGCAATAGGCCGATAGCTGTTAGGATCTTCGTTATCTTTGCCTGGTTTGGGAATCGGTATCACTGTTGCTTCTTTCCAGCTCTTAGGTATATTACCAGCAATCCATAAATCGTTAAATATTTTAAGAAGCAATGTCAGAGAAGATTCTGGGAGGTGTTTCAAGAACTGGTAATGTACTTCGTCAGGCCCAGCGGATGTATCATGGGCCTTGTCTAATGCCTCCCTAAGCTCCAATAAAGAAAACAGCTGGTTATAATTTTCAGTGTTGTTCGATGTAAATTTTAAACGTGACTTTTCTTTTTGAGATTTTAATCTTCTAAAGCCATCTGAATAATTAGTTGATGATGAGTTTTTCGAAAAACTATCGGCAAGAATATTTGCTATGTCACGTTTCGAACTGAAATTGATATTGTTTATTTTTAGATGTCGAATAGAATTGTGTTTCCTCTTTCCATTTATTTTCCGAATAGTATCCCAAACTTGTTTCATTGAGGAACGAGAGTTTAAAGAAGAAATATATTTCTTCCAGGATGCACGCTTACATTCTTTGATTGTGCGTCGAGTTTTAGCCCGGGCAATACGATATTTATTTAAATTTTCGGGCGTTGGACGAGTGTTGAATGTTTTTAATGCTTCTCGGCGTTGTCTAATGGCTTCTTTGCATTCCTTGGTTACCCAAGGTTTTTGCGATCTCTTACTGTTCGTTGAGGACTTGGGAATGGATTCATCTGCAATTGAAATTAGAACGGAGGTAAATTGCTGTATAGGATTAACAGCGTTGAATACTGTATCATTATTTAGTCTAGTTTTACATAATGCTTCAAACACAGCCCAATCGGCCTTCTTTATATTCCATTGTGGAATTGTATCATCAATTTTAGTGTTATTTTCAAGAGTGATTGGAAAGTGATCACTGCTGTGAAGGTCATCAGCGACCTTCCATTCATAGTCCAAAAGCAGTGAGGGAGAGCAAATTGTCAAATCTATGCATGTGTACGTACCAGTTCCTGGGTGTAAATATGTTGGTGAATTAGTGTTATATAGACACAGATCGTGTCTAGAAATGAAATCTTCTATTTCATGGCCTCTGTCGTTTATGTGATTTGATCCCCATAAAAAGTTATGGGCATTAAAATCCCCGAGTAAAACGAAGGGCGCGGGAAGTTGTTCAACAAGATTGTCTAATTCCTTTTGTACTAGGTTGGTGTTTGGTGGTAAGTAAATGGAACAAAAAGTAATCACTCGATGTAGAGTGACACTTACCGCAATGGCTTGTAAATTTGTGTTTAAAGGAATGACTCTGTGAGGGGCTCTATTGTTCACAGCAATAGAGACTCCTCCTGAGGCCCTGTCTGCGTTTTGAAAGTACGCATTAAACAGGGAAAAGTTTTTAAAAGTAATTTTATCTGTCTCTTTCAGGAATGTTTCCTGTAAACATAGTACAGCAGGATCGTGTTCATTTAAAAGCAGAAGAATATCATTGTAGTTAGCTTTAAGTCCTCGACAGTTCCATTGTATGATGGTGTTCTTCATTCTAATGTTATGCTGGAGATTCTGGAACTAGGTTAGACTATTCGCGAAGGAAGCATGTGTTGTTATTTGTCTGGAGGAAGTACGGGAGTATATTTAGTTTTATTAGGTTTGGAGCTACTTTGAGTACACGGAGCAGTTTCTTCTGCATCCATGCTCTCAATCTCTCCAAACCTGTTGTAGAGTTTAATGGGGTCTTCTGACCCCTTTTGCGGTTTATTTGTTTGTGCTTTTTGTTTCTGTTTTGGTGATTTTGGTGGTGGATTGTTATTAAAAGTTGTCTGAGTTGATGTTGTGCTTTTCTGTGGCTTATAATTAGGGATATTGGTACTTGTGGTTGAATCGGGCTGATCCGTCTGTGTTTGGGCGTCCTTCGTGCTTTTTGGATTGTGTTTTACGACTGTGGAGAAGGATGGGCCAGGAAGGGATGTTTTCGCCTGGACAAGTTTTCTGGCCTCTGGGTAGGGAATGTTCGAGGTAAACTTTACCTTCTGAATTTCCTTCTCCTGTTTCCATGTATCACAATCCTTGGAACTGGCGTGATGTTCCTTGCCACAGTTGACACAATGCGGAGTTGCTCTACAATCAGCTTCCTGATGAGAGTGTTCTCCGCATCGGCCACATACCTTGGCTCTGGAACATCGATCCTCGTGATGGCCGTATTTTTGACATTTATAGCATCGAAGGGGATTTGGAATGTAAATCTCGACCTTTACTTGTAAAAACCCAACCTTGACCACTTTGGGCACTGTCGGTTTATTAAAGGTGAGTACAAATGTATTGGTGTCCTGCAGGGTGTTATTACGTTTAATACGTATTCTTCGCACTGCAGCGACACCTTCATTTTTCATCCCTTCGATGATATCTGCGTCAGTGACTCCAGCCAAGTCACGACATCGCATTACCCCTTTGGACGAATTCAGTGTAGTGTGAGCGAATGAGGTTACTGGGATATCAAAGAATGTCTTCAAAGAATGTCTTCATTTTCATGATATTTTCTGTTTGTTTCTTTCGCTCACACTCTACTCTACAAGAAGACAGCCCGATTTTAGTTTTTTAACACTTTTTGGTGTGCCAATAGAGCCGGAGATTGTTTTCTCGATAACGAAAGGAGATAAACCTGAAAGCGGTTTTGTATCATCTTTTGACTGTATGACCATGAAGCGTGGAAATGATTCCACGCCGCATGGTTCTTCATCCGAATCAGACAATGGTTTGGTACGTTTATTGTTGGTTTTTTTTGTTGTATTTGCCATGATTGGGGTTTAAAATTTCAGCACCCATGCTCCCCACCCGCCACGGAGCCCAACGAGGGGACACTTTTCAAGTGCCAGGGATACATAGATGCCATACTCGTTAGATAAAATTACCTGGGATTGACCCATGAAGCTTCCTTCTAGGGTCGGTAAAATTACCTCCCGATTGACCCGTTGAGCCACCGCTATCTAGGAAGTCTTCTAAAACTTGTGGAAGTGAAAGCTAAAGGAAAAGAATGTAGGGGAAACGGTGGTATCAAGATAGATACAAGAAAAAAAGAGAAGATAAGTAATAAAAAATGAAAAAAGACCTCCTAGTGCTCGGCGTGACCAGCCGATTTGTCGAGACCGGGCCCATCTCGACCACCCGTCTAAGAGAAGTAGAGGCCAAAGTGTGTTTCAACTACCAGGATCCTTTCCTCCCCCGACACGGGTCGCAACCCACGGCAAACAGGTCGCCTCTACTTAGTCGCCTTTTACGACACGTGGCGAGGCACGTCGGGCCAATTCTACAACCCCGAACCCGCAGGGGGAGGTGTGTTTGAGAAGCATAATAAATAACAAATTAGATAAAGTATATTCCTTTGCAAACAACTTATTTTATATATTTTTTATATTTTTCCAGCATAAGAACAAGAATTCTCCAAAACGTTAGCAATTTTTGTACTGTATATACTGTTTATTTTTTATTCATTTCTTTATTTGCTTTATTGAATAGTTGGATTGTGTTGGCATTTTTCGTCATATTAATATTAAATAATTCTTTAAACAGTGTAAAATAACAATAAAATCACATACAAAATGAAGATGTTTATGCAGGTGGTATGAATGCTACAACAGCCTGAGCTGTAAGTAACCTTAAACACTTCCAAAGTTTCTTTCAAATTATTACAGGGTAGGTAGGTGTCTTATTTTTCAAACAGAGACAATCACGTCTCATCTGTCAAGATACAATTATAAATTGTGTCTTAATCTTTTTTACTACCACATTAGTTTCATATCTAAAAGTATCAAGCAGAAAATATACTATTTTGTATCAGTACTAATAAAAACAAACTGCTGGTTACGGTAAGCAATAGTAATGATATTTATATTCATTTAGTGTATAGTTGCTACCGAATGAGTATGATGTTTTGTCAGTAAAGTACCTTACAATCACTCACCTTAATGTACTATAAAATAAATATATAAAAATATATATGTAAAATTTTTTATACTGCTCAGGTGGTGTGATAAATTATGGTGTTATAAAATATAAGTGATTTGTGGCTCGTTTAAACATAATTTTCACACTTCTCAGCATTAAATATTAACTTTTAGTGGTTCATGTCTATACCAAAGGTCAACAAAGTAAGATATATTTCAGTACATACATGAAGACATAAAGGACTTGTAGGGTTGCATCAATGCTAGACACAATAAATATGTATATGAATGTTTTAATATCACGTTCGTGATATTTTAGAGTATTAATATATTAATAATTTGGGTGATTGTGATTGGCACTTACTTCGTACGGGTTTGTATTCCGTTGTCAATGTTGGTCCAAATTGGTCTTTTTGGTCGTTGTGGTTTGTTCCCTTTTAAATTGTCTAACACTATTTTGCATAGTATATTCATTTTCTGAGATAAAGAGTTTAATTCTGACTTGAATATCTTCACATCAAGTGTCCAAATACTGAGAAATTCCACTACCAAACTATTTGTATAAGTGCGATTCACAATTCACCCGCCATCATACTAAAGAGCGTTTCTAACGTGTTGTTAAGTATCATTCGAACCACTCGTGTGTTTCCCTCACGCACTTACGACCTATATTCTTCCCATCAGTCTCCACGTAAGACCAATGGGTCTCAAGGGTATAAATACCAGTCGTGTGCAGTGTTTTGCAGACGCATTCTGACCGGCAGAGACTGTATATAAGAAGAGAACGGAGAGCTTATACAACCAATGTACGTTTACTATATAGATCGCATTGTAACAATATAAATCATTACGGATGATATAATCTTCCAAATGAAATGAAATAAAACTACAATATATTATTCAGTATTAAAGACTGATGCTCCCCTAGGAATTATATGTGGAGATTCATTCATATAAATATATGAAAATATCGGTACCGTTGCTACGGTAAATAACTAAACATGTATAGAAGGGAGCATTAATTATAATATTCCTACACGGAGTATTCATTATTTCTATATTACATTTATGTGTTATATAGTTGGCTATAAAGAAGGAAAACAGTTCTAAATATAAATTCCGAAATACTAGTGCATTCTGGACCATAGCAATACTAAATTCACTGGGAAACACATTCGAGTGGTATCGTCTTTAATATGTGTTATTTATTATCCCATTTGTTTGAGGTTGTATTATACCACTGAGAAATACATTAAGTTTAACTGTTTTCAGTGACTGTTCGTTTATGTACTTTCTTAACATTACAATGAGCCACATATTTATGTGATGAAGGAATTTCAAATATCAACTCACTTTAGAACTATTTCAGTGTTTTGACTGAAGCATTACTATCTTATTGTTGATCCGTTTGTGCATATTGCACAGTTAATATTTATCCTTACTAGCGTTTATTAATCATTTAAACTTAAATAGCTTTCTGTCTCGTTATTAAAAGCCCATGTTGACATCTGGTCAAAACTGACATTGTGATTAAATAAAGCTCGGGACGTTACAGGTGGTATTGTGTTATCACAGATTTTGATGTACTTTATTGATAAAATGTCAGACTGGTTGCTACCTCTACCAGTTGCTCAAGGGAAAGAACTGACACATTTCCGGTTAAAGATGAGACAAAGGGTATGTTATAATACAACCATATTCCCACAAAACCGACAAGTTAAAAGAATTGGAGCCTCATAAAAATAGTAAGATTGTGGCACTCTGCTTGACTGAAGCACCCACTAGTTACGTATTTATTGCTTCAATGTAAGACATAACACATGTTTTTGATTTAGTTACCATCACCCGCAAGAACAAAAATATTGGGTGATGTATTTTACGTTGTAAGACTAGGGCAGAGTCCTCAGTGATCCATTATTTAGGCAGAAACTTTAGAAGAAAAGCTCCAGTTTATTGAAACCTGTAGACATGTTCATAGTACTGAATTATTAACCTAAATCTGCAATTCTCGCATATGTTAGACTTTGCCAGTGTAAAAATTGTTACTTGTTAATCGGTTTAAAGTTGCTGCACAGTTTGTTCTATAACGTAAGAGACATCAAATATTGCTGCTACCGAAACATAAATAACATTTGATATGTCTTACATTGTAAGACAACTGCACAGTGAATTTCACATATAATAGTTTTAATTCATCACACCTTTTGCAGCAAATTAAAGAATAAAGTAAGAGGAAGCGATTGAAGAGACAGTGGGATCTGCTGGTGAAAAGGGTATTAATTTTTATTGCACAGTCGCTACCATTTTATTATTCTGGTATCAGTTATAGTAAAAGTCGTATTGGTCATGTAGGCATTCAACACCAAACATTTTAGTATTTTTATTTTAGAATTATTTTGGCATAGAGTCTCGAGAGCATTGTGTGTGTGTGTGTGTGTGTGTGTGTGTGTGTGTGTGTGTGTGTGTGTGATTTAGATTTTTAACTTAGCTTTAACATTTTCCCAGTCATATCGCTATGATATCTGCAGTTTAGTGATGTCTAGCACTGGGGCATCATGCTGCAGACATGTAGCTTGAAGCATGAAATCCCACCCAGTCACATTATCCTGACACCAGAACAACCAGTCATAATACAACCTATTAATACTGAATGCAAAGTGAGGCTGCTAGTACCATTTTTAGAAGTGTTTTATATGACTTGGTTGGGTTGGGGTTGAACACATGACCTCCTCCTTTTGAGACGGACACTCTAACCATTACTAGGCTACCGGAGCGGTCTAATAGCATTTTGTTGGCTATGCATACTTCATTGTAGGCATTTCAGGAGATGAATGTTAATAAATGATGCCAGTCAAATTGAAATAAGAAATGCTTTTATCATATCTCATATTTTTGTATTTTTTTATTACCTAGGCTGATGCATGGTTCAAAGAATGTGAACAGCCACCAAATTGTGTTATGATGGTTTTGCAAGGAGATAGAGTGGAATGGAAAGGTGATTTTATTTTATCCATTTCATAGTCATCCCTATGAATCCATTTATTTGTCAACAATTTCACTATTAATAAACACCATCAATAAAACTTTCTAATTATACATTTTGGCCTTTCTTAAGTGAATTTCTTTCATGCCCCCTGAGTTGGTGTTTTAGCCAGGATGTGTCCTTGCAGGGTTTACATAAAGTAGACACCCAAGAAATGTGATTGAGTCATTAATGAGAAAAGCTAGCATAAACTAATGAATAATGTGTTTTATTACCTTAAGTCTTTAATATAAGTGCAGAAAGCATTCATATGCTCAGTTGTTCTTAAGGGTACCATTTGTTGCTTTTTTAACAATCTAACTGTAACTGTTGAGTTTGCAAATCATTTATAAAAAGTTCATAAAAAAATGTTTAAGTAATAAATTGTCAAAAAATTATTTTATATAAAGCAGTCATGCCAACTCTACTGAAAATTTTGGGAAATCCAGATTTATGAATGTGTATCCTGATTCTCTGATTTTTAAGAAAAAGTCAAAATGTTTAAACTCCCAGAGAAAACATAATGTATTTTTTTTAATTTATACGAAAACATCAATTTCCATTTCTTTGGGTTTTTTTTTTTTTTTTGGGGGGGGGGGTTGGGGTTCTGTTTGGTATGTTTATTATTATTTTACCATATATGGCTTGCTTTTGGTTTTCATCTGCCAATGTAAATAGATTGTCTCACAGTGTGGTTCTCTTTATCCGACCTAAATCTCAGCATCATAATGAGTAAGATTCTCTGCAAGAAGCGAAAAAAACATAGGAAAAGAAAGTAACATGATGACTTTTTTCCACCCAAGAAAAAGAAATAATAAAATATACAGGAGTGATGGTGAGAAGCAGTATGGTTTCATTGTCCATTGACTTGTGGGGCCTGTCATGCATTCTGCCTCTGATGATTGCCTCTTTCCACATTCAAATCTGTGTCAAAATTGTTGATTTGGGACAGCTGAAACTATGCAGATCATCAGTGTTATTTCCTTCCATTCGGTGGAAGAAAAAGTCCGGGTCCTTAAAATGATACTTCAGATTGTTTAGACAACATTGCAATGCTTGCATGAATAAGTAAGTCATCCTTCAGTGGGTTGCTCTCAGGAAGAAAAAAAGAATGGATCTGGCCAACTGTTGTTTCCAACCATTTGGAGAGTAATGCTATCAGTACTTTCAACACTGCATAGCAACAGTAATGCTGAGGAAGCATTCTCAATGGTCAGAAGAAAATAAAAGACTATTCTTGTTAGAAAATTTGGCACTCAAGGACAAAATAAATGAACTTTTTCAGAAATACCAATCGGCAGCATACAATAGACTGAAATAACACAAGTAAACATGTTTATCATGAAATGTACAACTTACTCTTGTATCCCCCTGATTTTTTACCATACCTCCTGATTTTTAATGGTAATTTGGTTGCCAATTCCTGATTTTGATTTTTGCAATTTTGGCAGGTCTGATATAGGACAATAACTTTTATTAAGCTTTGATTTAAAATACAAGATGTGAGTCATTATTTTCAAGTTAGAAAAGTACTTTAATACAAAATATAGATTGAGATTTATATAATCATTATTTTTCTTTAAAAATTTATGATACATTTTATTTCAGCACCTGACCACATGAATGCTTTTGTTACTAGTCCAACTGTTGTGGACGAATTCAGGCAGGTTTCGTTAGCTCGGCTGTACATGCCCAGTCAAGGAAAAGGTTAGTTATAAATATTTTTACCATGCACAGTTACTTTATAGATTTGAGTTAATCATGAAAATGTTTGAAATGCTGGTTGTTATTTAGTTTTCTTCGTACAACTTTTAGAAACTTTATTGCTCAGCACTAGGCATGACTAACATTTTGTCTATCAACGAGATATAACTAGTTTCCTAACCATTTTCGTTGAGAGTTTCATATTTTGTTTAATGGGTGATGGGTGCAGATGCTTTTTGCTGTTTTGTCAAAACCCACTACAAAGATTGCTGCTGAACAAGTTTAACAGTGTTTGAATGTTCCTATTGTTTTATCATGTTAATATTAGTTCATACAGTGAGAATTGTCTGGTACAGCACTTATCAAGCTTTTTTAATATCTGTTCATAGATGATGAAAGACAAACAGATGAGCCTCTTGAATTGCCATATGCTAATTCATCCAAGTACAGTTGGGACATGCTTGTTTTCCTAATAAACCAATACTCAGAAAGAATGGAATTTATGGTGAGTATAAGGATATGTATTTAATATATTTCTGTGGAGATGAAAGAATCGAAGCAAAGCCTTGATGTGCACAGCATAGATATCTTATTTGTGCTATTGGTTCTTTTTTGGGGTCATAAGAAAGCAACTTTTTCCCCGTCAGAAATTATTAATGACAAATATGCATATCATTAGATGACATTGAAAACATTGTTGGAAGTGAAAAGGATAAATAAAATTATGATCAACCCTTTCAAGCTTAAAAAAACAACATCAAAAGCCCTGATTGAAGTTCCACAAGCCTGAGCTCCAATTTCCATATACCCAATTTCTTTCTTCTTTTTTAATATTATTCTTTTACACAAAATTGCAATTGTTACAATTCAAATATGAATTTAGATAGATGGTTTGAAGGTAATGCATGTCTAGTTAGTGTTAGTCACTACACTCACTAGAAACTGGATTTTCCTTTTGTTCAAACTTCTGTTGGTTTCTCTTAGGCAATCATGGGCAGAACCAATTTGGCATGTGTCAATATGTTGTTTAAACTGTGTGCAAATAATTTAGTGCCACTCCCCTGGCATATTTGATTTTTCATTTTTCTGGTAGCTTGTTTCACAAGCTGAAACTCCATCTGCGAGTTCTTAAATTTATGTTTGTTGGGCTTTGCTGTTACTATTGATAACAATTGCTTCCTAAATCAACTTAAGATATGAATCAGACTTGATTACTATTCTGGCAGTTGAAATGATCATGCTATGCATTTTATATGTGCAGTAAAATGTGACTTCCAAGAGATGTTACCACTATTCACAAACTTGCCAAGAACCGGTAATACATATGGCTTAAATGTTTTCATTCAGAGCCGTGATACACAATACCTTTTGTTCTACTACATGCATCTAGCATCTCATTTATTTACCTATTGGGTTGTTCCAATTTCTGAGCAATTAGCATTCGTATGCAGATTGCACAGTAGTCTCACCCAATGCAGTGTTCAAACACATTTCACAAGCTCAGGGATCGTCCTGGGCTTCGCCAATGTTGCAAATTGCAATTTGTTTCCTTATTGGCGACAAAAATGTCCCATCTGGCGATTTCTTTTGGCGACAGACTTTTTGGTAATTTAATTTGTACAAACAATCATGGATTTGGACTGGATACATTAAAAGGGAGAACGAAAGGAAGCCACAAACTTGACTAAGCAATGCATTGGAATCAATCTGTACACAAATGATCCTTTGTTTGTATCGACAATCCCAACCTAGCAGTGCATTGTTACATCATAATCTGCTTATGCTGATATCTGGCCAGAGTACTGTATGCTGTGATACAGTCAATCATGCTACCTACTATACCTACAACTAACCGACTTCTGAAGACGCGAATAGAACAGATAAAATTAATTTAATGGCTAATCCTTCTGATTGTATTTATTTGTTTATTGTTTTTATATTTTTTTACATATACCAATACAATAGTTTTGCTGAAACTTCTTAGAAAACTGATAACCTTTGAAGTACCGACTACTGTGTATACATACAAAGCATATGGAACAAATCTCATTCACAATTATATCTGTCGCCAGTGCAACATTATCATGAGCAAAACGGAAGTTAGACGTTGCGTGTTCATCATCTCCACCTAAGTTAACGAAATTAACGGCGTTTGGATTTAGTGCAAATTCAACAGACAATACAGCCACTGAACCCGATGATAAATCTTGCAGTCCAACATCATCTACATGTAGTGCTTCAGGTGCAGTTGGAAACTTGGGCGTTCGTGGATGAGATATGATAAAAAGTGAAAACAGATGCTCTGTGATGTATGTATCAAGGCAAAGTTCGTCAATTCATTTACAACTGGCTGTGATTTTGAATAAGGAGTGTGTCACCCGACATGAATCCAGTCGGTGTAAATAATATTTGTGCATTTTACTCATTGATCTTTTCCTGATGCCATCAATCCCGTGTTACGGTTACAGAGACTTAAACTCCGCAGCAAGAAATAGCAAACAACAAATAAACAAGTTTTGCATAATTAAAAAAAATTATTTATTTCTCAAAATACAGGAGTGAAAGAATCCTTAAATTGGGTGTGACGTATGCTAATATATACGGTCCAATATTGCCAGGTGTTGACTTGTGTAAGTTTCATTCGTGGGAATGGAGATCCTATTTTGCTTGTTGAGAAAATTTATACAGCATTCAGTGATCATTCTTTTTGGATTTTGGAAGCAACAGAGCACTTAATGGAGATTTTGGCGAACTTTGTAATTTGCACGGAATTTTTATCACGTGACGGGTGGTCACCTGACCGCAATAGCCACTCGATAGGTGGAGGGCAAAATATGGCAAACGCTTCATAATCAGCATCAATTTTCAAACTATGTCAACATCGTTTATCGAGTTGGAAGATGCCTATTCAACAGCGATGCTGCCGCAAATATTGACGAAATTTAATATTGTCTTATTTGCGCCCCCGGCTGCCCCTGTCCTTTCATTGTTGATACTTTGGGCTCTCATTTGGCTCCCCATAGCCACCGTGGCGAATGCCCCACCCCTCGCTGCGTCACAGGGTAACAACAGTCATACATGTGCACAAACAGTGATGCGGGATGCTGACATCAGAAATAAACTCTGCATCTCATCTCTCGAGAATTTAACGAGAATCAGCATGTACAGATGTGAAAAAGTAGACTTTGAAACTGCATTCAACAAGTAGGCAGCCATAAAATCGCGACAGATCTTCATGTAACTTTTTTAACATTTTGTTAATGCTTGTTGTAATTAAAGTATTAACTAACCCATCTTTTGTCATTTTCATTGCCTGTTACATTAATAGACTAAATTAACACTTGGAAAAATGTACACTACTTGTTCTGGCGACACCTTTTGAAAATTGGCGAAAAAATAATGAGGTTGGCGATTTTGTTGGCGACAGATTTTTAAAAGCCAGGATCATCCCTGCAAGCTATTGTCAGCCAATTAAATAATATATGAAATGGTGCTTTATAACCTGACCTCTTACTTAGCCTTTTAGTTAACACAGTTTAAACTGTCCACAAGATAGTTTTACATTAGCTACAATTCTGAATGTTGACTGTTTTTATATGCTACATGTAATGGGCATATAGTGATAATGGTAGTTGTTATTATTCTTTTTTTCCCAAAGATTACTGAAAATTGTTTTCTCAAAACACAACTGTATTAGGGGGCTTGTGAGTTCAAATCATGTTTTTAGCATGACATGCCATGTAACAATTTAATTAAAATCAGATCTACACTTCACATGTGACAGCAGCGATTTGATTTTAATCTATGGCAGGTATGTCAACATCTTGAAAATACCTTTCTGCATTTCATTAGTGCAATCAAAGCTTTTTCTGACAACTTTTATTAATTATTTTTATAAGCCCAGTGGCCATCTCTTTTTATATAGAAAAAAAGGACAGTCCTGATCTGAAATTAGAGGTGCCCCAGGCGTCGGGTTATCTTATTTTTTTTTAGCACTGCCTTTGAAAAGATTATCATTGTGATTATTATGCACATGAAGGTTTGTTAATTGAGTACCCACAAACAAAATACATGTATTATGATTTGTAAAAACAATCTGTTTAATGTCAATGTTTTTGTCTTACATTTTTCAGGAAAAGCAGCATATAGGCCAGAAAATCAGCCTTCATGGTGGCCAAGAGATATTCGCTTTTCCTCTCCTAACAGCAGTGCCCAGGGTAATCATGATTTTCCTGTTGTATTGCCACAATTGCTATGTTCAGGAATTCCTTTATATATTTGCCTTTCTAAATTGTACCCATCAGCTAAGCACAGGTTGAAGATAGATTGTATGTATTAAATTATATTGTATGTGTATCATCCTGTTTCTTCAGAGATTTCATATTGTTCTGTAGGTGAGGGCAATTTGTTTTGCAGATTTATGCATCACCATATCATTAAAGGTTTATTATTATGTATTAAGAGAGAAATATGCAATAAACTTTTCTTTAGTGAACTGTGTACATTGTCATATTGCAGACATGGATATCAAACCTTGACTATCTTCCACTTTGAATTTCTAGACTTTTTTCCACAATATTTTTGTACAATATGAGGTTAATTTTTGTTGCCTAACATGCAAGAAAAATAATGTTTGCTCCATTATCAATGTAATGGAATTGGCTCTGATTCATCTACTACATTTATCGTGCTTGCATATATATTGTTTACATATCCATTATATCAAGATGCTGTTATGGTGTATTTCAAATAAACATGTTGCTGTTTCTAGAGAATAAGCGACTTAGCGTTGGAGAGATGCGAATGGCTCTAAAGTCATTTTTACAACAATTCTATATGAATACACTATGTTTGTATACTTTTTTTTGCTTCAATCTCTTTTTCCTTAGTATTAGTTGATTGTGAATGCCAACACAAGCATGGTTAACAAGTCTTAATCAATTGAAAAATAATGTTTGTCTCCTTATTCAAGTTCAGAAGGAACTTTTCACAATTAAGTGAGTAAATTGTGATCAAATTACTTCTCCGGAGACTGTGCTTACCAAGTAGTAAGTTTCATTTAACATTGTATGTAGGGCTGTCAAAAACCACGGAAAACTTACCTGGGTACCCGTTGCGCCATTTAACGGGTACCCGGATACTCGATAAAACATGAACAACATGTACAACCCTTGACCAACAATTTTTTTTCTCACTAAATTACGTGTTACACATAAACATATATGGATTACGCTTTTCGGTATATCCACCTTCCAAAAATCTCGTTTTTATTAACATTCCATTAGTCCCACAGACCCTATTTTAGAACATACTGCTTTACTTTACTACAATATACAAGTACGCTTGTTTATGGACTTATGTGGTTACTATATAATATGTCCAAATTGTATGTACAACGTTTGACAATTTGCTTATTGTTGATATCCTGTGACTGTATGACCTAGGTTGCAAGATTTGTGTAGTCAAATGACTAAGAATGCAGACAGCCAGATCTGGGAGAAATTTCAGCAATGATGTACTTTCGTCTCCTCTGTCAGTGGATTAAAGGCATAACAAATGCTATGCTCACGATTTTTGAGAAAATAAGTCATAATCCTATCGATTTCATGCAGGTGTATTTCAATGAAAGATCGTTCAAGTTTGCTGGGTTGGCATGTAAGCGGCTACATGCGGCTGTTTTATATACTACCAATGAAACAAGAAACAGTTTTGTCTCATTTGTTAAATGGTTACTTTTATATTTGTGAATTCTGTCACAGACAGTAGAAAAGTTGGAAAAATTTAATTTTTCTTTTTCTCTATTTCTTTTAGACAACGCCATTAAAGAATTGTGTCGACTCTGTGGATGTAAGATGCCTCCAGGTAAAGAAAATATAGTTCAGTGTGTAAGTTGGGATGTATATTTGTGTATTTGGCATGGGGTGGGTGTGGTTAATGTTTCAGTGTTTTTTTTTAATTAACTATTTAGTTGATTCTTCGTTTATTGTAAATAAAGCATTACATGCCACTACAAGTAATGAAATATAAACAATTAACAAGTAGTATCTTGAATGTCCTGAATCTTTAGTCTTATGTTTCAAATATTTATTAGTGTTTATTAACATTTTATATAAGTTTGAAATTCGAGGATTTACAGGAAACTTAAGCATGATACAGTGTCCTGGTATCTGACAATGGAATTTTCAAATTTCAGTAACTGTGTACATAATTCAGGATGTTTAATGAGAATAAGTTTCTTCATCAGTTTAATACAAGCAATAAAGCACTGTTATTGACTGCAAAATAAGATTTAATTTCATTGTGTGCACAAAAAAAATTCCTTCAAATTATATAAGATTTGATAAACCAAATGTTATGGTTTACTTTGAAAACTGATTAATGCTCTTACTATTAAAAGCATTGCTTGGTTACTGACTTCATTGTTCACGTAATCAACTAGATTATAATGTATAGTGTCAGATTTCATAACATGGATATGGGGTGATCTGATTTTGTCACATCAATTAATTCATTCTTAGCCTGAGGAGTTATTTTTATTAAAACAAGTATTAGCCTTTATTATATCAATTGGAATGTGTATATCATTGTTTTAATTGAGTATGAAGGCTCGGTGTAAGAATTTTGAACTATAATATTATAGTAATAAAGATGTAATCATCGCATGTTTCAATAATAGCTACCAGTGTGATTTTTTATTTAGCCACATTCCAAACAGGCTTTACATTTATATAGAATTTTTTTTTAAGTATGACATTTGCAACAGTTGTATTTATATGCTTCATAAGTATTATAGTTTTAAAAAGGTGCACATTTTTTTATCTATTTTTCTATATAGTATAATATCTAAATGCCTACATGAAGACTTGATTCAAATAAACTTCAGTTGGAAATCTGTTTTCACCATCTCTTTCATGTTTTGTTATTTCTTCAAGAATATAAAATATGAAATAAAAAAATGCAGTAAAGGCATATTTATTTCCTCTTTGCTTTTTCTCTGCCACAAATGTGAAAGGTGCACACATTACTGAATTCCATCTTTCAATCCATTACACACAGCTAAGTGGTATATTTTAGGACAGTCCACTTCTTGAGTCATGCCACTTTGTATGATATTGTCCTCATGGGGAAAATCGATTTGTATATGCATAGAAATCTTGCTTCAATCGCATGTTCTTCATTGGCATCTTGAGTCTGCTTCAGCAACAACTATTCTGATGCATGCACCATTATGAGCATCTTACAACTGGAAAAGTAGATACTGAACTACTTTTCATTCTGAAGTAAACAATTTTTGCATCTACCCTTTTTCACTTTGCATTGATAATCAAGAAAACTAATTCTAGCCTTGATTTTGCTTGCTGTTTAACCAAACACCACCAATGATGCATCTAACAACCTAGTAACACTGACCCAATACAGTAGGCAGAAACCGCCAGTTGGATTATCATGTACATAAATCATATGAGGGTTGATAGCTTTGAAACAACAATATAAAATTTAGTTGTATGCCCAAAATGTTCTAGGTGTCTTATCTGTTATCGTGACTAATGTACTACTAAATGATTGCCATGGAATATCTCTAGGTCTATTTTGTCATGAAAGAACTCGGTGCTGCTTAAGATTGCATTTGGTTCGAGATCCATTTGAACAAATTCGTTATAGCTACTACCTCTAAATTCTTTGGAGGATTGCCACTTTACACAAAATAAAAATGGTAAAGTTCGAAGATCCAGTATAACCAGTGGCCATTTTAAAAAATCTTGTTACTGCTAAGTCGCCCGACGAAATCGTCATATTGAAACGATTTCATAAATATAGTTTATCCTAAATGATGAAACGTTGAGTGCCACCACTGTGGCTGTCATTTTTAAATATTTTATTATTTCTGCCCTTCCTATCAAATTTGGTTGTTGTGACAGCTATTTTAAACAAATCTTGTTATGGCTACTCCTGAACTTAAGGTTATCTGGACATTATATTCTCAACAGAAGACTTCCCATGGCAAGTTGGTTCTAAAAGAAAATTATCTTAAATCGTTGTGTCCATGTGCAAGGCACTTTACTTGCCTTGGCACCATCTAACCGTCATTGTATTCTCTCCCATAATACACAAAAATACAAGCCTCAAAATGCTATATCGTTGCAGAATACAACATGCTTCCTGTTATTCATGACAATACATACTCTGTGTGTGTGTGTGTGTGTGTTTTATACAATATGCAAATCGAGTAATCAGCAGAAATAAGAAGGGGAAAAAAATCATACAATAGTTACTTATTTGGAAGTAAAGGTCCTCTGTTTTCTGAATAGTATTCCATGCAATATAAAAATCTAAGAAAATAGGCAACTCAAAGAAGGTCTTCACGTAATAAGTGTATCAAACGTATATGTGTTACATTAACTTATGCTTTCTGCGATTTAATCACTAAAAATATCAGGAATTTCATTACTGACAACAATTTCATTTAATTTGATCACGTTTGTATAAAACCATGTAAATTTACTGCTTTAATGAAGCAAAATATAACATTTTATCAGGCAATCTTTAATAGTTGTTACGTATATTTGATACAAGTCATTTATATTTATTTTTATTGTTTGTGTGTTAGATTTAAATTTGGCATTTTAAGTTTTAAGATTCGTTCATTGAAGGGGGGGGGGACATGTACTTTACAGAGTAAACACCAGGTGCTAACCTCATTTCTGACCTGGCTTTAGAGTTGTAAACAAGCTTTAAAAATGATTGGTTGGTTCCAAGGACATTATGGAGTTTTGTATAAACATCTTTCTATTTTCGTTGACTCATACGGTATTTACGTGATTTCTTGAACATAAGTTTGTTCTGAGAGATTATTGAAGATCGTGACCCCTTTCTTGTTTACGTAAAAACAGGTATATAAACTATGTTTTGGAGCGAGCTATTCAGTAGAAGAATTTGGGCTGTTAGAATACTAAGTTGTGTGTAGTTTGCAGTTAATTTAAATTACCTTGTACTGGAAATTATGGTAATTCGTTTGGATCAAGAGGAATTATTTTGTTATTTATCTGGAAAAGAATTGTGCTCAAAGATTTTTATTAACAAGAACTGACTTCATCAAGTGACATCGTCTTCCATATTGGATACTGAGCTGGAAATCGAACTTAGAATTATATGGACATTTTATTACCAGGACTTTTGCAATTTCTCTAGTGGATAATATTTTGGATTAATTTTGGAATTGATTTTTAAAACCGTAAGTTTATTTTTCTGGAAAATATTTGTGCTCAATAAATTGTTTATTAAGTTTTACAAGCTTGTTATTTTCACCCTTTCTATGTTACTGTTTTTTCGAGCCTAAGTCTAAGCACGTAACATAGTGAAGTTCCTGTTTACTCACTACCATAATTTTTTTCGCTGTAAAACATTGTTCCGTAATGACGACAACCAGTTTCAAGAAGGTATGTCTCGTAATTCATTGTAAAAGGCGATTAGCGAATAATGTGATAAAATACCGTAAATACCACCCAAACAAACCAAAAAATCAAACAATCCCCCCACACACACACACACCAATTTGTTTAATTAAAACCATAAGAAAACGAAATATACAAATTCTTAACATTAATACGTTTTCTATTCTTAAATTCATACATAATTGTACACAATAGCTAGGCAGTAAACACATATACACAAACCACGAGGGAATGAAAACGTTTGAAAACCATACCGAATATTATTAACTTAAATTATATCTTACATTTGTAGGGTCTATTTAACTAAAAGAAACAATAACTCGTGCGGGTAAATGCATATCAATCAAAGAAAACACCAAGAATAACCTCTTACTACTTTTTCACCTTATTTATAAGTTAAATGTAAACGTCACTTCCAAAGAGAGCTAATAGGTGAGTTGCGGTTGGTGTGTAATGCATAATTCTGGGGAATACAACTTTCGTGACAACGCTGCGTCAAACAGCTCCTTCGTTATATATATTAGCTAAATCATACCCTGTTTTAGGTATTTTAATTTTACATGATCTATTGCGTTTGCTGATATTAGATATTTTATTTTAAGTACATGTAGTTCTTGTATTATTTGACATTCATTCGTGATAGCAGTAGACCAATTTATGTCTACCTATTAAATAAGCAAATTAGCGGAACACTATCCTTTGAAAAGTTTTATGGGTTTAAATCCAAATGGAATGAATAATATACAGTTGTTCCGGGTGAAATTGTTATTTTTCTGACTAGAAAATACTTGTATATTTCATGTCAAGTGTAGTTTTGTACAAACAGATGCTCAATTTACTATATCAAAAGAAAGATTGTCAAGCAAACAGATCTTAAATTCACTAAGCAAGAACTCTTCTATTATGACAACTTTTGTCCACATGATTTCCCAATCAATAAGAAGCAAATGTTTCATGAAGTCTGATTTTATCCAAAATACATTTAAAGTTTATTTGGGAATATGGGAATCTTGTTTGCAAATAAAGATTTCCAAATGAATAAGTATTAAATGTTCCATGAAGACATAACAGGCAAAGACTAATTTTGTCCATAACACAGATTTACGAACTACTGTTCTAAGAAGACAATTTTTTTCAATCAAAACAGATCGATATTTCATGGAACCAGGCTATTCATTGAAACCAAATTTTATCCTTAGAAAAGATACACAATTCGATAAGCAGAGACTGATTTGTGAAGACAACTGTTGTTCATAAAACAGGTCTTCAATTATGAAATAGCCGGAACTGTTCCATGAAGACATATTTTGTCCACATAACAGACAACGTTATTTTGTGAATAAGGGATGATTCTATTACAACAGATTTTGTCCAAAAAAGAATAATTTTGTCCATGAAACAGATCTACCAATCATGAACTCAGGACTGTTCTAAAGAGACGAATGTTGTAAATAGAACAGTTGCACAATTTATAAAAAGCAGTACTGTTCTATCCGGACAAATTTTGTCCAGATAGAACAGATCGATATTTCATGGAACCAGGCTATTCAATGAAACCAAATTGTATCCTTAGAAAAGATACACAATTCAATAAGCAGAGACTGATTTGTGAAGACAACTGATGTTCATAAAACAGATCTTCAATTATAACTCAGACGGAACTGTTCCATGAAGACATATTTTGTCCACATAACAGGCAACGTTATTTATTGAAGAAGGGTGAGTACTGTTCTATCCGGACATATTTTGTCCAGATAGAACAGATCGATATTTCATGGAACCAGGCTATTCAATGAAGTCAAATTTTATCATTAGAAAAGATACACAATTCAATAAGCAGAGACTGATTTGTGAAGACAACTGTTATTAATAAAACAGGTCTTCAATTATGAAATAGCCGGAACTGTTCCATGAAGACATATTTTGTCCACATAACAGACAACGTTATTTTGTGAATAAGGGATGATTCTATTACAACAGATTGTGTCCAAATAAGAATAATTTTGTCCATAAAACAGATCTACCAATCATAAACTCAGGACTGTTCTAAAGAAACGAATGCTGTAAATAGAACAGTTGCACAATTTATAAAAAGCAGTACTGTTCTATCCGGACAAATTTTGTCCAGATAGAACAGATCGATATTTCATGGAACCAGGCTATTCAATGAAACCAAATTGTATCCTTAGAAAAGATACACAATTCAATAAGCAGAGACTGATTTGTGAAGACAACTGTTGTTCATAAAACAGGTCTTCAATTATGAAATAGCCGGAACTGTTCCATGAAGACATATTTTGTCCACATAACAGGCAACGTTATTTTGTGAATAAGGGATGATTCTATACAAATAGTGAATAGTATTGTACATTGATATAAAATCATAATTATGAAATAGCCGGAACTGTTCCATAAAGACAAATTTCGTCCATCAAAACAGATTTCCAAATCAATAAGCAGTAACGGTTCCATGAAGACAGATTTTGTCTACGTAACAGGTTGCCAGTTTGTGAATATGGGACTCTTTTATTATGACTTTTGCCCCCAAAATATTTCCACCTCAATATACAGTGACTGTTCCATGAAAACAGATTTTGTCTACATAACAGTAGTTCTATGATGCCAAAATTAGATCCACAAAAAATAGCTGTTTTCAAATAAAGGGTAATTTTCTATGAAGTCACTTTTTATTTCATCTGTTTCGTATTTTTTATATTTATATTATAACCTGTTCTTCTCATTTAGATTAAAATTTTGGCTAAGTAATTAATTGCTATAAAAAATTGTTACCGGTATCAATCATAAGTTTCTAATGCCCTACGTTAAGGCTCTGCATGTATGTATATATGATGCAATATTGAGTTATATAAAAATAAAAATAAGTAATTTATAATAATTTGAAGAAGACAAAGCAGCTCAACTGAACATAAACACTTAATACTTTCAGATATAGCTATTAAACGTTATGTGACCGGTATATAAAAGAAATTAATAGGGCCATTGTGTGTTGAATACGTCAGAAGTCTGTGCCTTTGTGTGGTGGAATACGTCGGTAGCAGAATACGTCACTGTTCTGTGCGTTCCGTTTCGAGACATTTTTTGTCCAGCAATATACCTCTCACATGTGTCCATCGTCGAACTTCATATACCTGATAATATCTAAGCCAAAACTATGATTTGTTTAGAAGAGTCAAATACCTCTTTTAATAACACGTCATGGGGACAGCTTCGTAATAAATACTATTCATTCTTTTGGTTCCAATGATAATTTGCCTTGGATCTGTCCTAATCATGAAGTGTGTGACTTAGCACTTGATTCGCATGAGTTTCTGATGACAGCAGTTCATTCCCAAGAGCAGTTTCAGCCAGCCATTGATCTGTCACAATCATCGGACGCCAAAAGTATTAGGACCATTCTGCTGCACCGTTTCAATTCACATCAGGAAATGCTGTAATATTTCAAAGCATCTGATATTTTGAAAAAAACATTAAAGTTTAAGTTTGTAAATGAGTGTGGGCATGATGAAGATGGATTATCAAGGGATGCCTATGCAGCATTTTGGGAATCATTTTTGTTGAGAAATGCAGATACTGGGGTTTATCGCATACCTGTTTTATCTCAAGACTATGGCCAAAACAAATGGGAGGCTGTATGTAGAATTTTAATCAAGGGATACAAGGAACACAAATACTATCCAATAAGTATATCTCCTGCTTTGTTTACTGCAGTAGTACATGGGGAAAATTCTCTTACTCCACAGTTATTGAAAGATTCATTCCTTTTATATATTTCAGAGTCAGAAAAGGATTTATTGAGGCTGTTGAAAGATGAACACAGTATGACCAAGAAGAGATACTTTGTCTGCTAGACCGCTTTCATTGTCACAATATCCCAGATTGATTGTTTGATTGATGTTTAACCAGCACGTTTTGGCTATTTAGCGCCATACAATAGGTTGTATTTATACATGGGTAAAATACTAAAGGTTTAATATCGATCAGCAATATAAAAAACCAAATAGCTAAATATAAAATGGTAAGATGTTCGTAACAGTAAAATATGAAGCTTCGTAATCAACGGGAGATGTAAATGGTGTATGTTGTCGAAAATATTTTGAACAATAATGGGCGGTATTTGCATTAGATACAAATGCACTATGAGATAGCATACAAGTTTAAAATAAATATTACTTCCTTCAGGAAATCTAAAGTAACAGTGACATATAGTATCAAAAAGTTCCTTCATAGCATGTACATTATAGTACTTTATAATACTTATCACGCGTAGGTTGCAGGTCGGAACACTCGGTCATAAAGTGAATGGCTCATTGCAAGAGACGCACTCTGGTAGATCTTCACATTTTAGTAAGTGGGAGTGGGTTATGTATGAATGACCAATTCTGATTCTTACAATGACAACCTCCTCCCTACGGATAGTTCGGTAGGAAGGAGTCCATTCACCCAAGGTTGGTTTTGATGGCATGACGTTTGTTATTGACTGTATCATCCCATGAAATCTGCCACTTCTGACGTAGGTACTTTTTGATACATGGTTTAAAATCTACTGATCTACGGTAATTTAGAATCCGATGGTTCATGGGATAGAGCCATCATAGCAGCAGGGTCTGCTTCTTCATTACCTCTAATACCAATATGGCTAGGTAACCAACAGTATCCTATATTGTAGCAGGTACTAAGCTCCGTATTGTTAACGAGGAGATTGACTAATAATGGATTATCAAATTTTCTATTGTGTAGCGACTGAAGCACTGATAGTGAGTCACAGAAGATAATGCTATATAAAATATGTCTATTGCTCTATGGACGCATCGTTTGGCAAACGATCTTTTGTTATATGTTTGCCACTAACGAAGGCCGCAGCAGCCTTTTCATCAACCTTTGATCCATCAGTAAAAATTTTAGTGTAATTTGTAAAATTGTTGAGGAGTTTATGATAAGTTCTGGAAGATGGCAGGGTTTGTCTCAGATTTGTTCCCATCGTGTAACGTAAAAATCACTTTGGATTGCTTAAGGAGCAATGTTTTCGAGACTAACGTTTTCTGAACTGTAGAGAGATTATTTTTAATATTGTCAAAGCTGGATGATGTTCTGATGCCAAATGAAGGTATGGCATTTGGTTTGTTTTCATATACAGTTTTGTATTTTGGTTGAAAAACAGCCGAAAAAAAAGCAGGGTTCAAAGGCTTTGATCTCAATTTAAGAGCGTACTGTGCATACAGCAGTTCTCTGCGATCCGATAAAGGTGGTTCGTTCGCTTCCGCGAGATGGCTTTCACATTATGTCTTAAATGCTCCAAGAGCGAGTATTATTCCCTGATGATGAATTGGGTCAAGCATTTTCAAATACGATTTCCTAGCTGAACCATAAACTACGCATCCACAGTCTAGTATGGAGCGGATAAATATTCTGTACTAATTGGCGAGGACTTTTTATCAGCACCCCAGTCATTGTGATCAATTACTTTAAGTAGTTTTAAAGCTTTTAAGCATTTAGCGTTTAAATTCTTGATCTGTGGAATAAAAGTCAGTTTTATGTCGAATACCCAAAAACTGTTTCGTCAACAACTGAAATAAGCGTTCCGTGCAGCGTGAGTTTAGGGTCATGATAATGTCTTCGCAACCCACAGAAATGCATGCATACTGCTTTCGATTTTGAAAATTTGAAATCGTTATTACTGGCCCATTGTTGTATCTTGTTAATTTGTTGTTGCAGCTGCACTTCAATTGTATGCACGTGCTTTGATCGATAACAAATTAAAAAATCGTGAACATTTAATGAGCAATCCACACCAGGAGCTAAACACTAGGTGATGCTATTGATTTTGGTATTAAATAGCGTCACAGATAAATACTGCCCTGGGGCACACCCATCTCTTGCTGGTGCACATCGGAGAGGGTAGAGCGCACTCGTACTTTGAATTTTCTGTCGGAGAGAAAATTTTATATGAAAGATGACAGACGGCCATTTAGACCCAGATCGTGCAGGTCATTTAGTATCTAGTACATCCATGTTGTGTCATAGGCCTTTTCTAAATCAACAAAGACTGCTACTAAATGTTCTTTTTTGATAAATCCATCGCGAATAAATGTTTCCAGTCTAACCAGATGATCGTTGGTACTACGACCAGAATGGAAGCCACTTTGGAAAGGAGATATTAAATTGTTACTTTCCAAGTACCATACAAGCCGAGAATTAATCGTTCGTTCGTTCGTTCCATTGTTTTGCACACACATCTTGTCAGTGCAATGGGCTGATAGCTGTTAGGTTCGTCGTTATCTTTACCTGTTTTGGGAATTGGTACTACTGTTGCTTCTTTCCAGCTCTTAGGTACATTACCAACAATCCATAAATCAATAAAGACTTTCAGAAGTAATGTCAGCGACGATTCTGGGCGGTGTTTCAAGAACTGGTAATGCATTTCATCAGGCCCAGCGGATATATCATGGGCCTTGTCTAATGCCTCACTCCAATAAAGGAAACAACTGGTTATAGCTTTCAGAGTTGTTCGATGTAAATTTCCATTTATTTTTCGAATAGTATCCTAAACTTATTTCACTGAGGAACGAGAGTTTAAAAAAGAAATATATTTCTTGCAGAATGCGCGTTTACATTCTTTGATTGTGCGTCGAGTTTTTAGCCCGGGTAATACGATATTTGTTTAAATTTTCGGGCGTTGGACGATTGTTGAATTGTTTTAATGCTTCTCGGCGTTCTCTAATGGCACCTTTGCATTCCTTGGTTACCCAAGTTTTTTGCGGTTTCTTACTGTTCGCTGAGGACTTAGGAATAGATTCATCTGCAACTGCAATTATAACTGAAGTAAAATGCTGTATAGGATTAACAGCGTTGAATACTGTATCATTATTTAGTCTAGTTTTACATAGTGTTTCAAACGAAGCCCAGTCGGCCTTCTTTAAATTCCATTGTGGAACTGCGTTAAGAGTTATTTTCAAGAGTGATTGGAAAGTGACCAAAAGAGCAAATTGTCAAATCCATGCACGTGTGTACCCGTTCCTGGGTGTAAATATGTCGGCGAGTTAGTGTTACATAGACACACCTCTTGTCTAGAAATTATATCTTCTACTTTGTGGCCTCTGTCATTTATGTGATTTGATCCCCATAGAATATTATGGGCATTGAAATCCCGAGTAAAACGAAGGGCGCGGGATGTTTTTGAACAAGATTGTCTAATTCATTTTGTACTAGGTTGGTGTTTGATCGTAAGTAAATAGAGCAAAAAGTAATCACTCGATGTAGAGTGACGTTTACGGTAATGTCTTGTAAAAATTTCTTAAAGGGGTGACTGTGTGGGGTCTATTTTTCACAACAACAAAGACTCCTCCCGAGGCCCTGTCAGCGGTTTGAAAATACGTGCTAAATAGGGAAAAGGTTTAAAACTAAATTGTACCGGTCTCTTTCGTGCATGGTTCCTGTAAACATTGTCCTGCTGGATCGTGTTCATTTAAACGCAGAAGAATATCATTACAGTTAGCTTTAAGTCCGAGACAGTTCCATTGTATGATGGTGTTCTTCATTATAATGTTATCCTG
The DNA here is from genome assembly GCA_030141615.1 of Unio pictorum. NCBI lineage: Eukaryota > Metazoa > Mollusca > Bivalvia > Unionida > Unionidae > Unio > Unio pictorum. The sequence goes on from JARLTB010000050.1 coordinate 7,499,314, forward strand.
AAAATTCTGGAGCTATGGTAGACTATTCGCGGAGATGTGTGATATTTCTCAACCTCTCCAAACTTGTTGTGAAGTTTAATTGGGTCATCTGACCCACTTTACCGCTTATTTGTTTCTCCTTTGTGTTTATTTCTTGGTGATTTTAGTGGTGGGTTGTTAATGAATGTAGTTTGGTGTGATGTGTTTTTCTGTGGTTGGTAATTAGGGATATTGGCACTTGTTGAATCGGGTTGATCAGTCTGTGTTTGTGCGTCCTTCATGATTTTCGGATTGTGTTTCACGATAGTGGAGAAGGATGGGTGGGCCAGGAAGGGATGTTTTGCCTGAACAAGTTTTCTGGCCTCTTGGTAGGGACTGTTGGATGTAAACTTTACCCTCTGAATTTCCTTCTGCTGTTTCCAAGTATCACAATCCTTGGAATTGGCCTGATGTTCCTTGCCACAGTTGATACAAGGCGGAATTGCTCTACAGTCAGATTTCTGATGAGAGTGGTCTCCGCAACGGCCACATATTTTGACTTTGGAACATCGGTCTTCGTGATGGCCCAATTTTCGACACTTATGGCATCTAAGGGGTTTTGGTATGATTATCTCAACCTTTACTTGCAAAAACTTAACTTTGACCACTTTGGGTACTGTTGGTTTATTAAAGGTGAGTACGAATGTGTTGGTGTCCTGCAGATTGTTATTACGTTTAATTCGTATTCTACGCACTGCAGTGACACCTTCACGTTTCATCCGCTAGATGATTTCTGTGTTGGTGACTCCAGCTAAGTCACGACAGTGCATTACGCCTTTGGACGAATTCAGTGTAGTGTGGGCGCTTGAGGTCACTAGAATATCGAAAAAGGTTTTCATTTTCATGATATTATATGTTTGACTCTTTCGCTCACACTCAACCAGAAGGCTGCACGATCTTAGTTTGTAACAGTTTTTGGTGTGCCTATGGATCCCGAAATGTTTTTTCAATAGCAAATATTGACATTGCAGCAAGTTGTCGTGAGTCATCCTTAGATTGAATAACAATGAAGTGATTCCACGCCACATAGTTCATCAGACAGTGGTTTGTTACGTTTGATGTCTTTTGTTTTAAATTTCCATGATTATTAGTTAAAGTCTCACCTATGCTCCCCGCCCACCATGGAGCCCAACGAGGGGATACTTTGCAAGTGCCAGGGATACACAGATGCTAACCCGCAAGTGGGGGAGGGGCGCTTGCTGGACACTATCATATGTGATGTAGCATACATAAATGGTAAATTGATGGTGACTAAAAAGATACACGAGAAAAACAGTTCTACAAGAAATGTCCCGCATTTGAAATTGCCATAGAGGTGACAAAACATGGATTTACTTCTTTGTTTACCTAATGCAAGAGGTTGATTGATTGATTTTTAACGGCGGACCAGCACATTTAGGCTATTTAGCGCCAAACAATAGGTTGAATTTATAAATGTTTAAAATTACTAAAAGGTTTAATATCGATCAACGATAAAGAAAATCCAATAGTGTAATGTTGGTAACAGTACCGTATGTAGTTTCACAAACAACTGGAGATGTAAATGCTGTATGTTGATGAAAAGATGTTGAAAATAAGAGGCCGTATTTGCATTAGATAAAACGTTCTAGGTGATGGCCCCCTAAAGCAAGAGAAAGATGTTTTTAAAAAAGTTGGATTGGAAGCAAAGATCTCAAATTGTTTGAGATAGTTGGATTGTCAAGATAGCTTTAAATGCATGTATTGTTTTATGCAAATGGCTCATTCAACCAGATAATGATGCTTGATTCAGCTAGTATCACTGGACGTTGTTATGCCTTCAAAGTGCTGAGAGTAATTGTCAGCTGGTACCCAAGATGTTCATTTACTCCATGACATTGCATCCACACATAAATCTGACATCTTGACAGACTTAGAATATCATCCACACTTTGCAACGTCCTCCAAACAGCCCTGATTTATTATTAGCGCAAGCTGATGTTTGCCTGAATCTCATTATCTAAGATTAGCTAATAGGCAGATGATTATAAAGATGGAAGTAGAGTTTTCCAGTATATCAACCAACATACCAGAAACTGAAAACAAAATGGCATTTAACAACAATAATCAGACTCTGAAAGTATGCAGATGTGCATGGAGATAACTTTGAAGGCTAGCACTGTTCGCTTATACACAACTTTGTTTTATAGTTCACTATTATTTACATACTTCCCCGAAACTTAAATAATTATGCTTCAGATCTTTCCCCTGAAATCCATATTTCTTTTATTCATGTGTTAAGCTATCAAGCACATCTAAATGTCATATATTTGAATAACATTATACTGATTTATTGCAGGTGCTGATCTGCTAACTGTACAAAGGATATATGTTCGGTTAGTGTGCTGTGACTCTGAATTCACCAGGAGACCAATCGCTCACACCTGTGGTTATGTCCATGAATTACCATCAACTTATGAGAACTTTGTCGAATTCCGCAGAGAATTTAATGGTGTACTGGAATCACGCATCTGGATCATAAATTTAATATAGCCATGCAGTAATTTTATGCATTACAGTCATTCATGGTTTTTAACGGAAAATGTTATACTATGTAGTTAAGGACAGTGTGGAATATATTCAGAATCATATGTATTTTTGCTTTCAGTATTCTTGCAAATCTGTGCTTCAATATAATTTCAAAGTAGTTGTTTTTACTTGTATAAAATAAAGAAATCTGTTACAAAACTGCATGCAGTTCATGCAGTTGGTTAAAATGTATTTTTGGTATGCAGATACTAAAAACAAGTTTGTGCTCAAGATTTTGTTCATTTTCAACTAGCATTGGTTGCAAATAACATGAGTAATGTACACAATGTCATTCTGAGGATTGACAAACTATTCATATTTTTAAAAATATTTAGACTTGAATTCTGTTTACATATCTTCCAAAACTATATTTAAAAAAAAAAGATTTTAATAATCTTTATCACACATTTTTGTATGTAAACATAGCAAATGGGATACGAATGGAGAGGATCGTCTTCCGTATATGTGACTTACATCATTCCAAAATGTGGTCTGTTACATATTTACTAAAATATGATGAAGTTCAGACATCATAGGTTCTTAACAACTGGCATATATATTCAAGTAACTTTGAAGACAATGATGTAAATGCAGTAGGGACAAAAACTATACTAAGTCTTTCATTTTCTCTCATCATTTCTCATCTCATTTCTATATCCCTGAGACTAAACTAGCGGGTAGAAAATAAAAATTTCAAGAACTTATAATCACCATCACCACCACAGGTTCACGTTATCAACAGAATAAAAAAAATGTATTGCTTGTATCTTTTATGAGATTTAAAAACTTTCGATATTTGAATATGTACAAGCAAATTGGTATATATCAAAAGCACAATACCCCGCACACAGTACAAGCAAAAACAAATGAACGTTCACATACCAATATGTGTTAAATATCCATGTGAAATAAGGTCAGTATTTACTCGCAGTCTCATCTTGGAGCAATAACAATGCAATTATATCAGTCTATCCAGTTTTCAATAAAATTTTCTAATAGATAGATATAACATGTTGGCCTATTCTGCACGTTATATAATTCCGCGAAACGATACGTCATTTCTGTAAAAAGTGAATCATGTTTTGCCTTTGGATGCCAATCCAATTTGTACAAAAAAGAATGATTGTCCTTTAAATAAGAAAAGTGATTGTCATAAAGCGTATAAAAATATTTCATGTCTATATTCTAAATACATGTACATATGAAAATGTGAATTCTAATGATCAACGACGGGTGCTCAACGCAAGGTTGATTTTGAAAAGAAAGCAATAATCTGAAGGAACAAAATCATACAGAGTGCCAAAAGTATATCAGATTACCACCATGGCCCCGTTTAGGCATAGGACGGGTGCTCAACGCAAGGTTGATTTTGAAAAGAAAGCAATAATCTGAAGGAACAAAATTATACCGAGTGCCAAAAGTATATCAGATTACCACCATGGCCCCGTTTAGGCATAGGACCATGTTTAGCATACATTCAAAGAGACAACTTGTCAACTTGCCGTTCGAAATGATTCTCAATGGTCTGTTTCTAAATTCTTTTTTTTCCCATAAAAGAGACGTTTGTTAACACATTGCATCATATGCTTTATTGTTTCTCTTCAACATAATTTTATACAATGCTGAACTTTTACAAATTCTTATACAAATTGGTATATGTTGCTAAAATCCCTTGCCATTTAGTGGCATGTTTATGTTGAATTTTTTAAACCAGCTATAGACCTGACGCATAAACATTACATATTTTCAAATCCATGTGCAGAATAGACCGATACATCGCATATCACGAAAACACAGGGGTGGTATCCTGCATGTCCAAAATTAGTATCATGTTGAACATAATGGTCTGGTAAAACTTGCAACGTTTCAAATGGTAAGCATAATTTATTTTCGTCAATTTGTCGAATTCGGTATTCTGTTTGCATCAATATTGCAGACAGAAACCTTACATGCGCAGGAAAGACCGAGAGTAATATATACACGCGATCCTGTAATACCAGTTATAGCCACTATTACATTGTTAAGATAATTAGGTTTCGTGCTAACTTCTGAAAGCTTTCCAAATATTTTGTGCTGTGTCAATCTATTTAGTTGTTCAAAGTTCGCACAACTTTTGAGTGCATGTGTGTATGTGAGTATGTGTGTGTGTTTTGGATTTTGAACGTAACTTAAATAATTTTTCATTCATATCGCTACAATGTGTGCAGTGAGGTAGTGTATATTGATTCGAGCACCCAGACATCGTGCCGCATACTTGTGGCATCCTGTCCTACTCAATCACATTATCCTGACACCAGGCCGATCAGCCATAACCCCTTAAAGCCGAGCGCCAAGCGAGGCAGCTGCTAGAACCATTTTATAAGTCTATGGTGTGACTCTGATGGGTTTAGAAACCGAGATCTTCCGCATTCGAAACGGACGCTCTAACCTCTAGCGCACTGGAACGGTCCGTAAATTTGAAAATTGAAATAATATGTGAGAATAATACATCTTACCCAACAATATCCTTGGTTTTCTGGTGCATGTTTTCGTACCAACACTAAAATTAGATGTAACGTTAACCACATCAAAGACACGACTCATCTTGAATATCCACTTTAAAACACGCAAAGAGATCTTAGTGAGGGTTCACAGCGCAAGTGCAGGAAAAGATATATCCTCAGCTGAAATATCAGAAGGGATAAGTGCCTACCTCTTGGGATTTGGCATTTTACTTAACTTTTGATAATTTATGATCATGTTCAGTGATCTATATTCTAAAAGAAAATTTCTATCGAAAGGTAGTTATACCTGAATCATTCCTACAAAGAAAAATTGTAGAATGCTTTTGTCCAAAATGTCTCCACTAAAGTAGCCATTATTTCGAATGCGTTGAAAGAGATCAATCCAGAATTCTGCACATTGTTTTCGAAAATGTACCCACCAACATTCGATCCTCTGGTTATGGGTACTAGCACCTTCTAAGAATGCATTTTCATTAACGTGTTCATTTTGCCTGTTTCTCCTCAGGAAACTCTTGACTTAACAATTTTCAGTTCTGAAATCGCCTCTAACGAGAGTGGGTACTCCGCTTAATTTTCCAACAGTACTTATAAAATAACCACCTATGATTCTTGGAGCAATGGAATTATGATACGCATAAAGCCATACAATATTTCTTGAATATCCGTCGATACATCCATGATGCAGAATCCGTACGGCTTCAACTTATCGTACGAATCAATTGTGCCAGAAATAACTTGGACCTTTGGCAAAATATTCCCGCCTATTGAGACGTCCTGCGTCTCTATCCTAGCAAACCCACTAGGATCCAACGCAGATAAAACGAATCGCACGTCTTCTTTTCTCACTTTTAAGCCATTAGCCAAACATTTTGCTTACATCATCGATATCCATGTAATTGACCTAAATGATTGTGGATATAAAGAATAAAACTTTTTCTACATCGCTGTAATCCTTATGCCTTGAAAGACCATGAAACTTGTATGCGTCGTAAAAGATGTTCACTGATAATCCCATGTTGAACTGAAAGAACAGTGATGTCTTTATAAAGAAGTCCTAGCTTGAAGTAGAACTTAATAAGCTCAGTTCTAACATCAGCATCCGCCATTGTAATGCATTAATCAAGTACACAAAGTATCAGTTTTGAGAGAAAGAAATATTAATTTGAGGGAACGAAATATTAATTTGCGGGAACGAAATGATAACTTGAGGAAACCAATTATGATCTTGAGGGAACAAAATAGTAACTTGAGGGAACGAAAAAGTAACTTGAGGGAACAAATTAATAATTTCAGGGAACGAATTATTTTATTTCATTAGGATTAATTGGGCATCACCATTTTGTAATTACGCCATCGATGTGAATCGTAGCCATACCGCGAGTAACTGCATCTATCATGAATGTCCAAGCCCACACGGCCATGTGCTCACTCCTTCTCCCAAAACAAAATGATGAAAGAAGGTCGAATATAAGGGACTGACAATCCATTCCCTTTGGCAAACTAATGTAATACTTACATATATGCTTGCACCTACCGGATTTTTATTGCGAAATGCCTAAATATAGTAACTTTTCTTATCGGTCCGAAAGTTGCATTGTCAGTTTACTTACGGTGAAAAAGCGCACGCCTGTAAAACCAAATCTACTCTAAATGTACTGAATGCCATTTGTTCAAGCTTTACAACTCTACACCCACAATCATTTCTAAAGCATTAAATCCAGGATAAATCTTTTTGATTTCTGTGTGTGCGTGTGTGTGTGAGAGAGATATTTTGAATTGTTAAGGTAGATTTTGTTTTAAAAATTCAGTCAAATCACTACGATATCTGCAGTGTGAAATTGTATAGTGATGTCTAGCACTGAGGCGTCATCCCACATGTAACACGATGTCCCACCCAGTCACATTATCCAGACCAGTCCTAACACTAACTTCTTAATGCTGAGCGTCTAGCGAGAGCTGTAAATTCCATTTTTATCAGTATTTGGTAAGACTCAAGCGGAATTCCAACCCGAGATTCTCGTATCCGAGGCGGAGGCTCTCACTACTTAGCCACTGTCACGGAATGTTGTAGTTTTTATTTAGGAAAGACATGTACTCGGGTTTTGTTTATCGTGTGCAACGATACCCGAGGGTGATTTTTTTTATTTATATATATATGGGCAGTTGTACTTCGGAATCGTGAGTACAATTCGCTATATGCCGCTCGTGCAAAGTGTTCTTGATACGGAGCACGAATCCGTATAAATACTTTGCTATATGTAAAGGGTCTTTACATTACTACGGGTTTTGTCAACAAGCGGCTGGTTTCAAGGACTGTAGCTATAGGGTTATAGATCCGAGGGAGGGAGGATTGCACAACTTTAGCTGTAGGGCTATTTGTACGAGGGATTTAAACGTCCGGGGTGCCCGTAGCTGTCAAACGTCGGGAGCTGTGATTAAATGCACTGGTGTGTCCAGAGCTGTTTAATGTGCCGGAGTGTCTAATGTCTAGCGTCCGGAGTGTCTAATGTCAAGGGTGACAAGGGTGACCCAGCTGTGGAGCTGTCTAAATGACCAGAGTGTCTGGAGGGTCTAATGTTTCGTAGTATTCCGAGGGTCCGGAGTCTGTAGAAATTGTGAAGTTCTATTGTACCAGCTGTGGAGCTGTATACTAATAGTTGATTATATATATTTATTCGTAAATTGTTAGCCGTGGGCTAATGTGGGTTTGCGGAACCCAGTATATGGTTTGGGATTGGAAAGATAAGTTATCTGCCCTGTTATTATTTTTCAAATATAGTTCCGCTACTTGAGCGTATACATTTTTACTATATGAGTAATCCTGCATTGTTTACTACGTGAGTAAACTGTATTCATGTTTTTTTTTGTATAATTTTTTCGCTGGGGTTTTGTATCAGTTTTTGTATCATTGTATCATTGATTCGTATCATTGTTTTGTATCATTGTATCATTATACGAGTCGTTTGCATCTTCTAGTCTGTGCGTAATTATGTATAATTAAATCCAATATTTGGATTACAATACGCACGCATTTCATTGTTTTGTTTATATACATTTATCGCCACATTAAATCATAATTTTTATATCTGTATCATCAAAGTGTGTTTGGTTGTTAATCCGATGTGGTCCGTCCCGGTTATCTTGTTACAGCCACTATTTAAGAGATGAACAAAGTAAATAGATTTTGTTTGTGACTGAATGAAAAACGACCAAAAGAAAGAAAAGATGCCAAAGCTTTGGTAGTTTTTCAGGGATCGCTTAGACTCGTCTGCTAACACTAATTCAAGGTTTGCGGTATTAATTTCAAGCACACGAGAAGGTACTAACTAAAAACGTGATTGATTTGAAACCATCTCCATTCCGGTTACCTTGCATAAACATGTACACTAGTCTTACTATCAACCAATGCTTGCCAAGTGCATACATTTATCAGAATGCATAGGTGTTTACACATATTCATGGATGCATATTTGCTTCATTCCATTACTCCATTCATATTCAAATTGATATATTTGCCATCCTAAACGCCATCTAATGTCCTTTCGTATTGTACTGTCGGCATAAGGTTGACGTCAGACGTTTTTAGTATTAGGTAGAATTATTATATATTGAAAGTTAGATAAATCGCTTGGTAAAAATAACATATTAACCTTATATTTTACATTGAGCTTTATATGACGTTTAAGCAATTTCACACATATGCACAAGTTTAATAACATTAGAATTTAAATGTTTATGTGAGGTGTTTAATGCAGATGTTTGGGGTTATCTGGTCAATCCAATGATTTCTACTATTAACGACACCATGAGAGGAGGGCTGCAGTCGATATATTTATTTCTGCTGAGATTCTCGTAATATTTCAGTTCACTGTTGTGAAACCGGAGCAATTCTTCACAAGAAAGTAAGGGAAGTGAGGTTGGCAACTGACAAAACTATAATGAGCCAACCTATCTCAATTCTAATAAAAACGGTGAACCAAGATTAATGAAACCTCATACAAATACTGGCCATAAAGTTCTACAAAAGGATGCGAATCAAAATTGTTTAAAACAAGTTTTTAACGTTTGAGGTGGGCGGGTGAAGGCTACAAAGACTAAAATGATTAGAACATAACTACAAGCAGAGCATTGGTTCCATGTTTATTATGAAACTTATTGAATAAATTTGAATTCAACCCAATAAAAATTAAAACATCTGTGCGACTGGAGAGAAGGAACGGATGCGGAATTAGTCTAGCTCAGAAACTGTTTACACTTCTTTAACTACAGTCAGATATCGTTGTTACAAAAACAGAGATCAATTTTGTTAAATTTGCAGAATCAAGGACATAAACACACTTGATGCCAATTAAAATAGATGCACACTATGAAATGAACTTGAATGACCGAGGAATTTAGTTTTGTATTTATTCGTCAAGCGATTTACGTACAAGATTTATATTTTTCGGATTATAAACACAAATTACAAAATTTTATTCAATATCAAATGCCATTATTTCTAACTACTGGTCTAACTTGATTCATAAAATGACGGTAAATATATTATTAGGAGGATGCCCCTTACACTATGTCATTAATATGTTGCCGTAACTCCAAATACAGATCTAGAGCTTCATATGCATAGTTTGCCATTTGTAAACTTTGCTCAGCCATTATATATATGCACAGATTGTACACATCCTCGTCAGAAGCCATTCCATCGCGGTACCTTGCATTATTCTGACATAACTGGAATTCTTATTCATCTATCAGACACATCATACATCTCTGGAACTGAAAAGATGATATTTTGGAAAACCACTTGGAGCCATTAAGTTTTTGGATGGTAGAATCACAGGGAAATCCCACACTTCGGCTACTGAGTCTAATTCATCCTGGAAATAAAAGACAAGAAAAATATTCACATTTTAAATACTTAACAGGGATGAAAAGAATTGAAGGGCTGAGAAAGAATTTCTCCATGCGTACATATACATGATTCTGATGTGGCATAAAAGAACACTATAAATTAAGATATTATTTGGTCAGAAAACTTTGTTTAACATAAAACTATAGTAAACATCTACTCTGATCGTTATCAAGGAACTTGCGCAATCACTTGGATATATATTGTTTAAGTGAAACAATAAAATAAAAGCCTCAAACATCTGCTTCATTTAGCAGATAGACTGCTTTCACATGGGTCACGTACAACTTGAGGCGGTAATAATAAGCAAGTATTACAGCTGCACAGTCTTGAAGTCCAAAACAAAATTAGTTAACATATACGTCAAACCTGAACGTATTATGAAAGCTTAAATAATATATTTTCAAACTTAATAAACAGATAATGGTTAAAACTAAACTAACACGGAAAGCAATAAATAACCATGCCATGTCTAAGCGCTTAACTATTCTTCATATATAACTGTAAGCAAACATTGGACTTACGAGATAATAAACAAATTACCGCTTACACCAAACAAAGATACTATCAAGTGCTTGAAAAGTAGACCCTAACGTACGGTGTAGATGTATAAAAGGAGGAATATGTTAATGTACAAGGTCACTCTGGTCATGCTTTACACAGTAACAAGGGCATGAAAGTCACTGGGAGCTTCAGTCTAAGAACCATAGTCCTTACAAAAGTTAATAATATAAAGTAGAATGCCCCTGTGTTTTAAGATTAAAGAGCAACGTTGTATGTTAAATGTAAAGTAATTAAGTGACACAACTATTTTTATTTGCAGCTGTCCTGACCGAATGTTGGTTCCAGTAACCTTGAATATGTTTTTGTAAGGTCACTAATGTATATGATGTGGAACAGAGAAAATAAAAGTGTTGGCTGTTTACTTGTGTATAAGATATTATAAGACACTGATGAAATATGGTGTCGTCATTTGATGTCGATAACAGTATTAATGAATGCGAAAATAATTACTGCGAAACCGTGACTACGAAAGACGTGCAATGACCACGCGAATTCTCCTTATGGACTGGTGTAGGTTATACATATCTATAAAAGGATTACACATTCAAGAAATGCGAACCAGGACTTTTATAAAAATCGCCCTGTAGAGAAAGGTACCCCCGAAGGTGTCTGCAAAGGCGTTTAGAATTCAGTCATTAGGAGACATAATAAAATGATATTTCATACATATAGCTTATAGCAGACCTCGCTGGTCGAACAATAATATGCAAACCCAAATTATGGAGCAAACATCAATCGGGGAAAGAAATTACATTTCCTTTGGTTGCTACTACGAAAAACAAAAACAAAGTCGAACAATTTTAAGACAATTGGACTAACAGATACAATAATATAAAAGTACAAGAAAGACTTGTACAAAATAATCCAGTTCGTCATTTACTGACTAAATGGACTACATATATGAAGATTCATTCAAAGTATGTTTTTGAAAATATTCATAATCTCAAGTTCGGTAAAAGCACTCCATTATTCCTGTTGACCGAGGGGCAAAATGGCATAGCCGAATAAACCTTTACTACATAATCGTTCCTAGGCCGGGTAAACAAAGAGCAGCAGAGAGGGTGAACAGACCACGTTTTCGAGCAAAAATAAGGCTTCCTACGAAATCTCATTTTAACCAAAAAAAATAAGTCTCCATTTAGCAAACGGAGACTACGATTTTTCCATCAATTTTGGTCGCAACGATGTGGTCATCACCCTCTCTGCTGCTGGAACTTTCAGTTCTGGTTAACAAAAAATAATAAATGATTTGATCAAGTCTTTAGGACTTCACAAACAGACTAATCGCTAACACCTCCTCTTGTAGATGAATTAGATTATTGGACTGATCTGTGAGTTTGAAATTAATTCTGGTTAATGAATCATTATGACATCGCATATAGACTGGATTAACCGGAGACTCAATTATTAAAAATCCTGGAGGGGCTGTTGGTGCAAACGAATAAAGAATATATCCTTGCTGAGCTTGATTTGATCGTTCGAGATTAATTTGATAGCTTCCTTCGATAACATCACATACTAAATTGAGCGCAATCACTGAGGATATATTCACGTTGAACGGAGCAATATGCCTACCGCCACCATCTGGATCATTATTATGTTTGAGGATTTTTATTTCCTGTGATGCTGTTTTTTTCCATGCATCATGAATTATTTTAAAACCAACATCGATGGCATCACTGAGAAGTTTTTTTAGTTCCGGTACGTTATATCCCGGTAGTTTGAATGTGGGGATATCTTTGACGCGGATTTTAAATTGTGATGCAAATGTTATTCTCGATAGGGGATTATCGTCATCTAGTATATCCTGAATAATTTTCAGATTAAATGTTTCCATATCGTCGATAATTTTGTTGCATGTTTCTACGACGCTGATAAATTCATCTCGGGTGAGAGAGCCGGATTTAAGAGATATTAACAACAGCGAAAAATCATTACTCATCGCTGTGAAATTTTTAACGATTTTAGGTTCGTCAACAAAATGATACCCCTCTATTCTCTCCCCTTCCTTCTCTTCTCCAGTTGGTTGATATCCGAGACCAAAAAAATCTATAGTAATTCTGTGATCTTCATAACTCTTTATTGGATTATCAGGTGCTATCACGTCGGTGATATAATCAGTTTTTTGTGGTTCTGGTAAATCAACGGTTTTCCCCCCTGGTGGTAATTCAGACCATCCTAGTACGGTTCTAATAGAACTCTGATAGATATCTACGACGTATCCTTCTGTGCTTATCTCAATTGTGGATGATAGCGTCGGCTCATGAACTGTTATAGCGATTTTCGATTCTACTCCAGTAATCGATTTTATTCTACGCGCGAATTCATTACTGATTTGTTCAATTTGGTATGATCCGGTTGGTATGGAAACAACGTTCCAGTCAGGAGTCCCGTCGGGTTTATTCTTATTCGCAAATACCAGTGAATTATTCGGTTGTTGACCACCAAATGCTACCGATCTGATATTAGGCCAACTGTGATACACTCGTAGTTTTGCTAGCGCTATCTCCTTCACGGGGACTGGGCTAGGGAAATTCACACTGAATTCAGGATTCGTTGATGTTATTGATATCATGCTTGTTTGTACTGGGTTCGTGTTCTCCACTATTCGTTGAAGTAATTCCATCGGTGTCGTCATTGTTATTATACTCATATTGTATTTCTAATTTTGATATCGCGGAATCGTGAATACTGACCATCACTGAGAACTCACTATCTGATATCGTTGAGGTTATTGAGATCATTCTGGTTTTCGGGTTCGTGTTTTCTATTTCCATCGGTGTTGTCATTGTTATTATATTCATGTTGTCGCTCTAATTTCGATATAGCGGAATCGTAAATACTGACCATCGCTGAGAACTCACTATCTGATATTAATGTATCATCGAGTGACGACGATATCATCGAGGATAATTGCGAGTATGCGGTTGATACAATATGAAATTGAATTAAGTAATCTTGCAGTTTACTCTGGCTGCATGATGATATCTTTTTTGTTATCCCGGTTGATATACCCGCGATTGTAGCCGCCGCAGAAATGCAAATTGGAACTACGACCGGGGCAATCATTGTAACCGATGCAAGTATTATTCCGGCGCCAGCGAGAACGCTTGACACCGAGTACATAGTAATATCAATTGCGGTGATTCTTCGTCGGTATTGTTTTATTTTTATTTGATACTCCTCGGCGAGGGTTTTGAGTCTAGTTTGAAATTCTCTGACCTGATAATAGCGACATTGCGTTGATGAAATCATTTTTATTTTAAAAACGCTAGCGTTTTCAATTGTGAAATCCGAAGGATTTTCCTTTCAATTTAGTTATTTACTTAAATCCGCTACGAATTCCACATACCACGTTGTTGAAACCCTAACCAGATTTCTATCAGTAGATGTTATCGTGAACTTTTCAGTTGTATCCTTGTCGATGATCGTTGAAATCGTATTGTTGACCCCGGATGAACTCGACGATTAAATATTAAATTGAGTCGTTGTCACCAGTGTCAATCGATAAATACCCTTAACGGTTGCAGTGATATCTAATCTGTTGTTTGTAGGTGTCCACGCAAATGATCCGTGTTGGATTGTGTATACTACGTTGTTGGTTTTCTCATGAGGAATTTTTGTTTTTTCAATGATTGTTATCATCCTCGAAAAATCATTTTTGATGGCTTCGATGAAGGTTTTCGTCTCATCGATGAATTTTTTGATATCAGGGAGTTTTATGTCAAGTTTATCCAACGGGGTTCCAATAAATTTATCAATATTTCTACGGAATGAGGTAAACTGTTTTCCGTGTTCTTCACTTTTAGATTGAAGTGCTGTTAGTTTCAACACAGAATCGTTGAGAGTTTTTAATCGATCTGTAATCGTCGAAAAGAGTACGCCCGGTTTGAGTTTACCCTGATCCGAAAATAACACGATAGTATCTTCGATTGCGTTTCGTTGTTTAACTAAAATATCATCCAACGACACATCACTGGTTTTCAATTTACCCTGTTTGTCTTGAAATACAACTATTTCATTAGGATCAACACTTGTTAAATTTAACGTCTCTGCGACTTCATCTTCAATTATTTTTTTTATGTCCTTGATAGAATCAAGGGTTGCAGTGCCATCGGGTTTGGGTTTCAAAGATCTCCCCCAAATATCAATCATATTATTTTATACATCTCTCTCTAAAATCGTTTTTGACGACTTCGATTACTAGTGTATTCATTTACGACAATGTGTGGTGGTTTTCTAGATGCTGAAATAGCGTCAAGGACATTTAATACTTCACTGCCGCATATTGGTGGATCATTCATTTGTTGTGTTGGTAGCGTAGAATACCAAGTCTTCATTGGAAATTTTTTTATGTAACGCATAAACTCTTTTGACGGTGCTAATCCATATTAATCAAAATAGACGATTGCACGTGGATCAATAGCGTATGCAACCCAATGAGTTCCGGGTCCTGTGCTGTTATCGAGATTAATGATACCTGTTTCAATGTTGTTTGGTTGATGTGGTGGTAACTGATCTTTCATAAAAACACCTCTGAAATTTTTAATCGCTAGTTTTTTAGCAGCATCCATTAAATCAAAATTGGACATAGGAATCGAAGATTTCTGAATTAATAAACCGGTCCTAGTCTCAGGCCTGATCCGTTTACGGATCTCCCGCTGTACCATGAATTCGGGGTTCCTGGTAGTCTCAGACCCTTTCCGCTGTACCATGAATACGGGGTTCCTGGTAGTCTTAGACCCCTTCCCTTTTTTTATAACCCTGTCCAGATGCCTTCTTTAGTGCCATTCCTGCTGCAGTTCCAACGGCTCCTAACGCTGCCGCTTTAGCTACCGCTGGGGCTGCTGCTGCAATCAATGCTGGTATCGCAGCTAACAACGGGAATATACCGCCTGTTTTAATCATATTTTTGATAGCAGCCGCAGAAAGAGTAATCTGAAGACCTTTTCTTGCAACAAGTGCATCATTGAAGTGTTTCACCTGACGAGTTGTCAACGACAACTTATTCTGACCACCAGTCATTTGATTGGGTTTCAACGTGATTGTGGTGGGTCAGGAAAGACAACTCGTGCAATTGAATTATTTCGTCGGTCAACCATGATTGTGCTAACACCGACTCACAGACTCGCCAGAGAGATGATACAGCGAGGGGTAAATGCCTGTACCTATCACAGTTTTTTTCGATGGAAGGGTGACAAATGGACTCCTGAGCGTATGGGTGATAAATTCATTCCTGAAATCATAATCTGGGATGAAATATGCACAGTGTCATTAGATGTATTACAAACATTCCTCGAGTGGTTGTTAAACAAAAACACAAAAGTCGTCATGTGCGGTGATCACGGCCAACCACCACCATTTGTCGGTGCATCTCCACATGAGTGGCTAAAGGGTTTTGTAGACTACTATGAAGAAATTACCACTGATTATAGATCACTTGATGAACGATTACGATAATTCAAAGCGCTAATTAGATTACAACAGGATAAAATCCGATGCGAAATAGCGCGTTTAGTGATTTCAGAAACTCCAATGAATCAGTTTTGGGAAGCGTGGAGACCAAACGATTTGATAGTAGCAAGTAGAAAAATAGAGACACACTTCAGATGAAATTATTTGAATTGCATAAAGAAAAATTTGCAACACTTCCTGTGCCTCTTTGTTATAGGCCTTCGGATACACGAAAACAGAACATTGAAGTTGATATTCCAGGACAGCGTGAAAAACAAATTCTCGTATTAAATGATATTGTGCTGGTTGATATCAGCGTCGTCGAAAATGCATTGCGTGCTAATAAATCCCCGTGGACGTTAGGATACGCAGCAACAATACATTCTTCACAGGGATTGACTATATCAGATACAATTGTTTGGATGGTAGATAATCGCATCGAATGGTCGAATTTAGTCTATCTCGCAGTATCCAGAGTACGAAGAATAAATCAACTTCGAAGAGTTGTCCTGGATGATAATGACACTACAATGGATGATATTGATGTTAGCATCATTAATAAAAAACTCTCCGGTTACAAACAACAGGACAAAAAAAACAACGAGAATTTGATATTGATGCTAAATTAATAATCACTTTGAAGAAACAACAGAATAATCACTGCGCGAGTTGCAATTGTATAATGCGTTGGCAGTATTCGGATAAAGATCCTCGCCAATTTACCGTTGACAGAAACAATAACAATCTCGGTCATGTCAGAAATAATGTGATGTTGACTCGTCTTGAGTGCAATAGACGCAACGGCGCTAGTTAAGACCATGCGGTGGCAATTGAGTATCCTCGGGTATTACCTGTAGTTGTTGTCTAGTAAAACCCCGCTGAGGGGCAGTTGAATCTAGTTTATAGACTGGAGGTCTATCCGTAGATCGTGTTATACTAGATATCTTGTGTGCAGTAACACTCCAAATAGGATCAGTAGCCCTTTTTCTGCCCCCTTCAAGCTCTCCTGGTTCGTATAAGTACCTCACAATGACATTACTACCAAGAATTGGTTCTTTGAAATCTTTTTGTGAAATTCGAAGAATTTCCATTTCAGGTATTGACTTCTTTTTAATCGCATTGATAGGTTTCAAATTAATTGTTCTAGTAATCTCGTTATTCAGTGCGGTAATCACAGCTGGTAACCTTTTGACCCATTCACGGGATCGCTTTTTTTGGATGAATTCTTTTGCGTATTGATATCCAAATAACCGCTCAGCAATCGTCCGATTAAACCGTTCAACAATTGCCTGATCACGATGTAACGCAGTATGCCCCCGTCTGATGGTGACATTGTGATGTTTCATCGCTGATAAAACAGCGCCTTGAAATTCCTTGCCAGGATCAACTTGTAACAGATTTGGCCAACGCAGAGGACCTCGTCGATAAATCCTTTCAAATGCAGAAGCCACTTCAGTTGATGATTTTGTTTTTAACGGTTCTGCTTCTTTGTATCGACTCGCAACATCAACTACGGTTAGATCGTATTTGTAACCACCATCATGTGGCAGAAATAATATATCAGCCTGATGAACTTCATTAGGAACTGTAACATCAAAATGCGAGTAGTGAATTTGTTTAGGCGGTGGTAGATAAATCTGCCATAGTGCCTGTTTGGATAACCAATCCGCCGCTGTAGTTTTTTTCACTTTTGCAGCGCTAGCGAGTTTACTGATTGCTGATTTACCCCTCCAGTATCCTCTTGGGGAATAATAAATTGATTCCATATTATTAATTACCGGCACCTAACATCAATTTACCTTTCATAGCCGATTTTATCAAAAAGGAAGACAATTTTTCTTTGAAGGATTTATCAGGAATAGCATTTAACGCATGAATTAATTTCACATCTGCGAGATGCCTGTGTTGCAGATTGCTGCTTTTATATGCAACATCATGAAGGTGACAGGCCTTATCAATGGCGTTTATTGGTTCTTCACCGGATCGAGGTTGATTTTGATCATCAAGTCTGATATCTAATCGTATTCCGGGACCACAGTAGCTATATCCTGGAAGGTGCTTTTCTCCGGGGTATTTCGCCCATGGGGTTCCAGGGAGCCTTGCCAATTTGGCTGCGATATCACCCCCTCGTTTTTTTTTAAATCAGATCTCATAGACACAAATCTAAATTTCTTTGTACCACATTGCACGCATTTACCAGAAAGAGCTGATCGGTTATTTTTAGTTGTAATCGTAGTCAAGTCATCTGTGCCAGTACGCGTTTTACACTTCACACAATATAGATCCATAATTTATGTATAGAAATATGGATATAATTGATTTTTCAGCGACTAAAACAAGAGAACCAGTTAAGCATCATGCAGCGCTACCAAACTCTATCCGGATGATTATAATCGGGCCATCTGGATCCGGTAAAACGCAATTGTTGCTCAATTTAATAATGAGATGGATGAAGTGGTTTAAGTTGTATTAATTGCCCCTAGCGTAGATGATCAACGATGCTATGAAGTGCTAAAAGATTTTAACGACAGCGCGGTAGAAAAATCCGGCGAGGGTATTATTGAGTTTATAACCGATATCGATGAAGCACCGAGCATTGATGATATTGATGGAGATATTAACAATTTAGTCGTATACGATGATGTAATGTTAGATAAACAAAAAAATCCTGCTAGAATCTTTTCCAGAGGCAGGCATAAAAACACTGACGTGATATATGTCACTCAACGCTACACTCAGATTCCAAAAGTCATCAGAGATAACTGCAATGTTCTTGCTGTATTCAACGGAGTTGATACTCATACTCTTAGAAATATTTGGAAGACATGGTGTTCTGATATGGACTTTAATCAATTTAGAAATTTCTTTAGTAATGCTCAGTCAACCCCGTACGGATTCGCAACAATAAATTTACATGATCCTCGGACACGATATCGTATCGGACTCGATCAAATATTCGGTTAAAATCATTTATTATTTTTTGTTAACCTGTAGCAGCAGAGAGGGTGATGACCACATCGTTGCGACCAAAATTGATTAAAAAATCGTAAAGTCTCCGTTCGCTAAATGGAGACTTATTTTTTTTTGGTTAAAATGAGATTTCGTAGGAAGCCTTATTTTTGCTCGAAAACGTGGTCTGTTCACCCTCTCTGCTGCTCAAAGAATCAGACATTGGACATAAATCTGAGTGCATTTTATATTCGTAACTAGCGTTGAAGATTAGCATCGCTTTGCGCGTGGTGTGCATCAGTTATAAATAATCAAATGCCCGATATGTCTCTAGAAATTTTGGCAAAAGAAAATTCTTAATTTATTTACAGTGTCACGTTTCTGCAATACACGGATCATTCATATTCATATGTGGGGACATATTGAGACTGAAATATTCTTTTTCAATGTACTATCATACATCTTGTATACAAAAACTAAAAAGTTAGAAGACGGAAAATGTTAATAATTGGTAAATGTTTTTATCTATCTGGTCGGGCAATGTTAGAATTGCTGCAAGTCGCGGAATTTTCAAGACCAAAGTTTTGATGATAAATTTCCATGACAAAGGGAAAATGCCATGATATATTTATATAGGTAATTACTTTACGCAAGAAAAATGCTGCCAACTTATAATCGAAATTAGATGTTGTATTCAAGTGTCTTAGCAGATGTTAACCATCCTTCCCAGAATGCATGCTTAAATATCATAAACAAGCAGGTATTGCCATGCCGAGACAACCGTTTGGTCATACTCCAGTTTGAATAATAACCTAGAAATGATCCAGTTTTTGCCATTCAGCAGTTTTCCTCTTAAAGGCGCGTTGTGTGTGTAACTCTCTAGAATGAAGACTTTGACCAAAACTGATTATTTAGTGCAAACGTTTAGAATCATGTCGAATGCAAGTTACTTTCATTTGTGTTGTGAACAAATTACATACGTATATAACTAACTTGTATAAATATATGCTGTTGGTTTTGTTTTGTGTGAAAATATAATAATTAAGCCAGTCTTAAAATCGCTGGGTAAATGAAACCATGTTAGGGAAGACAAAAACCATAAAAGCATTTTTAACATTTTGTCCCCGACTGCGATATTACTGACATGCGTCACTGTAAACGAGAATACAACAAAGAAATCGAATTATATGTGTGCAAAATAAATACCTGGATCTATAAACATTGATATATATTTACTAGAGGAGCTTTACATAATAATATAACACATTCATGGATTTTACCCCAATTTGTGTATTACCGTTGCATCCGGAACGATAATGATTGTGTTCAAAATTGCAAACTCGTTTTGAGATGCACTATACATTTGTTTGAAGTTGCTAAATTTTCATTTTTAAGTAATTGCGGTAATTGATACATGCAGGGTTTCTGCCAATTTAAGGATCAATCTGAGATTCTAATTGAGAGATATAGAGGGCAGATGAGGACAAAAATGGTATGCATCTTTCTTATTATTTACGTAAGGTTCACGTTTCCTTTCTTGCCAATCGTTTCCTGCAAGTCTATCAGTCTCGATCTGTAATGGATGTGACGAAATCCCCAATTTACTTCAAACAGTTATGTGGCTCGCATTAACAATGTTTATCTAAGATTAGCAACATCTAGTTGTATGTCGTTATAAATGCATACATGCTTTCGAAGCAATTGCTGAACACCAGTTACAATGAAATATATAGTTTAGTCTTTAACTAAAAGCGATGTAAAGGAAAATATATGACCAGACTGAATTAATGGAATATCAGACATTTCCAAATCCTGACTTCAGTAGTCTAATTCTTACAATAATGAAAGCTGTATAATTCTTTCTTTCGCAACCGGTAAATATTAGTTTATATATATTTCGCAAGATGTATTTATTGGTTTTAAGCAATTTGCACCAGTAATAAGTGATTTAGCCACATTCATTTAGATGTGGACAACGGACAAACTATCCAAACACATAATGCTCGTAGAAAGAATAACATAAAATTACCACTTATAAAATCAATATGTCGCCCTCCCTTGGATGGTGGTAATTTTGTGCGAGCCGAAACACCACCTTTAGTACAGTGCATGTACGTGTTAGGTCCATATATGAAAATACATAATCAATTTAAGCACGACAATAGCTGTCCACTATGCTCATACATGCCTGAGCTGCATTAATGTATTGTTTCTTCCTGGAGCAGAGAGATACATTATTACTAACCCCTTATGATATAATAATGAGAACAGAATGTAACGAGTGCCTTATGTCCCCCACCTCCACGAGACCAGTATTCAGGAACGATTTTAATAAATCAGGCAATAAATATCAGCAACACCAACATTAAATTCTCAGTCAGTACGGAACCAAGGCGTTACTCTAGACAGTACTCTCACATTGCACCAACATGTCATGAACATATGCAAGGCTGCATATCTTGAATTGAAACGCATCAGTTCCATTCGTAAATATCTTTCAGTTGATGCCACTAAAACACTTGCGTGTTCATTAGTACTTTCAAGACTGGACTATTGTAACTCAATTCTGTCTGGTTCGTCACAATATTTACTCCAGAAACTTCAAAAAGTTCAAAACACAGCTCCACGGATCATCTTTAGAGTACCTCGATCAGAGCACACCTCAACACTGCTCTGTACCCTACATTGGCTATCAATTCGATACATGATCAAACACAAAATTTGTTCTCTGTGCTAGGTTTCACCGACAGACTCCAGTCCAACATACCTACCCAGCCTCACCCATGTGTATGTACAAGCTAGATCCTTACGCTCTTCTTCTGATAATCGTATACTCATTGTTCCCAAGGTGAAAACAAAGTCATATGGACATATTCGTTTGCACACCAGGGCCCGGCGACGTGGAACGAATTGCCCAATGAAATTAGACACAAAAACACAGTGGTCCCTTTTAAGAGTGCTCTTAAGACTCACCTGTTTCGACTGCAGGGAAAAACTTAGCGACCTAATCATGTTTTGTGTCATATGTTTTCAGCATGTTTTTGTGTTTTCCAATTTCATTGTTTCTGTCATTTGTTGTTCTGTAGTGTAGTCATATTATTGATGGTGTATGGCGAATTAGAGTCCTTACAAGTTCACTGATCACTCGTGTTAGGTATTAAGATAAATGCAATACACTGACAGCGAACGTCTGTAAACACATGCCCGTTTGTTTGTAACCCCCCCCCCCCTCCACCTGCTGATTTCAGTAACGAAGGGCATAAACAAAATTTTAAAAAATCCATAAATCTTACTCAGTTCATTTATTGATTCATAATTTCTAACCCGATTGCTACAAGGGTGTCCACAAGACCTTCATCGTCTGTGCGTCTCATGCTTAGCGTAAGTTTTCATTACAACCATGGCCGTCCTCGACATCAATTTCCAGTTTCTGGACAAGTCCATTTTCAATGAAGGGGCGGATGCGTAATCGAGGGAAGTATCCGGGAATAACCAATTAGGAGCAATGACGTCACTCTGGAAAATAGATTTGCCCAAATTGTGTGAAATATGGTGTCGTGTTAGTATGAAAACTTCCGCTACGCACGAGACGCGCAGTCAGTCCTGCAGGGAAGCCGACTGACCCCTTCCACCCAATTCTAAATCTCTGTTCGTCCGTATCGTCTTGTCTATATTTCATGTTACATGTACTTAGACATTGAATTCTCGCAAAAACGATTGGTATGAGAATTCCATTTGGCTAACCACAAAACCAATTATGAACCTTTCGGACCACACCCACAAAATTCAAAACTTACGACAACCCAATCAGAACAAACCTAACAGTCACTCCGACACCTTAACTTAGGTTTTTTGTTTTTTCTAGGGGGATTTGCCCTCGCAAGAAGGGTTTATCCCCGGCCAAGTAGGGACTTCGCCGTACACTCTGTACATAACTAGGGCATAGTGATAGGGGTTAGGAAATTCCGTAACTAAAAAATCTCGATACAATTGCACAGGTGGCTCACACACTATTGGATTAGGGGCGTCCACTAGCACAACTGGACTGAATTTGACGAAAATTCCAGGGAGACCTTAGTTTCAGGTGTGGGCGGCATCCATGGCTGGTGCTGTCTTTCTCTCTGCTTGCTCTGCGTGTGTGGCTGCGTCTCGGATTGTGTGCTCCGGGAGTGCCTTGGGGGCGCCTCGTGGGTGTGTCCGGGGGTGCGCTTCGCCCCGCCTCTGGGTGCAGGGCGGCGGGCTGCGGGTTTGGTGGTGCCTTGGATGTTGGTAGCCGGACCGGGACCATTTCCGCATTTTCCTCTTCCTCCTCATGTACCATTCAGAAGTGATAGGGGGGAGGTGTGGGTGGGCACTTTCCTACCTGCCCCAGGGCTTACATCTATACCGATAGTTACTTATTAGTAATGCGGTATAACGCCTAAATTAAAAAGTACACTAGTATGTACATAAACGCCCGAGGGGGGTATAGACCCCTCCCCAAGGGAAAATAAATGTCCAGCGATATGCTGGATATAAAAGTAGCCCAAATGACCCTTAGTGGCCGGTGGTTACTATAAAACTCCAAATTAGTAGTAGTGAGACGCGCAGACGATGAAGGTGTTCGTCGCAATCGGGTTAGAAATTATAAATCAATGAATGAACTGAGTAAGATTTATTGTCGTTTTATCTTGTTTATGGTTATGCCTTTCGTTACTGAAATCGGCAGGGGGGTACAAATAAGCGGGGATGTGTTCATAGACTATAGTATCTATCTAGCCCGAGTGATTTTGTCTTTATGAGACATTTTTTCAAAACAAAAATACAGAACTTAGACAATAGAAACAAGTAAAAGGTGAACTTCAAACTGTTGTGTTTGCAATCTTTACATGGCTGTATCTACATGAATTAAACCCATTCAAGTTATTATGCTTCAACTAGTTTATTTCAACTCGTTACACATGCTTGAAAATATTTGTATTGACCTATAAATCCATGAATGATAACGCCATCTGCCGTGATATGTCAATTTATGTAAGCGCAAAGTATATCCCGGATATTTCATTATTATAGCAGTAATGATAGGCTTTAAAGCAAATTTAAAGAATTATTTAAGAGAAAATGTGTCTGCTGCAAAAGATAATTTGTATTGCGTATGGCTGTCTTTCTCTGGTCTTCTTAATTTAAACAGCTTGGTTTGAATATTTTAAGGTATTCAGTAAGATTCGTTTTCTTTCTTGGTTTCGGAACTCCAGTTCGGGTTATGAGCAATTGCAATAAGTGTTGTATCACTGAAAGTGTGTTGCAATCGGGCTTCTGTATATCTTCTTTGCCATCCAATTAGATATATGAACGTTATGTTGCTCCTTTTGTGTTTCTTTTTAGTTTCGCTGACATACTAAAGGCTACAGATCTTACAAGTGACGAGATAAAGTACATTCTCAGTTTTGCACGTTTTGTTTGGACCATGTATGTTTAGTTTCTTTCTAGTACCTGTGCTAAAAGAAAATGTCATGGTCTCTATCATTACTAAAGCGCTTAGAGCTTCTAATTATTAGGTGCCATACAAGTCCTCATCATTATTATTATTATTATTATTATTATTATTATTATTATTATTATTATTATTATTATACTGAGAGGTTCTGCACCTTTTATCGCCACAGGGGCCAGATTGACTATGGTTGTCTTTATTAGTGATTGGCGTTGGTATCGTCCTGACTATGATGTCCTTGAGGGTTTTTTTTTTTGGTCTCTGGATAGCTACTACAGCTTAGTTCGGGAGGAATAATATTAGTACATTCCGCGATGGACGAGAGATCCTGTTGATTTTACTTACTTTGTGGTTGTCTGAATTGTAGGTCAGGATAAATAGTATCCTATCAACCTTATTCTTCTTTCCACATTGTATTAGGTCATCGCGGTTTGTTTGTTTATCTCTCTGGGTTGCCTCTGCAATAAGGTCTTTGTCGTAACCTTACCTAAATTAATTATTTAGTTAGCTATTTAGACCTTGTTAGGAGAGTTTGAACGTCGGATCAACTTCTGCGTATCCTCAGTGAATGGCTGTGTTTTGGATCACAGCTGTTTTGGAGCAGATACTAGTGTTTTTCGGTTGGTTGCGAGTAGATGTCTGTAAAGAGTTTTTTTTTCTCCTACTAGCTGGGTTGTTGTGTCCAGGACAACGTGGTCTGAGTTGGAGAATTCTGTCGTGATTTTTATTAGACGATGTAACTTGTTATACGAAATCATCCAGACTTTCTCATCCATGTTCCCACTTCATTTCTATATCATCAATTAAGCGTACTCACTGGTATGGTGTAAGTTCAACCGATGCTAAACGTTGACCCTCCAGTTTTCCCATACAAATATTAGTATATGAAGAGGCCATATTGCACCCATTGCGGTTATATTTAATTGGAAGTGGTTTTCGTCATTATATTCAACCTTATTTAGTCTTAGGACAAGCTCCAAGAGTTGGACTAGGATGTATATGGGTGGATGGTCAACAGTTCTTTTTTCCCATCTTTTCTACACGCCTGTATCCGTGTGTTGCAAGTTAGTATAAAACGATGCGACGTCTAAGAACCAAGCAATTTTTCTGGAAGTAATAGTTTGATTGATATGTTTTTTGTGATGCAATATGTCATGTCCTGAAGATATGGAGTTAATGTTTTGACATATTTTCTCATGAAATTATCCAAATATTCTGATATAATTTCTGTGGGATGCCCGTTACATAGGATTACAGGTCTGCCATGGTTTCCATGTGTAAAGGTTTCCTTAACTTAGGTTGGGGTGGGGTCATCCCAATATTTTTTAAATTAATACAGAAGAACCACTTCCGCGATTTTGTCACAAATTGAAGTAGTGATTAAGAGATGCAAGGCTCCGAGCCCTCAGTTTGCGGTGTCGACAGTTAAATAAATAAATACACAAAATGTGAAATTCAAATAGCAAAATAATGAAATTAAAACAAAATTGCTTGTCTTTCACTCGCCCAAGTGACGGCCTAATGCATCATCTGACTTAT
The DNA here is from genome assembly GCA_030141615.1 of Unio pictorum. Classification (NCBI taxonomy): domain Eukaryota; kingdom Metazoa; phylum Mollusca; class Bivalvia; order Unionida; family Unionidae; genus Unio; species Unio pictorum. Next base: position 7,525,268 of record JARLTB010000050.1, read on the forward strand.
GTCATGGATTTTCCCTGTCCTGTGCTCCTTACTCATCTGAATTATCTTTCGCGGGACTAGCTTCTGTCTCCGTTCTTCCTTATCTTTTGTCTACCAGAGACTAAGACCAACTGCAGTGGTGTAATTCCCTCTGGTCCCTAAAATCTTCCTGTATCAAAACGCAAGGTTTGTTTGTTTGTTTGCTTGAATTTTAACGGCGCATCAGCACTTTTAGGCTATTTAGCGCCATACAATAGGTTAGATCTTCAAAAAAAAGAAAGGTTCAACATCGACCAGCGATATAAAAAACCATCATAGTTAAATATAAAATGGTAAGATGTTGGTGACAGGAAAATATGAATCTTCCCAATCAATGGTAGATGTAAATGGTGTATGTTGATGATAAGATGTTGTAAATGAGAGGTGATATTTGCATTAGATAAAAATATTCTAGGTGATGGCATACAAGTTATAGTTTAAAATAGAGATTTACTTCCTTTAGGAAATCTAAAGTACAAGTGATTTGTATTGTATCAAAAAGTTCCTTCATGTCATGTACACTATAGTATTTAGCACGCGCAGGACATCAGCATAACATATACCCCTAGCTATATAAACTCACATTAAACATTAATATCATCAGTTAAGCCATTACCGTTTTCTGGTCACGCATTCGTGCCCATCGAAATACATATGATACTCCTACAAAGTATTCACAAATAGGCAAATTGCTATTAACTAATATTGCACACTGCACCCACTATACAAAGTTTATAATTCAATTCAACATTTGCAAATCTATAATATCAAATGAATCAATGAATGAGGTTACTACGAATTAACCAATATCGAATTACAATATTAATTATTTAAATAAACATCGATCACATCTAAAAATATGCATGTATATCAAACACTACGAATGAATCAAACCAAGCACATGGTAATTATACGTACTAAAAGTATACATACTGCAATAATTAAAGTACACTTACTTTGCAGTAATGCATTACACCAATCGAGCATACAGTCATTGACATATACTGAACCTACTTGTAATTTCCAGAATATGCAAATTTCTCACAAATTTAGAATGACGTAGGAGTAGCTTATCTTCCCGTATTCACGCAAGATGGTTTTAGCGACTACTAACGTTTAGTTCTAAAGATAATAGATTTAAACTTGCGATTGTAATGTTGGCCACGCCTTGGTCAATTCCGAGTGGATGTTGATTTACATGATTATCAGACACTGCCCCCTCCCAACAGCTTGTCATGGGTGGAATTACGACCCCTTTGATCCTAAAAAGAATTTCATCACTCTCCTGTGATTGCATTTATTATGTAACTGTCTAGCTCAAAATACGGCAAGGTACGAATTGTATGTTCATTTCACTGAAGTGGCTTGACATCTTTTGTTCGCCGAACTGACTGACCTTCCTGCATATTGACGGCGCGAACGTATTAGCTTCATGGTCTAACTTATACATTTTGAAATCTGGTTAATCCTTACAACGTGACACCTTATCAATAATATTAGTGATGGATTTTTTGCATATTCCAGTGATTGATCATGGTCTTAGCGGAACCCGTATCAGCAGGCTTAATTATGATGCCTGTTCTGCTTTTTGATGAGTGTAGGGCATCTGTTTCTTTTTTCCCCCCAAATTAGAGCGTACATTAGTATGGCTGATGTGACTGAAGTGTTTTGTTCAACAGGTATAATTTATCTTCTACCTAAAACGCACAAACATGGAAACCCGGGCAGACCTATAATCTTCGGTAACGGGCATCGTAACCTACCATCATTGACGAGACGTTCCAAAATGGGCAAAATGGGCAAATAGACCAGCAAACGGGACACTCGATAAGCCCAGAAACCCAGGGGCAGATAGATTGTATCTTATACCTAAATCCACAAACATGGAAGCCATGGCAGACTTATAATCTCCCGTGACGGGTATCTTGACCTACAATCATTGATGAGGCATATCAAATTGGGGACATAGACCAGCAAACAATATACGGTAACAGTAATCTACGGTAACAGTAATCTACGGTAACAGGCATCAGACTTAAATAATATTTGTATCATTTTATGAGATGTATGTTTCTTTAATATTGAAAATAAATAAAGTTTCATAAATAATATGGAGTTTGTACAGTGTGATTCAAATTCCTCGTAATTACTTGAGTAATACGTATCTGGTTATTTACTTATTTATTTATTTTTTTATTTATTTATTTGTTTTTTATATATTTATTTATTTCATTTACAACTCATGAGGAAGTATGATCTACCATTTCTTGTTGAAGGTGTAACAAATATCATCATTTAGCGAATGTGTCATTATTATTATCATTAATATTATTAATATTTTTACTATTATTGTAATAATAATAATAATAATAATAATAATAATAATATTATTATTATTATTGTTATTATTATTATTATTATTATTATTATTATTATTATTATTATTATTATTATCCAAAAACGTCGTTATCGTCATCGTCATCATCATAATCAGTAATAGAAGTATATTAGCCATAGAGATTAGAAATCGACAAAGGTAAGTACGGGTTTTTTTACCCAACATTTTAGACTAAATAAAAAAAACATACGCCATAATACGATTTCTGGCTGGGCATAAGTCATCTAAGCTTATACATTTTCCGGATCAATTCTAAGGAGATAATGGGAATTGTCGACAGGACCATTAATGGGGGCTTTTTTTCTGTCTAGGTCGTTGTTCCTTCGTGCTAATTGTAAGGGAATTCAATAGCAAACACTGACGCATTCAATATTTTATCACCCACCCATCCTTTTAGAAGGAAAGGTATTTAGTGCATTATGCTTGCACATTTCGGATAAAAATGTTATAGAGAGAGAGAGAGAGAGAGAGAGAGAGAGAGAGAGAGAGAGAGAGAGAGAGAGAGAGAGAGAGAGTCATAAATGGATTATACAGGGGAATGTTTGATTATTTTGATATTACTACCGCATTCATTTTTAAAAATATTAATGAATAGCATTATCATACAGGTTAGATAATTTTAATTTTAATTCGACGGAGATTCGAGCCTGGTCCGGACAATCTCCTTAACATATCTACTATGCAAATATCACCATTAAATAATGTTACAGAATCGATACATACATATATACATTCATACATACATACATATATACATACATACATACATACATACATACATACATACATACATACATACATACATACATACATACATACATACATACATACATACATACATACATACATACATACATACATACATACATATCATCCATCCATCCATCTATCCATCCATCCATCCATCCATCCATACATACATACATACATACATACATACATACATACATACATACATACATACATACATACATACATACATACATACATACATACATACATACATACAATGATTTACAGTATAATGTTCTATCTACACATCAAAGAGGAAAAGTATGACACTAAGAAAGTAGTATGCTAGCAGGATACTAGTATATGTGTATGCTTTGACTGCAGTTGCTAACGAAACGTAACAGAGATCTGGAATCATGATGCATAATGCATTTTGAGCTTGACCTCACTAGTAGTGTGGGTGGCATGGGATGCGTTTTCACCATCCAGCACATTAAAATATCGACTCTCATAAAGCCTTACATTTCTCTTTACGAGAGAGCATTGGGTTGAATCAACATTGATCCAAGTAGTGAAATCAAAATATTAAGTAGATGGGAGGCCAAATCCTCGTAAGAATTGCTGCCCTCTTGCAAATACTAAAAGTGTTATGTATATCTATATTTTGTATTTCGCATTTCGTTTCGTGACCGTAAATGTTATCTGAGATATAAGTATTAGTTTGCAAGTTTTAAGATCAATCTTAACCTAATTATACGTTATAAATTATATAAATTAATTATAGTAATTTATGTTGCGACGTGAGGTATTCTTTAATGTTACGTGATACGTATTGCGACAGGTATCTAGTGGTATATATCGACATGTAGATCTGTGTTGTGTATATAAAGCGAAGAATTGGACAATTAATTCATTCGTATATTCATACATTCTTGTTTTTAAAATCAGTATGCAAAAGTATTACATGTTTCGTTTAGTTACAATAAAGAAAACTCTTTCATTGTATTATTTATTGGAATTGCAAAGTGCTCATTGTCTTTGGACTAAAATATTCATCTGGGATTATTCTCAATTCATTGAAAAGAGTTTGGGGCAATGCAGATAGATACATCAGGCATATTTGCACTTCAACACATTCAAGGATACTGGTATGTCAGCACATTGCATATGCTGACCAAACGTGATCAAGACATACATATACACAATACTTATGTTCAGTAAATATGGGCATAGGTGAATTTAATGAACGCGTCTCAACATCATAAACTAGATACAGCGTAACAATATACAGGTTTCGTTTTATACTAACACTTTTTTCAGTATGTAATACCGTTCATTCTAACTACAGACATAAAACCTTGCGATATAGAACCGGTTAATCTGTAAGTGTACAGAATAGTTTGATAATTCAGATTCATCCCTTTATTAGGACTAGCTGGTTCGGAAATCTTTTGCATAATAATGTCGTATTTGTATTATAAATCTCCAATTTCTTTAGATGAGTATTTTGAGAATTGATATGTGTATATTGACGCAACTACCAACAACGATCATCACATTGGTCAGGTTAGAATAAGTCTAGAAATGATGTTGTCCATCTGGTCCAGACTTAGAAACTACTGAAAAACCCACCAATCAAAACACGTTATATCGTGCAACGTAACTGACAGCTGCTGATCGCAGATATATGAGATAGAAATGATTAAAACGTTTTGCCCTTTTGGGAAAAAAATAAATGCATGAAAACGCTTTTGCGTCCTTTTTCAGTGTTTTTCGTCCGATTTCTCGCTATGGATATGAGTTTTCTTGCACGATTTTTCACTCATTGTTTCCAGGGTGGATGTAGTTTAAAAGTGAAGTTGAATGTGATACGAAAGACTGCACAACGTAAACGTTTTGAACTTATAATGATATTGACTTTTTATTTTTACCTGTTAGAATTTACATATTTATATGTAACAGGTGAAAATGAGAAAGATTTCTAAGATCAGTAAATAGCGAATGTAATCCACAATAACATTAATGCCTCAATTGAAATCGTCTGTTGTGAACAATAATGGGGCTTATGAAATGTAGATGTCGTCTTTAGAGACAATTACTGGATTGGCACACGTAAGTGACTAAATAATGTGGTCGGACCCAAAATATTCAAAGTTGTACTGTTATAATGGAAAAAAAACTACTCACTTCTCATCACTACAAAGTAAATCGATGAAGTGCTTGTGAACTATTTTCTTAGACTTTTACATGTCCGTCTAGCAAGTCAGCGAATGGATAATATCCGCCGTTGTTTAGTAAATCGCCAGTTCGTATTCGCTTGCTTTTCAATGGTGCAGAGGTGGTCGCAGGTTATTATTTTACAATAAAAACGAATATTTAAATTGGCAAATGTCAACATGTACACTCTGATGAATACATGCAAAAATACTGTTATATATCATACACATCAATATGGACTATCAATGTCACAATAATGTATTTCATAAGCTTAAAATAGATCCAATGGCAAAATAGGGGCTAAAAATGAATAAATATTGTTTTTCCACTGCATCATTACGCTTTGTCTGAAAATGTCACGTGATGCACGACGGAAGTCCTGGGATACTATGTAGCATTAGATAGTACTTTATCGTTCATGGAGTTTTAGATCAATTGTCAATATTATGTAATCAAAGCGTTGTCAGATTTTGCCTTTCCATATATGTGTCCATTTACTATCCAAAACGTAAGGAGCCATTCAAGTTATGAGATGTCAGAGCCTAATGGAAACTCTGTTTAGTTAAACTGAACGTGATATATAATTGTCTTTTTTTAGCATCTCTGTTTTTATCGGCTTTATACACGTCTGCTATATTTGATAGCAGATTTGTACGCAACGAATAATTTTATTTCTTGATATACTTTTAATCTTTATTGTTTCTCTTTGTGCGTATTTTATTATCATATATATCCAACACGACTACTGTATTCTATGTTGCACGTCATTTCTGGCTAGATAAACAAATGATAACCAGCAGAGCTGTCAGTAGAAATATGTGAATCGGCTGGATTCAATAATGTTATAAAAAAGGTAAATTTGTATATACATTTTATGGTGTCTCTGATGGAACGATAATGCGTCGGGAAAGGACACATCAATTTCCTTTCCTCTCTAACGAAGGAATAAAAGGTGGGTTGACAGTATCTAGTGACCCATTCTATTGATACTCAGGAAGCAGTCTCTGTCACATTGAAATGGACGACGTCGACTTTATAATGGAAATTAATAAGCGCTCTTGCATCTGCCTGCCTTGACGTCGTGGTGCCTCCGCACTTAGTGGCAAATTAGTGTAAATTCACTTGATGTAATTTATTCCAAAATGGCGACAACTTAATATCGAGAATAGTTTGAGTAAAAATCTAATTTTATTTTACATCTGTAAAAACAAGATTGATATCAATGGATTTGATAAATTAGAAAAATATATATTTGGGGGAAACGGCATTTGTTTCGTTCCAACACGGACAGCAAACAAGTCGCTATTTATTAACACTATGAATAGATGGATAAACGAAAATTGTCTATAGTGCCAAAGACACAGAATTAAGAAAAAATAAATCAACATGCTTTCAGCTAGAATAATTGTTACGTATGGCGTATACATTTCTAATTCGCATGGAAACTACTATCAGTGTCATTTCAAAGAATGTTTGCTCGATTCAAAAACCGTAGTTTTCTCAGTTAAACTTCTACGCCTTCCCTATTCTGCACGCACGGAAAGGGAATAAAGAGGACATCATATCATGATTAAAAATAGATTATAGTCGCGTACATTATTTATGTACTTCGTGAGAGACGGGTACACTATGTTTTGGTTATCATATAGCATTTGTATTGTATCAAAATGCGAAAGATAAACCAGTCATGTAGGACACACTATTGTACCTTCAACGTAGCTTAGGGGTATTCCTGTGTGCTAGTACGTTCTATATCAAGATAAAAGAGACACTCAACTAAAGAATGAATCGTATAATTCAGGAACGAAATTCAACCCTAAAATACCATGATATAACAAACACTAATCTAAGTAATATAGAAAAGACAAGAAGGAACAATATATTCATGTACAAGCACAAAGGGAAATTTCTTCCATATTTCGGTTTGAATCTTCTATTTTCGTGCTAATAATGGGTTCCACCTTTATTAATTTGTACAGTCATCCTCTGTATATATTTGTATATGTGTAATAGTACAGCTATACACATATATTGCGTTGACTTAGTTTTAAGGTGATCTCAGAGACATTAAACACCAGATGACACATTGCTGCGTTATTTAACTAAATAAGCCTTTTTACCTGAACGAATTTAATCAGATATATAATCAAATGTCGTTAATGACGATGAAACATGGTACATTTCGTAAAGTTCGTCAAAACCGATACTGAGACATTGGTTTCATTTGGTGAACCACGTTACACAGATAACGCATTTGAGCTGGCCTCAAATACAATGTACCGATGACCTAACGAAATTAATGAAATATGGGACTCTTGTTGGAGTTAAATTAATCAAATTTTATTCTTTGACTCAACTGCGGTATTGTGCATTATTTCAGTATTAGTTTACAAACTGAAGTTAAATGCTGCAAGAGAAAAATCGTGCTTAAACAACGTCCCAATCTATTACTAAATAGATTTATACAGTTCTGATTTTTTTTGAAAAGAAAAATGAATAAATAAACCATGACAACAGGATAATTTAAATGTATTTAACGAGCAAATGAATGTCAATTTCAGTAATAAATTATAATGTATTGCAAACTACGGCAGACGCGGAAATCCCGTACAAATCGATCATTCCTGTAAATTATGGTTCCTGACCTTCTATCATGTATTATGATTGTCTGGTACTGGTCTCACTCAGAGTTCTTTAGAAACAATTTGTTATTGCTTATGAGTGAGTGATCTAGTCCTAATATCAGTTTAGCATATCGTGTCTTGTACGATATAAGCAAAAATGACACAAAATGGCAGATTTGTACTGGAATTTCTGTTTCAAACTTGCTCAACTATAAATTATACTTCTAGCTAAAAATGATATAAATTTTAAGCTCAGAAATAATTAAACTTTGGTACTTTCGAGGTTCATTGTAATAATTTCTAACATGATTTGGTATCATATTGACACTAGAAAAGAAGTTTCTAAGACAAGCGTTTGTTTCGTCAGCCAGAATCTCTGAATTATGTTAGCTTGCAGCAACATAACGTTGCTAGCATAACGCTAACGTAATCAACCAGAAATAAGTTCTCATCATGCTCCTGCACCAACACCTCTGTCTTATTGGTCGGTACGTAATATAAAATCCTGTCACGACAGCTAAGTTCACTATGGCGTCTGACGTCAACCTGTCATTCAATGTCGGAACTGCTCTCACACGCGTCTGTCCAAATAACCTTTTTCGGAGCCTTCATCCTTGTTATGTCAGTCAACGGATTAAAACATAGCGCTGAAATCTTCAATATACACCCGAAGGTCCTAAACAAGATCACACTTCTGATTTTGTAGCTGGAAGAAAGGCATTCTGAAGTTGGTCGACTTTAGCGCTGTCTAAGGTTAAAGTATCTTCAATGCGAGCGTGTCCTAGACAAGTCAGTCTCCGAAATCCTATGGGACCTTTTGCGAGTCCGACGATGCGCCCTGCCTGTCTAAGTCGTTCCAGAACTTTTCGCAGTCAAGATCACTTGTTCTTCCCAAGTAGATATCGCCAATAACAAATCGTCCATGAAATTTGAATCTCCGGTCCCTCTTAAAGGTTGTAGCAGTTTCTTCATTATTCGAGTGAATGTCATGGGTGCATTCTGGAAACCGAACGGCATTACTACCCATTGGTATGTCCATCTGGTGTTGCAAAGGCAAGTTTTGGGTGGTCTTCCTTACTAAGTGGAATTTGCCAATATCCCTTGGACAAGTCTGTTTTAGAAAAATATATGGCGTTGGTTACTCCAGCAAATATGGACTCGGGATCCGGTAACATTTCGACCTAAACTTCTGTGATCCTGTTTAATTTCAGATATTCGACACAAACGTGGTGACCAAACTCCTTCTTCTGTACCAAAACAACCGGTGAACTATATCTATATTCGTCAGGTTCAATGACCCCTAAGTCAATCATGGTTCTAAATTCGTTCCGTATAGACTCAAACTTCGCATGAAGTAGTGGATTGGGTTTCAGTTTCACGGGCATTTCATCCAGCGGCTTGAAACTGAACTCCCCCAAGTACGTCATGCCGGGTCTTTCTGTCAGGACACTTAAGTAGTCGTGGAATATCTTCTCCATCTCTTCATGTTGTGCTGATGTTAACCTTACGTCAAAAACGACGTCGACAAAGGTTTCATCCCTCTTCAGTGTACATCTAGGAACTACATCCCCCACTCCTTAGTTGTCGTCTGGTTCTTCAGTTACAAATGTAGCAATAACGAACTCAGTCAGTGTGTGCCTTTCACGACAGCATTTAAGAAGTTTAAAGTGTTTCAACTTGTTATCTTCTACCTGGATAAGGTAGTTCAGTCCACCCTTCCTTTCCGTGATAACGAATGGTCCGCTCCAGGATATTTGAAGTTTGTTTTGCTCCAACAGTAACAACAATAACAGCTTTTCACTCACTTCAAACGTCCGTTCCTTCGCCCTCTTGTCACAATATTTGGCTTGACATCCCGTGCGTCACGGAGAATTTTCTCGGCCAAGTTAAAAACTTCATCCAGCTACTTACGGAGATCAACAAGATACTGCTACGTTGTTCGTACTTCATTGGATGTGTTTTCATCCGTCCTTAACTCTTTCAATACAACCATGGGTCCTTTCATTGTCATCCCATTGACTAGTTAGAAAAGTGAAAATCCTAGACTAGCTTGGGGTACTTCGGTACGCAAAACTTATAGTGGAAAAGAATCGATCCCAATCCTTGGGTCCATCTTCGCACAACTTCTTCAGAGCTTGTTTCAAAGTCCCATTAAAACGCTCTACTAGACCATTGCACAGTATTAAATTTTGTATCTCTTTTCTCTCAAATTCTGTATTTCTACAAGTTAAAATCATGGTTTTTTTTAATCTATATTTTGCTGACATAGTTTACAGTGAGGTAGACGAGCATGCTGAAAGCTGCCACAGCCACCGTAACGGAATCAAGGTTTTTCAACCCAAAGCATCCGGGCATCAGGTAGCAGCGTAATTAACAAAACGATTACCACTTTCTGACGCAGGTTTTGTCGGACTTATCATGTCCATTGCCAACCTCGAGAAAGACGCGTCGATCAGAGGGGTGATTCTTAGTATCACTGGGCGAAGTGAGGTCTTAGGTGATATCAGCTGCCACTATTAACACGACAGACAAAACCTCCTTATGTCCCCATACACATCTGGCCAGTATACTTCCGTCCTTACCTACCTCTCGCCGTCGCCAAGCCCATGATAATACAGAGTAGACTTTCATGTGCTAGCTTATGCATTTCGTATCTCTTAGATCGAGGTAAGATTACTTGCTTACTTCCCTTCCGGAAGTATGGATAATAGACACCCCGCTTCAGCGCGAACTCTACCTTACCATCTGGCGAGTTTCCCACGGACTAGTCCCTTGCATACACGCGTATCTTTTTAATCGTAGAATCTTATTCTTGAAGTCTCCTTAATTCACCAGATAGCGTATTGGCTATAGGCGAAGTGGAAGCGTTCATCGGTTTCGACATACATTCGATTCTTAGTCCTTCTCTCTACAGACCTCACGTGTAATGGTGTACATGTCATTTGATTAGGCTATGGCTACACATACCTACATCCGAAAATTACTTCGTGCGACAACCCTGACAGGCACTCTGTTTGAATTCGTCCTTTCACATACCGGGAATCAGGATCAATGTAGACAACCGGAATAGAAACTTTAGTCCAAACAGCAAATTAGACTTCCACTGTCTCACCTGTATAATCAGCATTGTTTGACAAATCTGCTATCCACCATGGCCAGGTAACTATAACCGGGGTCATACAGCATTGTAGCCTTCTCGCCATTTACCATAGCTGTTGCTGTATTCGACCATTGTACTTGTTTACAGCTTCTACCAGTGCCTGAGGTCACTGCATTGATCGTGGGATGATGTTGCTTGCAGTCTTTGAGAATATGGCCGTTTGTTGAACGCATACAACTTCAGATTTCTTGCCAGGGTACACTTATTTACCCCGTGGTTACGGCTGAAGTTATCAGCCCCTAGCTTCCCACCATTTGTAGCATTCTGACTATGTGGTGCCAACCCTTTAGCCTTTATTAAAATCAGTGACGCTGTGTCGATCCCTGCCACCTCAAGCGTTGGGCAAGAGTGTGCACTCTCATTTTACTCAGCCGTCACGCTGATAACTTCTTAGGACATGAAATCACGCTCCGCTAAAAACACGATCAGGTCTTTCCGATAACGTGCTGAGAACATGTTATTTCAAAATATCCTCTGTATGCCATCGTAAGTGAGCACGTGGCCTACCATTTGAATCCATTTATCAAACAGCACGCAAATGCATGTAGACGACTCTAAAATGCTTGCGAAACCTTTAAGCCGAGTGTTCTTAGTGCTTTAACAGCCCTTTCCTGAGAGCGTCTTAATCGTATACTTCAGTCGGCGCCATATTATGATAGACATCATTGAAAACATCTTGCAAAAATGTAGAGATATGAATTGCTCACTGGTATTTGGGTTTATGATTAATTAAAGTTAACATATCAAACTGAATTAAAAAGTTATCATCTTTGTCGTTAAACATTGGCATTATTATCTGGACGATATGCCTATCCTATGACATTTTGCTTATGGGTCCTGAAGGTTCATTCGGTTCTTCGCTCCGTCTTTTCTTTATTTTACTCTCTACTCGTCACTTTCTCCTCATATACCTCACACATCACGTGTCTCTTTTTTTGTACGGACTTTGTCTCCGGACTGTCGAGTCTCCTCTCCCTCGGAAAACTGTTTCATTATTGCTGATAACTTTAGAAGTTGTGCAAACAGAACTAAACATTGTCTTTCTTACAAGACCGACAACTGGTTCCTCCCTTGTTTAACGAGGAAAGCATTATTCTTTTTTAGGATTCTCCGGAGCCAAACTCTCTCTCTCTCTCTCTCTCTCTCTCTCTCTCTCTCTCTCTCTCTCTTACACGTACACACATACGCACACATACATACACCAATAACATCTTATAATTTTCTGTTCTTAATTTACAACAGTAAAATCTTACTTTATGTAGCATTGTGGCCAATTGCTATAGAAACAAAACGTCAGATTTGAAAATTATCTTGGTAATATATCAAATCGCTTTACATTCAGTCTTGCCATGGTTTTAAAGTCGATCTTTCTATCTACGTTAAAGCTCTGATATCATCCATATTTTACTTAAAAGATTTAATAATCGGTAAACGTTTGGTTGTTTCAAGAATTTTATATGAATTGAAGACAATTGTAAGATTAAGTTTATCATATTACGAGTTAAAGGAGGGCGTGAAAAAGAAAAAGAAATCAATCGAATGTTGCAGTAGTTAAAGTTGGTAACTCAATCGGATACTTCTAAAGTTATGATTAGCCGATGGTAACATCACCATGCGTCAAATATATATGTTTTGACTTTATGACAATTTATTCTTTGTCGCACATATTCAATAGATTATAGCACTGTCTTAATCGGTGACATCGATTCTCTAACACCAGTGACGCATTTCCACAGCACTAGAGTCTACACAGAAAACCATCATTCTTAATTTTAATGCAGGAAGGGAATTCCGTACTTTCTGCCTATAATGCACAGCGTCGATTCGAATGTACCAATTAATCACTGACGTTTCCACCCTAGCAGTCACAGCAATGACGTTGTTATAATGTAACTCACTTACTAATCAAAAGACACTGAATAAAAAAGTAAAAAATAGCCGGCCAATTTAAGTTCAAAATATACTTTAAGAAAATAGAGTAGATAATGTTCCTATATTTTGGATGGAAAAGTTATTAAAGAAGCAAATAAAAAATAAACGAACAAGTAATTAAATAATTAATTTTAAAAAAAAATTAACATAAAAAAATATCATATGTTTGGAAAATTAATTAAATTGATATAAAATTTTGGTTACCATATTCAATTTTACTTATATATTCAGGATGCAATATTGTAGCTGGACCTACATGTTGCCACCCCGATGGTAAAATGTACTTAGAATTTACATTTTTGTAAAACACTCGCAACATTGCCTAGAGGAAATGATACAATCTCACTCTAACGCCTCGCATCAACTCAGCCATTAAATACAGAAACGTTTACAGTATTGTCTAATGAATAAATAGTCTCCTCGTTTTGGTGTATACACTACTTCAGTATACACTACTTCAGCATACACTACTTCAGTATACACTACTTCAGCATATCTTGCTTGCTCTTCAAACACCCCCACCTCATTAACAAAAAACGTTCACGTCAAATGTTCTTTAAGTTTGGGTTATGTTTTTCCTTACGCACTGCGCTATTGAGACAGAATGTCTAAGAACAGGAAAAAAGGGGCATTGGTACACAGGTAATGGCAGGACAGATAAAGCAGCCAAATCTTCCCAGCAGTCACGTGCTCTGGATCGCAATATTCTGTAAATCGGTTAAAAATATTGCATATAAATCAGAATAATCCTTATACTTGGAACAAACTGACATGAAAACTCAACGAACTTCTGAAAACCAAACACACTACTGAAAAGTATATTCCCTCTCACAGAAAAAGAGGACATAGACACACACGCGCACGCATGCACACTACTCGAGGTAATCAGCAAAAGCAATAACTTCACGTCCTGTCGAAACTGTTTGCGATGCAAATAGCATCTTAGCGTGCCAACATTGATAGTTAAAGTAGACATGTATGCTACTCAATTGTCAACACCGGTCTGGTGGCCTAGTGGTTAGAGCGTACGCCTCGGATGTGGAAGGTCGTGGGTTCGAGCCCCGGCCAAGTCATACCAAAGATTTACAAAATATGGTAATAATAGCTACCTCGCTTGGTGTTCAGCACTAAGAGGTTAGTGTTAGGACTGGTCGGCCTGGTGTCGGAGTAATGTGGCTGGGGGGGGGGACATCATTGCTACATGTCTGCGGCATGATGCCCCATTGCTAGACATGACTATAAACTGCCACACTGCAGACATCGTAGCAATATAACTCAACAATTGTTAAAGATACGTTAAAGAAAATCCCAAAATGATATCCTACTCCGATGCTCACATAATCTAATCAGAACATATCAACAATGACATCTAAAGCGTGTTGTAATGTCCAATAGCTTGGACTACTGCAATTGTGATGATTTGTATGCCGAACACAATCTTACATTTGTGTAAACTTCATGCAGAATTTAATATAGTAGATTATCAAATCTACTATTCATACTGGTCATTTGACCAGATGCGGTCCTGAAACATAGTAGAGTATTTTCAGTCCGAAATCTGACGTCGTTTTTATTTGGAATATTTCCAAGTTTAGATTAGACAATCTTTAAGAAGAAAAGATAAGGCTTCTGTATCTTCCACCCCACAAACGATAAGGCTTCTTTATCTGCCACATCATCATCATCATCATCATCATCATCATCTCTCTCTCTCTCTCTCTCTCTCTCTCTCTCTCTCTCTCTCTCTCTCTTTTTCCATTTCTCCTCCCTCTCTCTCCCCCTCCCCATCTCTCTCAATACCCCGCTCTCTCACACTCCCACTCCATTCTCCCTCTCTTCCTCTCCCTTTATCTCTCTTCCCTCCCCCTTACTCTCCACCATCACCTCTCTCCCCGCCCTTATATATCCCCTCCCATATCGCTTCCTCTCCCTACTCTCCCCCTCCTCTCTCGCACTCACCGTTTTCCTCTCCAAATCTCTCCCTCTCCTTCCCGAGCCCTCTCTATACCTCACTCTCTCGTTCTACACCTCTCTCTCTCTCTTTACCCCTCTCCCTGCCGACCTCTCTCTCTCTCTCTCTCTCTCTCTCTCTCTCTCTCTCTCTCTCTCTCTCTCTCTCAGTTCGCTGGCGAGAAACAAACGTAAAGATTATATAGAAAAATAATTGTACCCCGACAAATGAAGCATTCCTTTCCATATACGTACAATTTCTAACACAGCTCTTTTTAAAGACCTTACTTTGCCCTGCTTACACACAAGATGTTGCATAGCATGATTATCTCATTTCTTAATGCTGTTTAAAAGATATTTATTTTATAAAGACAACAAAGTGGCAACGCCTGTCTAGATTTCTTTCCATTATTTAAGCTAATGTATCATAGTGGTTTTTAACACAATTTTCGATGCATTATTCGTCTCAGACTAAGACAAGTACCATTACTTCTTTGACGTACAGTGCCCCCATGAGAACAAGTAGACTTGTTACATTACAAACGCTGACGAAAGTATTTTACGACCAGTCTATTCTCAGTTTCGTCTAACATATTTACGTTTTACCAAACTGGGATATGTTGATTATTTGTTTGCATGACAATGTACCAAAAATGTTTCCATGCATGTACACATAATAGCATATACAAGCATCTTTATGTGGGAGCTACAGTGTGTGCATCATGTGATTTCAGCATGTGGACTCGGCGCATTATGTCACTTAAAAGTGAAACATTTTTTAATTTTTACTCGTAAAACAAGCAACGTTTCAATTCATCTGGTTACATTCAGAAGCATTTAAAAAAGATAGCATCTACTCTAATGCCAGTTTCCCACTCACCGTAATATATAACAGGCTGGAATAATTAGCATGCTCTGGTCAAACTATTTTATTAGAAAGGAAAGCACGTATGTCGACCATTTGAACAAACCGTTCATTTTTGGTTGGCGAGCCAATGTTATTGAGAAGTGAGACTAAACCGACATTTTTCTGGCATCGAAGGAGTCAATATTGTTGTTAACTATTACGGTTTTCATTAAAACATTTGACATTTTCTTAAATACCTTAATAGATTTTAGGTCAAGGTCGCTATTGTTTAAAATTTGCAACATCCTTGCGCAAACGTTTGACCTTGCGATCAAGGTCACGCGCTTTAAAGTAATTCCTTGATGGAGGCTCGTAATTCATGTACCCGCATTGTTGTTCCCATAAATACAGTATTAGTCTTTGTGGGTTAAGCGTATTTGTAGTTTTAAAAAGACATATGGAAAACATTGCCAAAGTTGGTTGCTAGTTTTTGAACATTAAATTTAAAATTTATACTTAAAATAAAAACTGCAGGACACTTCGTAGTAATAAAGAGGAAAGAAATATCTGAATAATTAACGGATTATATGGTTTTATGTCTTAATAATTAACGGATTATATGGTTTTGTGTGCGCTGCGAAATTACGTACAGAAATATGTTCAAAGAAAATTCAACGGGAAAATGTAACAGGATAGAACTGAATCAATGCTAGGATCAAATGACAACAACATAATGTGATGAAAGATGGAAGTTATTGAATGGTTTATATATATATATATATATATATATATATATATATATATATATATATATATATATATATATATATATATATACATATATGTGGAATCTTTCATGCTCTAAACGTACGTCTTTTTCAGTTACTCTATCGAAATATTAACAAAAAAAAAAAATTAAAAAGTGATTCATATATTCAAATATATAACGGTAAGATTCGTTTAATCTCACGTAATGGACTAAGATTCAACTAATTTTAATTTCGTACAATGAAAGTGAGATTCAAATAATCTCATGGAAAAAAATTAATATTTAAATCTCATGTAATCAAAAGATTTGTAAAGTCATTGTGTCCACTGACAAACCACAGTTTTCCCGAACTCTTGGGTTTGCAAACACTTCATGGATCCACCATGCGCACAAGTTTACAAATTATCATCTTTGTATGGCCTTGATGATTGCATCATCTTCCATATTCATATAGACGCAAAGATGACCAGACAGCCAACAGCTATACCGGCACACACATACGTACAGAGAGCACACCGTTCTCCCACTTGTATTGGCCTCGCCCACCCTTCATGGCCTCACCATCCGCACAGGTAACAATTCTAAGGTTCACAATGGTTAATGTTTGCTTTGTAAAAACTGAATATGTTTCACATATAAAATATCATACAAATGTAACATGTACTCATATGGCTGGAGAATAAAAATCGAGAACGTTCACTCATTGACAAGACCCCAAAAGACCAGTAAGTCAAATAGAAAAGAGACTTGCCTTAAATCCACAGGAGAGTGAGTATTTGTAAAGGTGAAATACCCGTGCATACCGTGCTTTTAGTGTCAAGCGATCTACGACTAGATACATGCTACTTTCGTTGCTTACCTCAAAAACCAAACATCTACCCTATGTAACGGTGTACGCGTGAACAGCAAAAAATTGGTCAAAGCGCTCTAAGGCGAAACCATGTTATTTCTTGCCTTCTTGACAAGGAAAACAACAACATTATTGGTTCGTCGCACATAATAAACCTTTGTTTTTATTTTAGGCATGTGCGAAGTGATCACAAGGTAATGGTCGGGATGGGATGGGAAACTCCTTTCCGGTCACGTGTTTTTGGCTCATTCAGATCTAGTTCTAATCTTGAATTCACTAAAAGTATTGGTGAATTGTAATTAATTTGGTTTGGTTTGGAACTTTACGTCACAGTAGCATATGGGATTTTATTGTATGCTTCATTGGTCGAAAATCTGCCAAGAATATGTAATCACTTGAAACTTCAGTCTGTATCATTCGGATTCGCTCTAATTCTACCCAAAATGTCATGCCAAAAGACGCTTTTGTTTTATTATTTAGAAGATTTGAAAGCAATAGTTATAGGGGGGGGGGGGGTTGCAAATATTCGGAGTACAGATGCTGGGTGTGGTGGGGTGGAAAACTGCAGCTTCATCCGATCTCTTTGTCGCTGATTTACTGTATTACCGTATTATGCCTAACATTTATCAGATTAAACAGCGGAGATAGCATTGTTGTCGATATGGTTATCCTCAATATGAACGAATTCTTGCAATATATCCCCTTAGCACAAAACACTCAAATAATAATAGTCATCGTATATGAAACACATGAATAACGTAACGTCACACAAGACGATATTAATACCGACAAAATAATTTGGTGAACGGGCCTACATCCATAAAACTAAAGAGCTGACCACTACACCCTGGCACTAACGGATATTCAAGTTCCTACCTGATGCGAGAGGTCCTGTGTTCGATCACCGGTCGAGTCATACCAAAGAGTTAACAAAATGGTACTAACAGCTGCTTCCCTTGGTGCTCACCATTAAGAGAAATTCCATGATGTGGAAACCAGCCACCCCTACCGAAATTATCCCTCAACCGAGTACATATAATTTTTAAAAACAGTCTACGTTTTTGGCTAAGATAATCGGTGATGAGATCATGTGCTCGATATTCATAAGCAAGAAAGAGCACGTTAACCGGTGCAACCGAGATATCAACTTACTTTGCATGTTCAGAAGCGCAACCGGGGTTGGGAACGGGACTCGAAATATGAAGGACCTTCACGACACTCTACAAGAAGCAAATACGATCAAAACTTGACTACCGTTGTCAAGTCTATCGATCAGGGAGCGCGGCATTACTCTGTAAATTAGACATAGTCCAATCAAACCGCGTAAACTGGAATACTAAAACGCACAACAGCACAAGTAACCCAAACACTAATAAGAGAGATCCCACTAAAACTACGGTGCTAGGAAATTATACTTCGGTACCTTACCCAAGTATCAGCGGACGGCAATAATCAACTTACGTCAAAAAATGTTAAACACGATTCTGCAAAAACTGAAAAGTAAGCGGAAGTTTAGAGGCAGACATAAAAAGACTTACCAATTTCAGATATTAACACAACAAACATAAGATACTATCCAGATCCCCTTTGACTTACCTGCCTTTAACCTCAGAGGAACAGGGAACAGACAGGATAAACCAATACGCCTAAGGGACAATACTAACCTACATAGCTAGCAAGTACGATACATACACCCGAATATGCAGACTGATGAAAATACTTATTAAAAAACCGAATAAAACAACAGCTGGAAAGTGTTCCGCAAACTAGATATCTCTTTAGGAAGGAGATTATCAGCCGAGTAAGTGATGTACACAGTAGAACTTATGGTGATGTTAGTAGCGTTGAATTACATCACGACCAACACAATAACTGAAGAAGCAACTCTACGCAATTCGCACTGTGTCCTCCAATCCTTGGCATCCACCCAATCAAAGAGTGGATCCATCATGACAAATCACGCAGGATATATTCTCAAACAAATACGGCAAACCATTAGAAAAGCAGAGTTCCTATGGATCCCTTTCCCTATCCTAATTCCGGGGAAAGAAAACTAGAACGCAGAATGGAGAAACAGTCTCAAAGAACCCATAGAAAAAAAGCGTTGCCTACAGCTTCAAAGAAATAAATAGCACATCCGGAACAAAATGAACTCAAAATGGCAAGAACGTTAGGACAAGTCGACTGTCACACAAACATGAATACAGGATATTCTCAGTAAGCAATACTGATGTCGACATTTCAAGGAAGAAATGTCATGCACGTGCACCTTTGAAAGCTAGCTGTCATACATATATTTGATGTATTCAGGGAATATACGCAGGAACGTCCGGAAGGGGTGGCGGAACTCCACCCAATTTAATTAACTTGTAATGTATAATTGATGTAGCCTATATACGAATATTAACAATGTATTCATCGTCTTTACATTCACGTGGCTGTGGCCCAACAGTTGGATATGAATGGTATCCAGCAAGGCGATCCACAAACCCTAAGTTTGATTTCTAGGGTGTGGTAATTGTCGGTGTAAGTTACAAATTTGATACATTACTGTTACCACGTACACGCGAATAATAAAATGTATGTGATGTGATTCAAAACACTAAAACGAGAACAAACATGCATGTTCAGTTAATCATCTGTTTGTGGATCCTTAGGATGATATCAACAAGATCCCGTACATGATAGCTTCTGATTTTTATTCAAATTATTTTTGGGTCACTTTTATACATTATTCTATAAGTACAGTTACTCTTTCCATATTTTATCGCGAACTCACGTTATTGGAAAGCATGGGATTTGCGATATTATTTTCCGACGACTACGCCAAGAGTTATAAGGTTGTATTTAATGTTTGTGATTTATTTACATTTCCTTAACACCTTTGTAGATTCTGATGTAGCGTATTCTGAGACACCAGCACGTGCACCTTTCACCTTGGTATCAAGGGCGCAGGCAAATGATATGTGCGTCAAGTTTGATTTAAGTGTTTGGTTAATTATTTCTCTTTACCTCTAGATACATTTATGCATACTCAGAATGTTTCAAAATGAACGTAGGACGGGCTTAGTCTGCGCCAAAAGCCCTCTAATTTATTTAACCTTGCTGTCAAGATCACAGAAATGGAATGCTTGTGTTATGTTCTGGTTAATGTTTCTAATTTGTTTCTAATGTTCATCAAGCCCCACATTCGCTATGTTCGGGCTTAGTATCCCATTTATCAAGCAAAATACAATTCAACTTCCGAAACACTAACTATATTTAAATAAGTTACATTCTGACAACAAGCTTAAAGGTATGTTTTGAACGAGACACCGGTATGAAGGTCATAGCTTCACGACTGATATTCAAGACGGTAGCTCTGAATGTTCACGTAAACCATCGTAATATAGTTCAAGTTGCCGAATTTGCTTCAACACAAATGATTTCGACACTATTCTGATTAACATTCAAAGTAACTCGTTTGATATATCCTAAGAAAGAGTGATCTGCGTACATTTAATCAGTCAGGTTGAACCTGGTGCTATATACGGGTTCATTCTGATACTGGACTTAGCTGATATGGCATCCGTGGCGTGCCATATGTACGCAAGCATTGTTCTACTCCTCAGACAAATTATATCACAAAAATATATTAAGTTAAAATATAAATTAGTTTAACGAAAAGTATATGAGGTTTGAATTAGGTAAATGTGTCTACATTTCCAGATAGTCACGTAAACGTTCACTGAGCTAAAATACACGTATATCACTGACGTTACTAAACTCAGTGAACGATAATTGTTCCGATGCATTCTGGTGATGTGAAACCATTTGATACAATTTCACTTCCAGCAATACACTGTTGGAACACATCTTTCCACAGACGTAATTTCATTAGCAGTTGCAACGTGGGTACAATAGACTCTTCTTGTAGCTCGGTCTGGTTCTCATATTTCATTGATGAACGTCATTGGATCAGGATCCTGTTTTTTGTTCAGGATATGATTCAGACTGGTCATCCGTGGTTAAACTACGAAGCCCAGCCTCTAGAAAAATTATATATGGATATCAATCAGAATGACAGCGAACATCATCGTCCTGGTCAGTAAATATCGGCCATGTTATGCTGGATTATTGGGTAAATAACATAAATATGATATGTTATACTTTTCATTATATAAGTATTCGAAACTAAGGGCTGATATCTTGACTACCTGCATTTTCCATTGACTTGCTGACTGCAATATATTCTCTTGAATGACGAAATGTAGAACCAGTCGGCTATAGATGTAACTTGATATGGCACTAAATATGAATGAAACAAACTGGATACAAAATGCTAGTCTCAAATACGAATAGCACGTGCTGTATATAAATAATCAATATGTAATACAACTGCAAAATGTCGAAAATGAATGGAAAACATCGGTGATGAATTGCACAATACCGCATATTTAATTTAATTATAGCTTTCGAATAATAAATGCCAAATATAAATTGAAAAGTTATGTAATATAGAATAAAATGACTGCGTGTCAATTGATGTATTTTGAGTTTGGCAAAATACTTGACAAGCCAGTCCTTTTATACAATGTGGAGACGTTATGTCTCTAGATTAATTTGGGGCGACACGTTACTGACGCATTTGAACCATTGCATATTTTTAAGTAATTTAATCTTTAATTTGTTTTAATTTACAGTTATTTCTGTTTTCTTGATATAAAAACACGAGATTGAAAGTAAAAGTATAAAGTATAATTGCAAAATCCTTTCCGTGCTAACAGAAATAAAAAAGACCTTCAGAAAAGCAATAGCTATGTATCGCTGTTACTGTTCCGACGAGACAAAACTATACGGTTGAAATAACAGAATGTAACAAATAGAATTGGACGTGAAAAGGAAATAAATGTTCCACCTGCAAGCTTCTAACGAATGTAAAGCTCTTATGTGTTATTTATCATGATGTGTTTTAGCTTATCAGAAGTTCTAAACATGACTATATTGATCTATCCAGCTACATATCTACAGTCAAAAGAAAGGTGTTGCTGACAATAAATACCAAACGCAATCTAAATATTCAAGGGCAATCAAGCAATTGATATCCATTTATAAAATGTTCGCTCAGTGTTTCGAGTTTATCAAAATAATATAAGAATAGCAAACAGCTTTGTGAATGTGTGCCAACTGATTGTATGCACTTTAACAGAAATATCTCAACAACCTCAATATTCCGACCTTGGGTATAATTATATGTCATATTGCTTTATTAATAAACTTTAGTGTCAGCATCTCTCTCTCTCTCTCTTTCTCTCTCTCTCTCTCTCTCTCTCTCTCTCTCTCTCTCTCTCTCTCTCTCTCTCATTGCTCTGTCTCATATCTATCGCACTCTCTCCTATCTCTCTCTCTCATTCTCTCATTGCTCTGTCTCATATCTCTCGCACTCTCTCTTATCTCTCTCTCTCTCTCTCTCTCTCTCTCTCTCTCTCTCTCTCTCTCTCTCTCTCTCCCCCATTGCTCTGTCTCATATCTCTCGCACTCTCTCCTATCTCTCTCTCTCTCATTCTCTCATTGCTCTGTCTCATATCTCTCGCACTCTCTCTCTCTCTCTCTCTCTCTCTCTCTCATTGCTGTCTCATATCTCTCTCTCCTCTCTCCTCTCTCTCTCTCTCTCTCTCTCTCTCTCTCATTTCTATCTCTCTCTCTTTCTCTCATTGCTCTGTCTCATCTCTCTCTCTCTTTCTCTCTCTCATTGATGTCTCATATCTCTCTCCTCTCTCTCCTCTCTCTCTTTCTCTCTCTCTCTCTCTCTCTCTCTCTCATTTCTATATCTCTCTCTCTCTCTCTCTCTCTTTCTCTCATTGCTCTGTCTCATCTCTCTCTCTCTCTCTCTCTCTCTCTCTCATTGCTCTGTCTCATACCTTTCTCTCTCTCTCTCTCTCTCTCTCTCTCTCTCTCTCTCTCTCTCTCTCTCTCTCTCTCTCTCTCTCTCTCCATTGCTCTGTCTCATATCTCTCGCACTCTCTCCTATCTCTCTCTCATTCTCTTATTGCTCTGTCTCATATCTCTCGCACTCTATCTCATTTCTCTCTCTCTCTCTCTCTCTCTCTCTCTCACATTTCTATCTCTCTTTCTTTCTCTCATTGCTCTGTCTCATCTCTCTCTCTCTCTCTCTCTCTCTCTCTCTCTCTCTCTCTCTCTCTCTCTCTCTCTCTCTCTCTCTCTCTCTCTCTCTCTCTCTCTCTCTCTTAGCATTTGATCATTACGAGAAATCAGCATTATGCTATATATTGTCCATTCCTTCTCTGCGTTTAAAAATAAAACAGAAAAGAAACACTGTAACATTCATTAGGGCCAGCAAATAAACTAACTACGGACGATTGAGCAGTTACGATTAAAGATCATGGAAAGTAATACATATATGAACACTTATAACTTTACAACTTTTCAGCTACATACTCATAAAAATCTAAATAGACCTAAAAAAAACAGATAATTGCTACATACTATTTCAAATGAAACTACTGTACATACGTTTCAGAAAAATATTAAAATATTACATACATTCTATCTAAAGAATGTAGCTAAATGTTATGAAATACATTGGTGTAAACGCGACATTTTCCAGCCTAAAAATCAGCTCTACCCTTGATCCGGGTGCATAAATTGAAACAAATGTTGCATCGAAAAACATGATAAACAATACCATTACAAACGAAATCAAGCTGTGTATATGTCGCAAGGTCCAAAAGATATCTTACCAGAAAATGAAATATATAATATATTGCTAGTCTTTTAATGGACAATGTTAACTTATATTTACGTTTGCTATCAAATGCGACATAATTCTACAATTAATTGCAATAAATTTACTTTGTTTTGTATGCAGCGGAACATAATTGTTTATTACTATTTCACTCTCATCATTGAAGGCCACGGGTGACCGATAGATCTAAAGCGTTCTCCGTTCTGGATAATTGCCATCTCACCCATATCAGCCTGGGTTCGAGTCTTGGGTTTGGTCAATGTGGGTATGTGATAAAGCTTGCCAGTAGCTTCTCGTAGATCGGTGGTTCTTTACGGGGTTTTCCCGGGTTCTTTCACCACCATTTATACTGGCCGCCATGTCTAGCCTATCCCGTGCTAACAAAAATAAAAATGTCGTTAAGCCCGTCAACAACAATATATGATTGTTCTTAGAAGTTGAACTCAGTTTAAAAGTTTTGATTACGCAAAATGGCAGAAGTACAAATTGACAGCCAAAGCATTAGCGTGTATATGCATAATAAGAGTGATCTTAGCATTCGGATTCTTTCTCTCTCGTTCACACACACAGAGACACGCATACATAGACACGCACACACGAACACGTGAAAGGTAGAATACTACCACTAGGAGAAATAATTGCATAACAGAAACAGTCGTTTATCCGACGTTGTTTGTTCTGCAGTGTCCTAGTGTTGTTATGGTACACAACCCCGTTGACATACTAGATGCTAACATAGCAGATTTACCTCCCTTGTATACAGTTCTGTCAGTGCTGTCCACAAGCTGATTTTCAATGACCTGTACAAAGCTCAAACATCATTTTGTGCATTATGTAAAACAAAGTCAATGGTATACTTTCTTAGTATATCTTCACAACAGGTAAGCAATTGTGAATATTTTTAAGATTTCTGATGCGGCCCTCGGCTTCAAGAAACAAATTTCTGTGGCCCATGGTGTCTAAAAAGTTGGACACCGCTCTATTCAAATGACAAACTTGTCTCTAATGGTGACTACTTGTCTGCCGTGGTATTTTGTTCTTCCGGGAGTACGCATTCCGATACTTTTCACTGTATAGATACTTCAGCTTAATATGAATATAATAATAAAAGAAGCATGTTTTAATTTTGCCATGCACACACATTTCATAGATTATTAATGGTTTTTTTTTTTATAAATCGGTTGCATTTTGTGATAAATTAAATTTTAATATTTCAAAATTTAATTATATTAATGGATCTTAAATAACTAGTCTGGTTCCATGCTTTATATGCTTCCTATGGTGCTCTCCTATATATAAGTCAGGACGGACTCAGATCACATTTAATTATTATATAATGTGACTACATTTATTTATCATTTTTGAACTTTCCACTTTGTCCAAACCAGTACAAGTCATATGTTAATCTAACATACTTTCAGAGATGACTATACGGTGAAGTCCTTTTCATAGATTCATGGTCATTTCTTTGAGAGCCGGGAATGTAAACAAATCCAATGTCCAACGGAACACAGATTTCACTCCCAGATCATCATCAATTTTGCACTCTAAAATATTCTAGCTGCAATTAATTCCTTAATGAATTTCACAAAGACAAATGTATATGAAGACTTTGTATAGCGCCTAAACTTTTGAAGCTCTACGTGCTTTTTAACAAAACAAACCATGAAATTAAAAACCTGGTGTGTACACATTGGTGAGGTCAGAGAGGTATGTTGGACTGGAGTCCGTCAGTGGAATGTAGTACAGGGAACAAATTTCGTTTTGATTCTGGATCGAATGGATAGCCAGTGTATGATACAGAGCAGCGTGGAGGTGTGCCCTGATTGTGTTACTCTAAAGATGAACCGATCAGATGTGTTTTTAACTTTTTGAAGTTTCTGGAGTAGACATTGAGACTAACTGGACAGAACTGAGTTACGTAAGTCCTGTCTTGAAAGTACTAATGATCACATCATTGTTTTAGCGGCATCAAGTGAAAAATATTTGCGAATTGAGCTGATGTGTCTAGATGTAAGATACGCAGCTTTGCATATGTTGATGACATGTTGGTGCAATGTGAGATTACCGTCTAAAGAAACACATAGGTCTCGTACTGACTTTGTGAATTTAAAGCTGATACTGCAAATATTACTGTTTAAGGTCAAGGCTGTGACTGTTAAAGTCTTTGTGTTGGGATCAGAATGGTCTCATTTGTATCATCGTCGATCTACTGCAAGGTTAATGTCATCCATGATTTCATTTCATAAATGCACCTCTCTACTCCTTGAATGGAAGCATCAAATTCAGTTGGGTGGCTAGGATTATATATTTAGGTGTGATCCGCGTACAATTGATGAGACTTTGGATGATGACATATAACACTTGTGAGCGGATTAGTGTATAAAATGAAGCGAACAGGTCAAAGAACAGACCCCTGTAGAACACTTCAACATATATCAACTCGGCTGGAGTGTATTCCATTTGCAGATACAATTTGTGTCCTGTTGACTAGGTAGGACTTGAACTACAGTAAGGCTGTATTTTGAATGCCAAATACCTACTGGAGAAAGTGAAGTAATATATCGTTGTCTAATGTGTCACCTGCTGCACACAAATTGAGGAGTGTGATGACTGTAATATTTCCGCTATCCATCCAAAGCAGAGAGAATGTCATTAACTTACTTTCAGAAGAATAGTTTCAGTACTGTAATTAATTAGCGAATATAAGTAACGTTCGACTCTTTAGAAAAATGCCGGTTTTAGAATGTGTTTTCTAAAGTTTGTAATCCTTTTCAAAGCATTAATTGATTCGATGGAATTGATTTATATGCTGTTTTCTGAGGTGATATTCGATGCGAGAGATTTTTAGGATCGATAAATGATATGGAAAATATATCTTTTTAATTTTTTTCGGATCACAACACGAGTAAATCAACTTGAACACTCACAAATATTGTTTTCTGACTCATACTCATAAACCTAACTATCGGCTCACCTCTCAATCAACCCCCCCCCACACACACACACACATATACATACCTCGGTAGACGCTCATCAAAAAGTTTAATGTTAGGATGTTAAGGCTAGTTTGCTGCCAGCTACAGTAATATAAAAAAATACACACACACACACACACACACACACTTTCTTTCTATATCTCGTTCTGTGTTTCCCGCTTGCCAAACAGGAGTTCGTAACACCCGTCGGCATCCCAGTATTTTTTATAACATTTATATATTGTTAGGTTCATATCGTCTTTGTAACTCAATTAAACCATTTTTTCTAAATTTTCGTTTTCTACTTTTTTAATTTTGTGTTGAAACGTTTTTTTAATTCCAGTCTTAGAACTGTCAATTTATCGTCTGTATATGTGCCCCGGCTGCCAAACAGATGTCGCGAGTTAGAAACTTGGTGGTGCATACAAATTTGTTTCCTTTTTTTTGTATTTTTATGTTCCAGCATTTTTACAAACCGGCTCATCGCCAATTATTTTGTAAAACATCTTTCCTTTTTTCTCGGTACAAGGAATGGCAACTAATATAGTACAATATGTGTTTTTTGAAGGGACTCTTGAGCCTCCATATGACATGCGTCCCTTACTCTTCTCAATGCCGTTGTAAAGAAATACTGTATAATGTTTAATAATAACAAAGATTTAAGTGGACCTTGTCTTCATGCTCGTCAAACGTCGGATTTGTATATTTAACATTTTCATATTTCTTGGCTTTTCTTGATGAGTGTAGGACATACAGTTTTTCACTTGGACATAAAAAAAGTTGGAATTATAGTGAATTCAGACGATGCCATTAGTATTTTGATATATCAAATGAATGTTATCACATCATCATATTCAAGGACATTGGCTCATTGTTCGAGACAAAAGGCACATCAACGAATTTTAGATTATATTGTGAATCTTTGTGATATGTCAATAGAATTTAGCACACCATCACGCTCTAGACCACTAGCACACTAGCAGTTCGAGATTAGAGACACATCAACACATTTAATATCGGACTCTACTGCTGGAATTCAGTTAGAACTTCGTGCATTTGGACGTTTATGTCTATTTAGGACTTAATTCACAATAGTGTTAAGTTCATTTTAAAATTTCTCTTTGTAATCTAAGGAAGTAATTCGTTTCTTGCATTTCCCAAAACGTGTTTGTTTTCGCCCTATTATATTTATTAATTTAAGACCATAGAGTCTTACCAATTCAGAAACACAAGAGAATGTGTGGTGCGCATTTTTGTTGTTGCTGTCTTTAACGCAGCAGCTTTTGCTACTGATATTTATGAAAAAGCGGATTTTATTAAAGAACCATCCCGATCGCCTACATCTGAGAGCCCCTGACAATTACAATTTGCCGTCAAACATTGTTGTACTGCGCATTAAAGTTGTAAAGTGAGAAACATTGAGAGGTATTTTAATTCGGGTGACACTTGTTGCATTGAAAATAAATTTTTCGGTTTTGAAGAAAGTTATTAATTGTATTTGAAGGATTGTTTTTAACATAAACAGATCTATCTCGTCTCCTGCAATTTTGAAGAATTTTCGAAGCGATGTAGGAGAGCAAGGTGTTGATAGGGAATGTTGGGAGGGAGGAGTAGCAATATCCGGTAAACATTTGGAAACCTTTCGTGCAAAAAAGAAACATTGAAACGCATTTTCGGACGTTTTGATGATATTTTAAAACTGGTTATATCTATAAGTTTTATGCAGAATTGGATTAGAATATGTTTTAGAATTAGAAGGAAAAGTATCACTCGTAATGATAAAATCATAATGAACGAAAAAATGTACAGTAATCATTTACCTGATAATTATCAATGAACGAGATTGTTAAAACATCCATGCGGGCCTTAGCAAACGAAGTAGGCCGTCGCCTAAGGCGCCTAGCTTTACCGGGCACTAAATTAGACGGTAGCAGGGCCAGGGACAGGATGTGACAACCCCGGAAAAAGATTCTCCAGTAGGCCCTATGAATTACACATTGTGACAACGGTGAGTCATCCCTACAATTGTCGGCTTCAGGAATTGTGTCCTAGTTGGCCTACTGTATCAGCTGCCCTGGACGGACAGGATTGTGTTAGGTTTTACCAGATGACCATATAACTAAGAGTCTTTACAGGTTAATAGCCAATGCCGTGACGATAATTTATTTACCTTTAGGAGGTAAAATCTTCAATGGCCTGCCTTCGACAGTCAATCATAATCGGACTATTAAAGGGATTATTTTATTATTATAAATAATATTATTAATAGTAATAGTATTGGTGGTGGTGGTTGTGGTGGTGGTATTAGGGTATTATTGGTAGTAGTAGTAGTAGTAGTAGTAGTAGTAGTAGTAGTAGTATTAGAAGTAGTAGCGGTATTAATAGTACTAGTAGTGGTATTATTAATATTATTTTTTATTTTGTATTATTCTTCTTCTTATTGTTATTACTAATATCAGTCATATTATTATTATATGATTAAAATTATAATTATTATTATCATTATAACATGTAGTAGTATTAGTGGTATTTTTATTATTATCATTATCATCATCATTATCAGTGTTATCATTATTATTATTATTATTATTAGTATCATCATCATCATCATCATCTTGTTATGAGTTTTGATGAGTGTACTCACATTTATATCATCAAACTTAAACAATGTTATGTGTTCAATGTGCAATCACATTTCAAATAATCACAAACATTTGTTATGAGTATTCACGTTTCAAATCATCACGGAGAAAGCTGAACTAAAATCTTTCTCTAACATCTCAAAATACATTGATTACTCTAGCATCTCAGCAGGCATTGATAGCTATAGCATCAAGCAGGCATCGATAACTCTTGCATCCCTGCATGCATTGATAACTATAGCATCACAGCAAGCATTGATAACTCTAGCACCCAAACATGGATTGATTACATTAACATCCCAGCATGCATTGGTTACTCTAGAATCCCAATAGATTCCCTAGCATCCCAACCTGCATTGATTCATCCAACATCCCAGCATGCATAGATTAATCTAGAACCGCATCATGATTGATAACTCTAGCATCCGAACATGCATTGATTTTTCTAGCATACCGTCATCAGTAACGTAGCGAGGGGGGCAGGTGGGGCAGTCGCCCCGGGCGCCGGTGGCTAGGGGGCGCTAAATGGGCGCCCATATCGGCCCAAAGTATCAACAATGGATTTGTTGGATTATATATTAAACCCATTAGTGAAACTTGAAAAGTAAACTTATTTTAAGTAACACAATGCAAACCATGTTGTTTTGGCCAATGTCTGCTGTATAGCTGTTGACTGGATTACAGTCGTGCGGGCGGTCTACTGGTTACACGATTTAATATACAGTCTGTGGTACAGGTCTTGATCTCTTTCACATTACACTACAGGCCGTATGCTCGTAACATAATATCTACTGCTCATCAGCTCTGTCACGTGGAACTTGTCAGGCAGCAGCATGTCAAGCAGCAGACAGCTGCAGTAGTAACAGCTGTCTGCTAGTGAACGTTATTCAGTTCTGCTGGTGACACCTGTTCATGCATTGGTTGTAGCGAGGATAATTGGCGCCCAGAGTAAAACACCCAAATGTGCGCCCCCGACTGCCCCTGTTGCGCAGTTATGTACCTTGTTTCCAAAACGATAATAATAATGATACCCTGGGCGCAAATTATCCTCGCTACGCCACTGACCATCATGCATGTATTCCTCCATCATTACAGCATGCATATATCACTATAGCATCCCAATATGCATTGATTACTCTATCAGACCAACATACGTTGATTAATCAAGCAGCCAAACCTGAATTGATTTTCATAGCATCCCCGCGTGCATTGATTCATCCAGCACCCTAACATCCTTTGTTTCCTCTAGCATCTCAACATGCATTGATTCCTCCAGCATTATAACATAGATCGATTCTTCCAGCATACCAGCGTTTATATTAACATCCCAACATACATTGATTACTTCAGCATCCCAACAGGCAATGATTAATACAGTATCCCAACAGGCATTGAATCATCGAGCATCCCAGCAATCGAAGATTACTCTAGAACCCCAACATACATTGATTCATTTACCATCCCACCATCCATTGACTCCTCAACCATCCCAACATTCATTGATTAACCAACCATCCAAACATTCATTGATTCCTCTAGCATACCAACTTGCGTTGATTCCTCCATCATTCCAACATGCATTATTTCCTACAGCATCCCAGCATGCATTGATTACCTATCATCCAAACACGCATTGATCCCTCTAACATCGCAGCAGGCATGTATTACTCAAACATTCCAAAAGGACTTTATTTACCTTGGCATCCCATCATGCATATATTAGTCTAGCATCTCAACATGCATTGATTACTCTAGCATCCCAACAGGCTTTGAATACTCCATTATATCAACATACATTGATTTCTTCAGCAGCCAAAAATCCACTGATTCCTCTAGCACCTCAATATGCATTGATTCCTCCAGCATCCTTACATGCATTGAATAATCTAGCATCTCAACATGCATTGACTTCCCTAACATGCCAAGACGTATTGATTCCTCAAGCATCCTAGCAGGCATATATTACGATAGCATCCCAAAATACATTCATTCTTCTAGAATTAAGGCATGCAGTGATTCCTCTTGCATTGCAACATGCATTAATTCCTCAGGCATCACAACATTCATTGATTACCTAACATCCCAACATGCATTGGTTAATATAGCATCCCAGCATGCATTGACTAGTGTAGCATCCCAGCACGCAAAGATTCATCGAGCATCCCAGCATGCAAATATTAATCTAATTCACCAATATGCATTGATTCCTCCAGCATCCCACCATGCATTGATTCATCCAGCATCCCAACAAGCATTGATTACCCTAACATCCCAACATTCATTGATAACTCTAGCATCCAACATGCATTGATTCATGCAGCATCCCAAATATGCTCTGATTCCTCCATAATCCCAACATGCATTATATCCTACAGCTTCCCAGCATGCATTGATATCCCTAACACCCCGACACGCATTGATTCCTCTAGCATCCCAGCATGCATATATAACCCTAACATCCCAACATGCATTGATTACTCTGTCATCCAAATATGCATTGATTACTCTGTCATCCAAATATGCATTGATTACTCTAGCATCCCAACATGCGATGATCCCTTCAGCATCACAGCATGCATAGATTATTCTAGCATCCCTACATGCATTGATTACTCTAGCAGTCCAACAAGCATTGATTCCTTCAGCATCTCAATATCCATTGATGCTTCTAGCACCCCAGCATGCAATAATTCCAACAGCATCTCACCATCCAGTGATTCCTCTAGCATCCCAACCTGCATTGAATACTCATGCATCTCAACATGCATTGATTCTTCCATCATCTCAACAAGCATTATTCCTCCAGCTTCCTAGCATGCATTGATTCCACAAGCATCATAGCAGGCATGTATTACGCTAGCATTCTACCATAAACTGATTCCTCTACTATCCCAACATGCATTAATTCATCTAGCATCCCTACATACATTGGTTACCCTAGCATCCCAACATGCATTATTTCTTCCATCATCCCAACATGCATTAATTCCTCTAGCATCCCAACATGCATTGATTCATCTAGCATCCCTACATACATTGGTTACCCTAACATCCCAACATGCATTATTTCTTCCATCATCCCAACATGCATTAAGTCCTCTAGCATCCAAACATGCATTAAGTCCTCTAGCATCCAAACATGCATTAAGTCCTCTAGCATCCAAACATGCATTAAGTCCTCTAGCATCCAAACATGCATTAAGTCCTCTAGCATCCCAACATGCACTAAGTCCTCTAGAATCCCAACATACATTGTTTCCTGTAGCATCCCCACATACATTACGTCCTCTAGAATCCCAACATGCATTGACTACTCTAGCATCCCAACATACATTAATTCCTCTAGCATCCCAACATACTTTAAGTCCTCTAGCATCCCAACATACTTTAAGTCCTCTAGCATCCCAACATGCATTAAGTCCTCTAGAATCCCAACATACATTGATTCCTGTAGCATCCCCACATACATTACGTCCTCTAGAATCCCAACATGCATTGACTACTCTAGCATCCCAACATACATTAATTCCTCTAGCATCCCAACATACATTAATTCCTCTAGAATCCCAACATACATTGATTCCTGTAGCATCCCCACATACATTACGTCCTCTAGAATCCCAACATGCATTAAGTACTCTAGAATAATAACATGCATTAAGTCTTCTAGATTCCACACATGCATTAAAAGTCCTCTAGAATCCCAGCATACATTAATTCCTCTAGAATCCCAGCATGCATTGGTTCCTCTAGCATCCCAACAAACATTAAGTCCTCTAGAATCCCAACATGCATTGGCTCCTCTAGCTTACCCA
Organism: Unio pictorum; assembly: GCA_030141615.1. Taxonomy (NCBI): domain Eukaryota; kingdom Metazoa; phylum Mollusca; class Bivalvia; order Unionida; family Unionidae; genus Unio; species Unio pictorum. Next base: position 7,558,945 of record JARLTB010000050.1, read on the forward strand.
ACATACATTTAAGTCCTCTAGAATCCCAGCATGCATTGACTACTCTAGCATCCGAACATACATTAAGTCCTCTAGAATCCCAACATACATTAATTCCTATAGAATCCCAACATACATTGATTCCTGTTGTATCCCAACATACATTAAGTCCTCTAGAATCCCAGCATGCATTAAGTACTCTAGAATCACAACATTCGTTAAGTCGTCTAGATGCTACACATGCATTAAAAGTCCTCTAGAATCCCAACATACATTAATTCCTCTAGAATCTCAGCATGTATTGGTTCCTCTAGCATCCCAACATACATTAAGTCCTCTAGAATCCCAACATGCATTGGTTCCTCTAGCATCCCAACATACATTTAAGTCCTCTAGAATCCTAGCATGCATTGACTACTCTAGCATCCCAACATACATTAAGTCCTCTAGAATCTCATCATGCATTGGTTCCTCTAGCATCCCAACAAACATTAAGTCCTCTAGAATCCCAACATGCATTGGTTCCTCTAGCATCCCAACATACATTTAAGTCCTCTAGAATCCCAGCATGTATTGACTACTCTAGCATCCCAAAAACATTAAGTCCTCTAAAATCCTAACATGCATTGGTTCTTCTCGCATCCCAACATACATTAAATCCTCTAGAATCCCAGCATGCATTGACTACTCTAGCATCCCAACATACATTAAGTCTTCTAGAATCCCAGCATGCATTGGTTCCTCTAGCATCCCAACATACATTAAGTCCTCTAAAATCCTAACATGCATTGGTTCCTCTTGCATCCCAACAAACATTAAGTCCTCTAGAATCCCAACATGCATTGGTTCCTCTAGCATCCCAACATACATTAAGTCCTCTAGAATCCCAACATGCTTTGGCTCCTCTAGCATCCCAACATATATTAAGTCCTCTAAACTCCTAACATGCATTGGTTCCTCTTGCATCCCAACAAACATTAAGTCCTCTAGAATCCCAGCATGCATTGACTACTCTAGCATCCCAACATATATTAAGTCCTCTAGAATCCCAGCATGCATTGACTACTCTAGCATCCAAACATACATTAAGTCCTCTAAAATCTCAGCAGGCATTGGTTCCTCTAGCATCCCAACAAACATTAAGTCCTCTAGAATCCCAGCATGCATTGACTACTCTAGCATCCCAACATACATTAAGTCCTCTAGAATCCCAGCATGCATTGGTTCCTCTAGCATCCCAACAAACATTAAGTCCTCTAAAATCCTAACATGCATTGGTTCCTCTCGCATCCCAACATACATTAAATCCTCTAGAATCCCAGCATGTATTGATTACTCTAGCGTCCCAACATACATTAAGTCCTCTAGAATCCCAGCATGCATTGACTACTCTAACATCCCAACATACATTAAGTCCTCTAGAATCCCAACATGCATTGGCTCCTCTAAAATCCCAACATATATTAAGTTCTCTAGAATCTCAGCATGCATTGACTACTCTAGCATCCCAAAATGCAATTTTTCCTCTAGCATTTCCAACGTGCATTGATTCCTATAGCATCCCAATTTGCATTGATTCTTCAGCATCCCAGCATGCATATATTATTCTAGCACCACACCATGCACTGATTACTCTAGCAGCCCAACAGGAATTGAATACTCCAGCATCCCAACATCCACTGATTCCTCAAGCATCCCAGCATCCATTGATTCCTCAAGCACCCCAATATGTTTTTATTACTCTAGCACCCCAACATTAATTGATAACTCTAGCATAACTACGTGCATTGATTACTCTAGCATAACAACGTGCATTGGTTACTCTAGCATCCCTACATGTATTGTTTACTCTAGAATCCCGACATGGATTGATTCCTCTGGCATCGCAACATGCATTGATTCATCCACGTATTTTGCGTAAGGTTAGAATTGTAATGAAAACGGCTTTCCCCGGATTTCCCCATAGTTTAAGCTAGCTATTTGAAAAGACCTTGTATATCTTAGCTTTAGTTCAAGTAACCTGTAGTTCCTTTTATTTTGGTGTATGATTGATGTGCGTAATATCTGGTTATAGAGTATACAGCTTGGCCTTACTTCAGATGTGCAACTTTCATAAACATGCTAGCTCCACTTTGTCATTTAAAAGTTCCTCTGTGTGTGTGTGTGTGTATGATTAGGATTTTTGACGTAGCTTTAACAATTGTTCAGTCATATCGCTACGATGTCTGCAGTGAGGCAGTTTATATTGATGTCTAGCACTAGGGTCTCATGCCGCAGACACGTAGCATGATGTCCCACTCAATCACATTATCCTGACACCAGGCCGACCAGTCCTAACACTAACCTCTTAATGCTGAGCGCCTAGCGAGACAGCTGTTAGTATCAGTTGTGTAAGTCTTTGGAATGACTCTGCCGGGGATCGAGCCCACGATATCTCGCTTTAGCGGCGGACGCTTTAACCACTAGGCCACTGGGAGGGTCCTTAAGTTATTGACCTTCAGAGGTAAATTGTATTTAAGAAAAGAGCCAATATATTTGTTCATTCATCGCAATTTCAGAAGCTAATATTGTCTAGTCTGGCCAAAGTTATTTTCCCTATGCTACTATCTGCTAAGGATATTGTGTTTTAGACTAATTCAGGCTGATATTTCAAGTACAAGGGAGCAGTTGTTTTAGTTTACGGTCTGCTTAGGTCATGTACAATTTCCGAATTTGCAACATCCAAAGAAGTGCCAGCTAGATTAATTTATAGTAGCATAGAGGTTAGCCAACTTTCTCTATACTGTGCATGTTTCAAATGCAATTAAACTCCAAATAACTTCACCCAACATAAGTCATTCTCTCAAAAGTGCATAATAACTGTCAGGTTGAGTGAAAATTTGGAAAATATTGAGACACGGAAGATTAGTTTACAAATTTAAAATATTTAAATGCACTTATTAAATACTTTTTAATTTTAAGCCATATTGTGCTTTCTTTAATATACATCCTAATAATATCTGGCCGACAGATTGTTATATTGATGAAATACAGTATATCCATGCATCCACCCATACTCTCTCTCTCTCTCTCTCTCTCTCTCTCTCTCTCTCTCTCTCTCTCTCTCTCTCTCTCTCTCTCTCTCTCAGTGTAAATAGTTTAGTAGTTCAACAATGGAGCACTTGTTATGATAAGAAAGAACTCAATAAATTACACGTTTCAACAATAAGTACTCGGTTATATTTCCGGACTTTTTCTGGGTGTAAATAAGGACCAGCTACAGCATCTCAAACGGAACCTACATTGCCTTATCTAACAAAACTAGTGTACTTATCCGCGGACGTGTCTAAATATTTGCACCGGCACTAACAGGGCTCAATTCCGTATGTGTAGTGCCTCAAGCTAATTATTATTGCTGCTATCAACAGATAGTGTGATCACTCGCTCCAATGACAATTTTACACTGCACTGAAATCATCTTGTACAACTAGACGTATTCTACATCTGTTTTAAGTCACAAGAGCGTGACTTGTCATTTGCTAAATTTGGTTATAGCTATTGTTTATTCCAACACGAACTTGAAAGATTGAATTTTCAGGAAGCGAAAGGTAAGCCGTATTTTACAACTATCTTCATCGCTTCGTTATCTTACAAATTTGTCTAGCAGTAAATACGATCCACGTATGATTTTTATTTGTTTTAGTAACCAATTCATTCAATTTTCTTATTGTTATTTCTTCAAGAATCTACATGTCACTTGTCGTGCTTTGTCGTGTCTTCTTTACGAATTTACACAGAACCATTTAACAGTTTTCAAACGATATTATGTTTTATGTCGAACTTGCTTGCTAAAACTAGTGAAGTCTTTCACGTGACATTAATTTCGGATAGTAACTACACGACAGTTTGAAATAAATGAGCTCCCCAAAACAATAATTAATATTAAGACAACACTCTATAATTGGTTAATATTAGTAAATAATTAAGTCAAGACACATTGGGTGGAAACAATATTACCAATTTAATGTGATATATTACCTTACTTGTGTTATAAGATAGGCAGCGGTTATGTGGATATATTTACAGAAAGGAACACTGTATATAAGCTGTGGTAGACTGGTATATATTTATAGCGGGAACAATGCAGACCGGACTATAATCAGATGAATAGATAAGAATACCTAAAATACGTCCAGAGCCTGATGTTAGGCTACCCGGTACCATGTGACGTGGTTCACAGACGATGCAATTGTTCAAAAGGAAACAAACAAACAAAAAACTGATTTACATAGAAAGCAACAGCTCTTAAATCCTGACTGCCTGGTTCTTCCCCCATCCAACAAAAATCATTACTTGATATCATGTATGTAGTTTTAGGAAATTATTGTGATATATGACCAGTAAACTGTCGGGATGTCGAATTGCAATAAGTCTCCATTATATATTGTTACGTATATTTGATTGATAATGTGGTTAACTTTTGTCCATGATTAAAGCTGTAATCCGAATGTTTACATAGTTATTTTTTGTACATTATTATAAAATGCAAATAAAGTGTTTGGCGTTTGAATCAAATCCTGCCTGTTTATAGTTAGAAAAGATTTTCCCAGCTGGAAATTGTATTACTATAGAGGTCAAGTGAAAATATGTATAAATATGAATTTGATAAAGTAATAATTTATCAGTATGCGGTGAAGAGTTTGCAGTTGTGTTGTTGACATCATATACAAATCGAGACCATTATTCATTTTAAATATTCTTTGGAATGTAATAAGGCCCATAATAAGTTTTTGATTAATACGTTAGATTGGATATTCTGTGAACTAATTGGAAGACATTCTGGATTATATCATTGTGTTACATCAAGACATTCAAGGCTATTGGAATTCATTCAGATCATTGGACTTGTGATAGGACATTGGGGATTTAATTTACAATAATGTATATGTGTATCGTAAATTTTCACTTTGCATTGGATATAAATAAATTGCTTTTTGATTATGCTAAAATTGATGGCTTCACTTTCTTTCTCATACATACGTCTTAGACCCAAAGCGGTGTGTGTGTGTGTGTGTGTGTGCTACATAGTTTTAAGTTTCAGTGAAAACAAAGATGTTTCAAGGTGCATTTGTGTTTATGTATATCTCTTATAAATACAAACTATCAATTTGTTGCGCAAAGTTCTGGAAAGAGCCCTCACAATTTCGTCGCCCAAACTCACGATGTGATAGAAGCACGGGTTTCTACTTGTGTAGTATATTGGAGGTCACACACACACACACACACACACACTATTAAATCTGAAGGTTAAATTGGTAACTGTATACCCCTCAATTACATGGACTTATACATGACTGTCATCATTATCATGTACTTTGAACTTCCAATTGCGTTTCACGCATATTTCTGGCTTCATACCTCGGTAACAAATTCCACTGAATGACCCATTTGTTCATCTGTCAATTCTGAAGTATCACACCGCCATTTTTATACGCGCGTGTTAAAATAAACTGTGTCAGCTAGAAGAGAAATGTATAACATTAATGCTTCTCTTTCGTTACCATAATCTCCATATGTCGGTATTAGGTCTATTATGTAAAGGCAAAATTATCACGTGACCAGTCATTAAAAACTAAAGTATCGGTGGCAACTATATAGTACAGAACGTGCGTTGGCAGCATGGTTAAAACTGTAAACATTTCCCGCCATTTTCTTTAAACCTGCTTTCTTTAAAATTTGGACAATTGCAAGACATCAGTAATGGCATCGATTGGAAGTGTTACTGCTGTCGGGTAGGTTGATCGTTAAAAGTTAAAAAGCTAGACGTTTTCTTAGGTTCAGATGTGATACATTTTATATAGAGTGCTTTATGGTACGGTGTATGTACACCAGGGAGTGGTCTAAAGGTTTGAAGTTTAACCATTTATTAGTATTTGGCTCGCTTGGGAATTATGCAGAGTAAAGTGGATTAGTTTGACCGCATATTCCCAACTCTGCCTATGTGCTTAGTTAATGATGTCCAATAAAACATCAGTTTGATGGAGCTGTACTGTGTATATGTGGTAAACAACCTGTCCACGTTGATGGTTCTTCTGTCTTAGCTTTCCTTTCATGTTAGTGCAATGGCAAGAAAAATGGTTATACCTATATATTTACCTCTTAATGACATCGCCTCGTGAACGCGTACTAATATCCCCTTTTATAGGTCAGAATAAGGACAAATACATTTGGCATGTGCTTTGGTGTTACATTTCATTTGATATGAGAATGACTCTGGTCTTGACAAATCTATTCCTTCCGGTCACACAATGTTTTGACCCAATAACGTGGTAGTACCAGACGTTTTTATGTTGCAAGCATAACGCGTTGGTTGACCTTACAATTGGGTTTATGACTCGTTGGCCGCAGTAAATGTGTACTGGTTCCATTTTTCATGGCAACATGGTTCTTACCAAATTAAACTGATGTCAAAAGTAACCATCAGTTACGGAACAAAAATTAGCTTATTAGTTTTTGTTTGTAAGGAACTAAACGGGAACATTTTTATGTATAAAAGATCCCAATAAATTCTTTGTCCGTCATGTTATTTGTTTAAACATACGTGCTATAGTTTCGTCTCTTGTCAGACACGTCTTGCTGACGACAGAAAATAAACATGTAGTTTAAGAACATCACTAATAGACACACATTTCTTACAAGACAATACATAATATTACAGTAAAAAAAAATTGGAAAATAAATAAACCACTGAATTAAATTTCGTGATAGCATTTCAGAACTACATATCAGGCTTGACCTGATATAGTATTGTTCTACTTTCGATCCCCCCCCCCCCAAAAAAAAGATTTAGGTTTGGAAGACTGCGTCACTCATATAACACGAATCGTAGTTAATGTTTTATATATTCCAACGTGTATCAAGATATTTGTTAGGTACGAATTGCCGTGATAATTGTTTCCTTTTTTACACGTAATTTTTCACAAGTTGTAAAAATAAACAAAATGCTCTGTCTGTGGCCTGTCGAAGTATTTCGATCACCGGTATTTAATCAATTCGCAATGATCCGATCAATCATAACGAAATGTGCAAGTAAAGGTCAGTCGGAGGTATCGTTAACATCACGAAATACCTGTGTCATCTATGTGTTTCCATCAATTAATTCATCTCCATTTACATATAATCCTCCGTGTGCTAAGTGAATTTCAAAATAAGAATTTATAAGTAGATACATGGGGAGAGAGAGAGAGAGAGAGAGAGAGAGAGAGAGAGAGAGAGAGAGAGAGAGAGAGAATGATTCATACGTATTTTTTTATGAGACGGTATATCAGTATAATATATTGACTGACGTGTCGGAAAGTCTTGTTTTTGATATGTTTGGAAAGGTCTTTGGGTGACTTGTAAAGCATATTATAACGGAAATGAGGAAAGACCAGGACAGAGTTTGGTATACTACACGAAAAAGGAGGAGAAAAGAAAAACTTTATTTTACCGTTCCGGTGACCTAGTAGTTAGAGCATCCGCCTCGGATGCGAAACGTCAGAGGTTAGAATCTCAGCCAAAAAACACCAAAGTCTTATAAACAAAATGGTACTAGTAGCTGCCTCGCTTAGAGCTCAGCATTAACAGGTTAGTTTCAGGACTGGTCGGCCTGGTTTCAGGATAAAATGACTGGGTGGGACATGATGCTACTTATCTGTGTCATGATATCTCAGTGCTGGACATCACTATAAACTTTGACACTGCAGACATCGTAGCGATATGAGTGAACACACACACACAAACTCTGAAAGACAAACATTCAAAAATCTCTGATACGCAAAATACACTATGATAGCCACAATTCTTATATAAAGCGTTTGTAAAAGAAAGTTAAAATAAAGCATGCACAAGGGTCCCGCCTTATAGTCAAGACTTTATTCAGAACCTCATCCGATCGTCTAATTATAAGTCGATTTTGTTGTGTACAATTTCAAATACAATGTTCACCATTTTCATAGTAGGCTGTGTGACTCATGTTATAATGACACTTACAGTACAAATTATCTAAAACACTTTTTCAGCGACCAGTGAATACATAATTGTCATGAAAATAGTTTTCACTCAAGAGAAGTCATCAACGTAGTCTTCACTGAACAGCAGTCATGAAGGAAATTTCATTGAAAATTAGTCATCAATGTAATTAACACTAAAGAGTAATCATTAATATAGTTATCAACGAAGAGTATTAATTAAAGTAATTTTTCACTGGCGTAGTCATGAATGTATTTTTCACTGAAGAGTAGTCATCAAGGTAGTCTTCACTGAAGAGTACTCATTAAAGTAATTTTCACCGAAGAGTAGTCATCAAGGTAGATTTCACTGAAGAGTAGTCATTAAGGTAATTTGAACCCAAGGGGAAGTCATCAAGGTAGTCTTCACTAAAGAGAAGTCATCAAGATAGTTTTTACTGAAGAGTAGTCATCAAGGTAGTTTTACTGAAAAGCAGTCATCAAGGTAGTTTTTACTGAAGAGTAGTCATCAAAGTATTTTTTACTGAAGAGCAGTCATCAAGGTATATTTTACTGAAGAGTAGTCATCAATGGAGTTTTTACTGAAGAGCAGTCATCAAGGTAGTTTTTACTGAAGAGCAGTCATCAAGGTAGTTTTTACTGAAGAGTAGTCATCAAGGTGGTTTTTACTGAAGAGCAATCATCAAGGTAGTTGTTACTGAAGATTAGTCATCAAAGTATTTTTTACTGAAGAGCAGTCATCAAGGTATTTTTTACTGAAGAGAAGTCATCAATGGAGTTTTTACTGAAGAGTAGTCATCAAGGTAGTTTTTACTGAAGAGCAGTCATCGAGGTAGTTTTTACTGAAGAGTAGTCATCAAGGTAGTTTTTACTGAAGAGCAGTCATCAAGGTAGTTTTTACTGAAGAGCAGTCATCAAGGTAGTTTTTACTGAAGAGCAATCATCAAGGTAGTTTTCACTGAAGAGTAGTCATCAATGTAGTTTTTACTGAAGAGTAGTCATCAATGGAGTTTTTAATGAAGAGTAGTCATCAATGTAAGTTTTACTGAAGAGCAGTCATCAAGGTAGTTTTTACTGAAGAGTAGTCATCAATGTAGTTTTTCCTGAAGAGCAGTCATCAAGGTAGCTTTCATTGAAGAGAAGTCATGAATGTAGTTTTTACTGAAGAGTAGTCATCAAGGTAGTTTTTACTGAAGAGCAGTCATCAAGGTAATTTTTACTGAAGAACAGTCATCAAGGTAGTTTTTACTGAAGAGCAGTCATCAATGTAGTTTTTATTGAAGAGCGAGCAGTCATCATGTTAGTTTTTATTGAAGATAGGTCATCAATGTAGTTTTTACTGAAGAGCAGTCATCAAGATAGTTTTCACTGTAGTTTTCCTGATTAACCTCAATCCGTTTTATTTTATATTTTGCAATCAAATGTTTCTTGTGTAATACGGAAAAATACTGAACAATTCTTACAGTGTAAAGTTAACGGAGAATAAAAGCACAGTACTTGGATGTATTTCAACAGTAGGCTAACGGTTATATGTTCTGTAAATCCGTTATGAATTTTCCACTGATTAATTATTATCGTGGTAATAAAATTACAATAAAATGTTCAATAATTCCCATCGTCTAAATGAATTCAACATCGTACAGAATTTCATCGAGATCTCCCCACCCATATATAATGAAGATAATACAGGTAAGTATGTGGATAGTCTGGTTCCCTGCTTAGTATGCTCCTTGAATTGCAATCCGCTATACTAAGGCGGTCGAACGCCGATGCCATATTGTCACGTGATCAAAACAAATGACCAAATATGGATAGATCTAGTTAATCGAACAGCGGCACATGTATTCCTTTACTATTCTCTTTCTTAGTAACACAGTGTGAACTTTACAAATACTTTTGATTTGAACTATATGTCGTTATACTGTGTTCAAGGTTAACGACCAATTAGGTCATATAATAATTTTTACAAATATTGTCACTAGTTAGGCGAAGATAAAAGAAAAGTGTACGCACAACGATATTTTGATAATATTGCACATTTTACACAGCGTAATCTCAGAGATTTCTTCACCAGTTGATTCCGTGATACAGTTTAAGTCGAAATTGAGATGAGGGGATGTACAAGAGATTAGATATAGCCAAAGATTAAGACAAAAACTCTTTTACGAGATGGTGAGGGTACCGATTGCTTTGTAAATATTGCACACTTCACACTATGTTATCTAACATATTCTAGTTGCAATTAACTCCTAGATTAATTTAACGTTATTATTGATATCTTGTTGTACATGACACATCAGAATTAGCCAAATATTAGGATAGAAAAAAACAGCCCTATTCCACTAGGGGGTGAATATGTCACGTTAATTGTAAGATTTAATGTTGTAATCAATCCCTTTCCTTCAAAACTTATTTAAGGTGACAGATAGCAGCTTTCGCTTGCCATAGAATAAGACCAAAACATTTTCTCTTCTATCAAGGCGGGTGGTTATGGTAAGGGGTCTGGAGTAGGTTGTCTGGGCAAAACAATAATGATTAAATAAAACTACACGTGCATGCCAATATTTGGAACCAATCTTCATGGTGTTAAGTTATAAAGAATCACCTGTATAAATGAGAACTTAATTATTATTGTATGATTAATTAATTAATTTAATTCAATTAATTTAGAATTAATTAAAACACTGCAGCACAATACAAATTATATCATGTTAAGGCAAGTAACCTGCCTTTCCTAATATCACACAATGACTATAATTTATGTAAAATAAAATATCAGTATCAATGTAAAATTGTTCAAGTAGTGACAAAGCAAAAACTTCTAATATTACTCAACCCAAATGTAAGTCTAGGGACTGCCCCCACCCCCCACCTCCACCCCCAACAAACAAAAGGCTGTTGGATCGTAATATCGCTGAAACTCACAGATTTGGAGGCTTGTTGGGCGACTGCTAAGCCATTTGGCTGAAGAAATCAATTGTAAACGGATTAAGTATTGTACAAATTATCGGCCTAACCCTTTCAAAGAAGATGGTGTGTGTGTGTGTGTGTGTGTGTGTGTGTGTGTGTGTGATTTGGATTTTTAACGTAGCTGTAACAATTTTTAAGTTCATATCGCTATGATGTCTGCAGTTTGGCAGTTTAAAGTGATGTTTAGCATTGGGGTATCATGCCGCAGATTACTGTGTGGGTTGGTAAGGCAGCTGACTAATCGACAAATAAACAGGGATTTCCAAGAAATAAACTTCTTGATGATATGTCTCTCAGACGAGGTTTGTCAGATAACACGGCTAGAATACATTTTACAAGCCGAATTAAAACAACAAAATAATGTTTTTTTAAAATGATCATGGTAAGGAAATGTGACTATTTATTCGCTACTGCTGCTACCTGACATTCCAGCGTCTTTTCTGGTGGTCAATATATTGTTTTAATTAGTACGTACGTCCAGACACTAAAAAGATCATCATCTTCCGTGTCGATGTGTTATTACCATTTAAGATAAGTTATGCAAGTAATGGTTGGATGATTAACGCTAACAATGTATCAAAGTCAAAGTGATTGGCAGATATATATCGTATAGATTTAATAGTCAAGCTGGTACAAGGTATTTATTAACGTTATTTGCATCACAGTGACATTCTTCTTTCAAACATACCTGTAGCCTAAATTGAATTCAGAAAACATGATGAAGCACATTCAAATCCAGACTGGTAACTTAATTTCCGACTTAGAATGTTTCAATAATTTGGGAACAACTTCATTGCAGTACAGAAAAGAACTCTTAACCTCAAAAGTCATCTGGTAAATCGTGATTTAGTATGATGCGAAACTGGTAACGCAAGATAGATACAGGCATTGGTTTTGTTTTCTGTTTAAATTTCATTTTGTTATTATGAATTGCTTTAATTCAGCAACGCTAATACCCAATGAGAGACGTTCTGTGCGCATGTCTGTGCTCAGTTCAGTTTACATTTTCTATATTGTCTGCTGTAATTCCGTTTCTGCACTATCAGTGATACGATGTAATGCGAATTTTGTTTAAAGAAAATCTATTCCAGTTTTAAAACATGTTTATGTATATAAGGCCATGTTTAAATCGGTAAGATATATTTGTCTAAATCAATTATGCTAATTGGTGTCACATTTATGATATTAACTGTTTTCTGCTGATCATATTGTTTTACTCCTTTTTCTATATTCTCCTAACCTTAGTATAACCTTAGTAACATTCACCAACCGTTTTAATTTGATATTTCGTACCTGTTATAAAAAAAGTTAACCTTTTTACTTAAAATAGATTATTCTCTCATGCACATTTGTTGTTTGCTTTATTTTCTTGTTTTGTTTCGTTTTTGCTGTTGCTAACTTCTATCTTTTTTTACTTCTATTTGACCATTCTTCTTCAGCAACTCTGACATTATATTCTTGATAAATCATCCATTTAACATTCTATGTCCATGTCATTTTATTGAATTTAGTATTATAATCGCCCTATATTAGTTCTAACTGTGACAAGAAGATAATCGTCATTAGATTTTTCACTGACAGTTTATGCAAGTCCTAAACGTGCTCTTTCTTTAAGTACCGTATGGTAAACTGGAACATTTCAGGATATTTTATTTGAGGTTTTGAGATCCACAAAGCAATATTTAAATAATCTTAAATTATATTTTGTTACACTTTCAACATGTTTGTCCTATCCAATTGTGATATAGACACTGTTCTTTTCATTTTAAACTCAGTCAGGTCGTATGGTTTGGAACTTGCACCATTGTGTATGTTAAGCCACAAAGTGTCAAATTAGTGTCCACTCCACTATTTTCACAATTTCGCTGTGTAGTGCTGACGATGTAAGTTAATCGTTTTGCACCAGTACTTTTTAACTTTGATCTTTTACGTTCGCGTATACCCTTAGAATGAAAACAAACCACATAACTTTAGTGTGTATTTACCCACTCACCCCACCCCCGCTCTTTAACACTGTATACTATGAGCATAGCCCTCCAGAAATAAGCTACTAACCCTCTTCTATAGTATTTATTAGAATTTCAGCTAATTTAGTCTGAAGATTTTTAAGGAACATGTAATAACAGTGCATCTGTGTTATGCATATAGTTTACAGTGTGTGTAATGAACTTCATTTTCTACTCTCGTGTGTAATTAATTTAATTTCAACTCCCATGGTCACTATTCATCTCGTAAGTTTGGACTTGTGAATGGGACATCCTAGTCAAGAATTCATTTGATTGAGGGGCATACTATTCAGGTATGAAGTGTATTAGCATAATATGGACATGTACGATGGGCATACTACTCAGGTATGAAGTGTATTAGCATAATAGGGACATGTACGATGGGCATACTACTCAGGTATGAAGTGTATTAGCATAATAGGGACATGTACGATGGGCATACTACTCAGGTATGAAGTGTATTAGTATAATATGGACATGTACGATGGGCATGCGACTCAGGTATGAAGTGTATTAGCATAATATGGACATGTACGATAGGCATGCGACTCAGGTATGAAGTGTATTAGCATAATATGGACATGACCGATAGGCATGCGACTCGGGTATGAAGTGTATTAGCATAATATGGACATGTACGATGGGCATGCGACTCAGGTATGAAGTGGTGTATTAGCATAATATGGACATGTACGATAGGCATGCGACTCAGGTATGAAGTGTATTAGCATAATATGGACATGTACGATGGGCATACTACTCAGGTATGAAGTGTATTAGTATAATATGGACATGTATGATGGGCATACTACTCGGGTATGAAGTGCATTAGTATAATATAGATATGTACGAGGGGCATACTACTCAGGTACAAATTTTATTAATATAGCGTGGACTTATGAGAGGGCATAACTGTCTGGAATGAAATGGAATTTTATTAATATAGTATGGACCTCTACGAAAGGCATACTAGTCTGGAATTAATGGTATTGATATTAATGAACTTATTCGAGGGGCACATTAGTCTGGAATGAATGTGATTGATATAGTATTGATTTCTCGAAGGGAATACTAGCCTGGAATGAATTTGAATTGTATTGATATAGTATAGACTTTTAAGAGGGGCACATTAGTCTGGAATGAATTTTATTGATATAGTATTGATTTCTCGAGGGGAATACTAGCCTGGAATGAATTTGAATTGTATTGATATAGTATGGACGTTTAAGAGGACCATACGAGTCTGGAAATAATTTGATTGATATAGTATTCACTTGTCGAGGGGCACACTAGACGGTAATAAATGTGATTGATATAGTACGGACTTTTAGGAGGGATATAATAGTCTGGAATGAATTTATTGATATAGTATGGAATGGATTTGAACGAGGGCATACTAGTCTGAAATCAATTGTATTGGGGGGTTGAGTGGTTCATATTACTTGAAGAAGATCATATATACCAGCCTGATTAATATCGAGGTCCTTTTCTTAATATTTTTGAACTAATACTGAGGCAACTTAACTGAAATAACGGATATTATTTAGTCATTGGAAGGTTGTATAATGTGAGGCATATTTCATATTTACATATTGATTTGTATATGCTACTATTCACGAAAATTGGATGACTTTATCAAACTTCAGATTTTCCAATTGATTTGTACACAACACGTAGAGAAAAGTTGGAGGACATGTGGTAGATTTCAGATTTACCAATTGATTCGTACACAACACGTAGAGAAAGGTTGGAGGGCATTTGGTAGATTTCAGATTTACCAATTGATTCGTACACAACACGTGGAGAAAGGTTGGAGGACTTGTATATCTAAGATTTACGTATTGATTTGTACACAACACGTATAACTGGTTGCAGGACGTTTTGGTATATTTCTGATTTACCCATTTATTAATACACCTCACGTAGAGAAAGGCTGCAGGACTTGTGGTAAATTTTAGATTACCCAATGATTAGTACACAAAACTAAGAATACATCTCATTATGCTTTCTGTTACGCTTCAGCAGAAGAAAGTGTTACCAAAACAGTGACACATGTGTTGCTTTTCTCAGAAAAACTTTATCAAGTGAGAATAAAATGGAACGGGGTATCGGAGGAAAAGGGAGGGGGTGGGGAGAACCGGAGTGGTTGAGGGGGCATTAGCAGCAGTTGAGAAAGAAAAATGTATAGATGAATACAAAATTATGCGATTATTAGTCATAAATGTATGGTGTGGTGATATCATAGATGTTATTTGGGCGAGGTGAATCGTAAATTTGAAATCAGATTACTACATTAAGTGGTAAATAAAAACAGACGTTTATGTACACTCCCTTATAAAGAAATATGGTTCACCCTACACACAAATGTCAACATATTAATATCGTACGCACTTCGATAATTAAAACAGAATGTTCCTATATTTTAGCCTTAACATGTATACCTTACGAGTAACTGTTAAGTTTACGTGCCTTGTATTAGTCACTCAGTTATATGATTTATTCCAAGGTGTAGTCCGACTCCATTTGGCATTATGCATAACAATGCAATACGTTTAAACACAGCTAGTTTGAAATAGGGCGGAATATTTATAATTTGCAAATGCATTGCGTCATATCGAGCTTTTGTTTAATTAAAGCATTTCTCTTGTTTGACATGTATCGTGTTTGACATTCCATGACGTAGTATTTATAGATCCCCATTCAAGTCCAAGACTGCAAGAAACGTATAGACACAGATCTGCCGTGGTATAAAGCGCTGACGGGTCAGACCTGGCAGAGGTCGCTTAAGATCATTAGTTGAACAATCTGTCGGCACAGTTCATAACTTCTGCTCTGGATCTTCATGTTTCTCTTTTGGGTGCTTGCTATTGACCTAATCAGTCAATATATATATATATATATATATATATATATATATATATATATATATATATATATCTGTGTCGCCACGGCATAGTAAATCAGTTTGACCTTTTGCAATTTAAAATAAAGCGAAACAAACTCGACAAACTAGGCAGGTGACATACACAACAAGGGGCCTCTCTGTCGATAAATGAATAAACTTCTCTCTCCCTCTCTCTCTCTCTCTCTCTCTCTCTCTCTCTCTCTCTCTCTCTCTCTCTCTCTCTCTCTCATTTCCGTATTGTACATGACGACTTTGGACAAATATTTTAGGGGCTGCCTGATCCTATACGACGAATATATGGATACATGTTTAGTACATGTTTGTAATAAGCTGGTAAATGTCCAGAATATATAGTTGTGTCCCTGTATGGTGTGATTTTATAGGCAAATGATGGCCAGGAAAACATGGGCGTGCAATATATATAACTGAAGAAAAACAAAAGCGGTCAGGGCCGAACTACCTACACGCACTTGTTCGGTGAAATGTGTGTGCTTTGGATTTTTAACGTAGCTTCAACAATATTTCAGTCATATGGCTAAGACGTATGCAGTGTGGCAGTTTATAGTGATGTGTAGCACAGGGGACATCGTGCCGCAGACTTGTAGCATGATGTCCCACCCAGTTATATTATCCTGACACCAGGCCGTCCAGCCCTGACACTAGCCTCAATGGTGAGCGCCTAGAGAGGCCACCGTTAGCACCATTTTTATAAGTCTTTGGTCTGACTCGATCAGGGTTCGAAACCGCGACCTCAAGCATCTAAGGCGAACACTCTAACCGGGCGGTCTAGATGACCGGTGGAAAACATGTACAAGAAAGCATATAGGTCAATACAAATCTCCATCTGCTACGTCATCATCAAATACATACGGTGCGATTTCATTTAGATATTTGTTTTTCCATGTCTATCATGAATCTTACCATCAAATCAATTTTTTATTTTATTTTCTGTACTAGTATGGTATAGCATTCCGCTATACTGGTATGGTATAGCATACCGCTATTCTAGTATAGTATAGCATTCTGCTATACTAGTATAGTAAAGCCTTCCGCTATACTA
This sequence comes from Unio pictorum, assembly GCA_030141615.1. Taxonomy (NCBI): domain Eukaryota; kingdom Metazoa; phylum Mollusca; class Bivalvia; order Unionida; family Unionidae; genus Unio; species Unio pictorum. Next base: position 7,575,853 of record JARLTB010000050.1, read on the forward strand.
GTCTGGTATAGCATTCCGCTATACTGGTATGATATACCATACCGCTATTCTAGTATAGTATAGCATTCCGCTATACTAGTATAGTAAAGCCTTCCGCTATACTAGTATGGTATAGCATTCCGTTATACTAGTATGGTATAGCATTCCGCTATACTAGTATAGTAAATCCTTCTGCCATACTAGTATAGTAAAGCCTTCCGCTATACTAATATAGTATAGCCTTCCGCTATACTAGTATAGTAAAGCCTTCCGCTATACTAGTATAGTATAGCATTCCGCTTTACTAGTAAGGTATAGCAAAGTGCAACGCAAGGAGCATACTAAGCAGGGCACCAGACTACTATCCGCGTGGGTTCGAGTCCCGGATTCGGTCTTTGTGGGTATGTGCGAAAGATTTGTCAATAGGCTCCCCTGGGTCGGTAGCCCTTATTTTAGTTTTTCAGTGTTCTTCTTCAACGTATATTGCCTGTCGTGTGCAGAAAGTGGCATTAAAACAAAACCAACAACGATAGGATCACCTACTTACTGGAAAGAAATAATACATGTAAAAAGAGCCATACAAAAATGTCCATTAATAAATGTCAGTCCACATAAGGACCCCGCAAGTATCATCTTAAGTCACGTTATACGACATATATAAAGATATCCGCCTCCTTTTTTATTTCAATAAGAAGAATGCCTAAACGCTGATTCATACTGAGACAGTGGGTGAAATTTAGACTGGTCCAGTGGCTTTCATTTAATTGTGCATACTCAAGTATGTTTTTTTCTTCATGCCCCGTTAAGTCTACAGTATGAGGTGAAGCTCGTAATGTCCCGTTAAGTCTACAGTACGAGGTGAAGCTCATAACAGCTGACTCCTTTCATAATCGCCGTGTCATAGATGCCGACATAACTATGAAAGTGTCCATTTATCTTTAGACGTATATAGACTCAGTGTTTATGTACACTTACTGAATTGATTGCTTCTGATTACCGTATGTTAGTGTAAAGTGAAGATGTTATGATGTATGTATATACTCTTTTGGAAAGACACGGAGGCATCATACGCTGAATCTCTTGTTTAATGGATTGGAAACAGCTGGGGATTTGTTAATTATTGGAGTGGTTTTTTTTTTCTTCTTCGAGTCTGACTTTATAATGGAACATATTCTATCACGATAGAGCAAAGAAGGTAGGTACCTTGAATCTGTTAAAATAATATCTATATTTTGTGTTTATTTATATCTAACAATAATGAATTTTTGTTCGTTTCTTTTGTTTTATTCTATTTTTATACTTAACGAATGTTTCTCAAACAAATTAAAGCATATGAGCATTCGTTAACACACTCACGCCAGGCGCCACGTTTACGGGAAAGGACGGGTTAGCCTACTGCATAGCTCTGTAGCGTCAATGTCATGTTTGATACACTAAAGTGGGTGGTATTATAGAATTGTTGACATAATTAGCTCTCCAACGATACCAAATAATCTGGACGTTATAGTTGCGCAACAAAATACAGAGGGAAAACCTAAATTTTGGACCCGTTTTGTTTTATCCCACACAAAATTCGCACGTGGTCGGTATCCAATTTTGTGTCCAGATTTTAGACTTCTTAGCCTCAGATCTAAGGCAGACCTGTCTAAGTGAGCATTTTAATAAAGAATGGTCTCCATATAAAATGATGGATCCGTTAAGCAAAGACATGTTTTTAAAAAATCCAACTTTTCACCTTTTGCTCATGCGTAAGCTAAAAGAAACCAATGGAAAACATTGTTTAAAAGAAACCAATGGAAATATTGTTTAAAAGAAACCAATGGAAAACATTGTTTAAAAGAAACCAGTGGAAAACATTGTTTAAAAGAAATCAATGGAAAACATTGTTTAAAAGAAACAAATGGAAAACATTGTTTAAAAGAAACCAATGGAAAACATTGTTTAAAAGAAACAAATGGAAAACATTGTTTAAAAGAAATCAATGGAAAACATTGTTTAAAAGAAACAAATGGAAAACATTGTTTAAAAGAAACCAATGGAAAACATTGTTTAAAAGAAACCAATGGAAAACATTGTTTAAAAGAAACAAATGGAAAACATTGTTTAAAAGAAACCAATGGAAAACATTGTTTAAAAGAAACCAATGGAAAACATTGTTTAAAAGAAACCAATGGAAAACATTGTTTAAAAGAAACCAATGGAAAACATTGTTTAAAAGAAACAAATGGAAAACATTGTTTAAAAGAAACCAATGGAAAACATTGTTTAAAAGAAACCAATGGAAAACATTGTTTAAAAGAAACCAATGGAAAACATTGTTTAAAAGAAACCAATGGAAAACATTGTTTTTAAGACAACTAGGCACTAGGTTAATGGAAAAGTGCTTGGAAGTGGATGTATTAGGATGTATTCAGAAATAATCCCCAACATGTGTTTCCTACTCGCACTTCGTGCGAAAACGGCAAACCCTACAGGGGTTAATGTGTTAACATACAGGTGAATATCCACGATTGTATTAGCTTCAAATACGAATCCTAATATTGTTTATTCTTGCTTTAAAATAGAATGACGCAGGATGAACTAGTGTGATGACGAGACACGGTTTTGTGTTTTGAATGCTTGAAGAATAAATATTTCTTTTATTTTAATGCAAGATTAGCAACGTACAACTGATTTTACAATCACCGGTGTGTTTCCTAAAAATCCGCTTCGGATGCGGGAGGTCTGGTGTTCGAACCCCGACAGAGTTATACCAAAGACTTATAAAAATAGTACTTGCTCATCATAATGATGTTAATGTTAGGACTTGTCGCCATGGTATCAGGATAGTGTGACTGGGTGGTACGTAATGCTACTTGTCTACGATATGACGGCTCAGTGCTTGACATCACTATAAACTGCCACACTGCAAAAGTAGCGATATGAATGAAACGTTGTTATAGCTACGGTAAAAACTCTCTCTCTCTCTCTCTCTCTCTCTCTCTCTCTCTCTCTCTCTCTCTCTCTCTCTCTCTCTCTCTCTCTCTCTCTCACACACACACACACACACGCACTGTTTAACCTCAGGTTATACAACTGTGTTCGATGATATTTCATTCTTGCTTTTTATCTGTGTATTTTTTGGTGCCACAAACATCAAATTGCAATATGAATCATTCACATTCCTGTGTTAATTACGGATGTTAGCGGGGCCCCGAGTGGCCGAGTGGTCTAAAGCGCTTTCCGTTACGAATCACTGCCGTCTCACCTCTGTCTGCATGGGTTCGAGTCTAAGATTGGGCTAATGTAGTTATGTGATAAAGCTTGCCCGGGTTCTTCCTCCACCAATAATACTGGACGCCATGTATAGCCTATCATGTGCTGAAAAATGGCGTTAAACTCTAAAAGAATAACAACAACAACGGATGTTAGCGTTAACAAAAAGCGTGTATAACTGCTACAGGAATTTCAATTATCAACATGCTGCATTAGGTATCGTCATATTGCACGAAAACGATATGCAGTCAGTTAGAAATTATAACCTGGAACAGCATTTGGGTTACACCGTAGATATGAATTCAAGTTCCCACAACATATCCATTAGATTGTTTAACAATCACGTTTCCAATTATGATAAAAGTAAACAAATTCGAGATAGATTTATGTTATTTCGCCCACTGTATTGTAATGTTGTAACATATCATATTAACACATCTTAAATTATTGCATAGTTATATCTAAAATATTACATAGCAATATATCTAAAAGATTACGTTGTAATATATCTAAAGTCTTACATAGTAATATATATCAAATATTGCATAGTAATATATCTAAAATATTACATAGTAAAATATCTAAAAATTAAATCTTAATAGATCTTAAATATTATAAGTAATTTATCTAAAATATGACATTGTAATGCATCTTAAATTATTGCATAGTAATGTCTAAAATATTGCATAGTAATATATCTAAATATTACATAGTAATATATCTAAATTATTGCATAGTAATATCTTAATATTGCAAAGTAATATATCTAAAGTATTGCATAGTAAAATCTAAAATATTGCAAAGTAATATATCTGAAGTATTGCAAAGTAATATATCTAAAATATTGCAAAGTAATATATCTAAATATTACATAGTAATATATCTAAATTATTGCATAGTAATATCTTAATATTGCAAAGTAATATATCTAAAGTATTGCATAGTAAAATCTAAAATATTGCAAAGTAATATATCTGAAGTATTGCATAGTAATATATCTAAATTATTGCATAGTAATATCTTAAATTATTGCATAGTAATATATCTAAAATATTGCATAGTAATATATCTAAAATATTGCATAGTAATATCTTAAATTATTGGATAGTAATATATCTAAAATATTGCATAGTAATATATCTAAAATATTGCATAGTAATATATCTAAAATATTGCATAGTAATATATCTAAAATATTGCAAAGTAATATATCTAAAATATTGCATAGTAATATATCTAAAATATTGCATAGTAATATCTTAAATTATTGCATAGTAATATATCTAAAGTATTGCATAGTAATATATCTAAAATATTGCATAGTAATATCTTAAATTATTGCATAGTAATATATCTAAAATATTGCATAGTAATATATCTAAAATATTGCATAGTAATATCTTAAATTATTGGATAGTAATATATCTAAAATATTGCATAGTAATATCTTAAATTATTGCATAGTAATATATCTAAAGTATTGCATAGTAATATATCTAAATTATTGCATAGTAATATATCTAAAATATTGCATAGTAATATATCTAAAATATTGCATAGTAATATCTTAAATTATTGCATAGTAATATATCTAAAATATTGCATAGTAATATATCTAAAATATTGCATAGTAATATCTTAAATTATTGGATAGTAATATATCTAAAATATTGCATAGTAATATCTTAAATTATTGCATAGTAATATATCTAAAGTATTGCATAGTAATATATCTAAATTATTGCATAGTAATATATCTAAAATATTGCATAGTAATATCTTAAATTATTGCATAGTAATATCTTAAATATTGCAAAGTAATATATCTAAAGTATTGCATAGTAATATATCTAAAATATTGCATAGTAATGTATCTTAATATTACTTAGTGTAATCATCTTTTAACAAAGTGTGATGTAACAAAAAATGTTTAAAACGAAACACATTGCACGTATAACTTCATAGGTTCCAGTGGCAGCGCGGGAGGGTGTTTGGGAGTTGAGAGGGGTCACCTGCCCCCGTTCGCCAGAGGAGGTTTACAACTAAAATAAAATACTTTCTTTGTTGCATTTTAAGGGCGACACTAAAATTATTGCCATCTGGTGCCCCATGCACACCGAATCCTTGAGTTGCCACTGCTGGCTTCCATACATGGGCAACGCGTTATCAGAAGCATATTACATCGATGTGAAAATGTGATATTAAACATACTCAGTTGCTTCAATCAGGAGCCATTGGTTTCAATAACGGAGGCTACAATTTCGGAAAATAGTTTCGAAATTCAGCCTCATAAATTTCTGTCTGAGCAATACCTATACGAAGTTTTGTCATCCTGTGAAAATTAAAACTAAAATACATGTACTATAAGGGTATAAAAGGCGTTCAGTACAAACTTATGCTTATAAACATGTTAATGATTAATGAAGTATTATTGGGTAACCCACGTCGGAAAATAAAAAATCAGAATAAAAATGTATGTAAATATGAAGTTATGTCCAAGTAGGTTAAAACGTATACACATCTATGCCATGAAACAAATAGACGAAACAAAAATAACCACACAATAAAATAAAATAAACAACCCATATAATGTAATCGTTCATTTCTGCGAAAGCAGCACGTAAAATCCATCACATATTTTTATCCAGGTGTGAATATTTTTGAAATCAAAGTTATACTCTCTGTGGTCTATTCGTAGACGCAATTGATGTAGATATATTGTACAAATTTTAAATGGCTTGCCACTTGTGGTTCTTCGATTTGTAAACCTCACATGTTTTCTCCCATCTGAATAAGTTATTTTAACATCCTTCTACATTTGAACCCTAACGAATCATACATATTCACGCAATAAGCGTAAAAAGACTTGTATAAAGAACCGTATAAATCGCATAAAAGCCCAAAACACAAATTGCGCGGATCCAAATAATCTGACCACTCATAACGCGCCGGCTGATTTGGGTCTACGTCGTTAACAAAGAGTAATCGGTACAACAAGCAATAAATACCCTTTTCTCTCAGCATATCATGGTATATGTCATTTGCAGTTAAGCAGCCTATATGTGAGTGCATACGATACATACTCTGATTTCATGATCCAGCCTACACGTTGCGATTACGGACCTAGATAACCTATCAAATTTATGTGCTCGGGAAGTAAATTTTGGATTGGTTCCGGTAAATTATTATGCTGATTAAAATATGTTTTCTCTACGCGCAGTGTCAAAATTCTGAGCTCAAGGCGTACATTTGAGAATGGTTCCTTATTTCTCTTTTCAGACGGAGACATGAGCTTCTTGGAATAAAGTTGCATAAGAAAGCCAGATTATCAAGAATGATCGTCATCTCTGAAGGCCCACTTCGATGAGTACATTATGTTTAACTACTTATAGAGGATGTTAAGTACTTACCCCGCTAAGTACGCAGATGATACGATTAGCGTTACAGACGTTTGTCGATAAGCCCATGTTCATTGCGGCATAGGCTTCTGAAAGTATTGCTCAGTTCCGAGAGGCGGTATCGAAAGATGAAGTGTATATATACTTGGATTTCATACTCCAAAACTGAATGCACTGAAGATCTCTTTAACCACAAACATCTTGCGTTTTCTTCGATCCCGAAAGACGGACTGATTTAGATATTCTTTCATTTTAAAGTAGATTGAAAGTTCGTAAAACTTAAGGTAAACCATTTGAAGCAGTCGAAGTTTGGGGATTTGAATTTGTCGGAAAATGAATGGGATCAACTCGTAAATGATAACACAACTGCACATGCTACACGTGTAAAGGATGAAGGAAAAGTTCGTGGAATTCGAGAGTAAAGACGAAATTTTGACTTGAGAGGTTTGATTTTCAGGTCAAGATACAAATCATATTGTACATGTCTAAGAATCGAGAAACAAATTTAATACTAAAGTGTTAGCAGTAACGTTAAAATGTTTTCAAAAGTTACATGGATTGAACCTAGTTCCAATTCTACTCTGGAAGAATTAAATAATGAGCTCGTCAAACTACATATTCCGACCCTGATTTTTATTGGGATTCTAATGGTGGTTGGCGTGGTGGGAAATATCCTCGTTATTTTCGTGTATACCCGGAAGTACGGGTCATCCACCCATCGATGCTTCATCTTATCACTGGCAGGTATCGATATAGTTTCCTGTTGTGTTGGAATGCCATTATTGGTCTTCAGTATGCTTTATCCGTACCAGTTTACGTCACCAGAAGCATGTAAAACTCTCCGATTCCTGCACGTGTTTCTCGTGTGCGCTTCCGCGTTTATTGTGCTTGCCATTGCTTCGGAGAGGCATAGACGAATATGCAGTCCATTCAGTAAAAATGTATCGACACGAAAAATAAAAATTATTTGTCTTGTTGCCATGGCAATGGGAATTCTAGTGGCAATACCGGCCATACCATTATATGGACCGACTGGGGTTGAGACGGGAGTAAATAATATCACCGGGACTGAATGTTTTATTGACAGTATTTATGAGAACTCTCTTTTTCCACAGATTTATTTCTCATTTCAACTGATTTTGTGTATTATATCCTTCGTTATTCTTGGAATATATTACTTTCGGATAGGACGCCAAATATGGTGGCATCACACATTTATGCGAGATAACACATTTTCCTCACAAACTGGGAAAAAAATATCATTAAGCCAAGATAACATTCGCATGGCTAGGAAGAGTGTTGACTTATGTGACAAGAGACGGGATTCAGAAAGTTCTCCATACCATACTGGGGTTATACTTGACCCAAAAGGCATACAAAACGATGACCAGAAGAGACATTCTAATGTGTCACGTTCATCCACTAGTTCTACTGTATCAGAACGTGACGTAGTACGCAAAATATCTACAGAAAACAAGTCACATTTAAATACCAAAAGGTCGTTAAAAGCATTGGTGCAGAACTGCATGGCTTCCAGAAACCGGCCACGGGCGTCAAAATGCAATTCCAACACATCGACAGTCTCAAACTGTGGTGGTTACACCAACAAGCGTACAAGAGAAATTACTACCATGTTGTTTATTATAACAGTCGTATTTGTGCTGTCATTTGTGCCTCATTTAGTATTAATGGTGCTTATGTCGATAGACAAGAAATTCTTGGACAAACTTAATCCTGTGGAAATTTCAGTATTCCAGTTTTTCCTACGAACATTTGTCATCAACAACATGGCAAATCCAATTATTTACGGACTTTGTGATCCCAAATTCAGGCGAGAATGTCAGACTATATTTCTTCATATAATCTCGTGTGGACGACACTAACAATTATAACTATACATTTGGTTTTAAATGTGTAGGACGGGAAGATTAAACGAATGCAATACAGGCAGAAAACAGTTGTGCTGAAGAACGTTTCCGGAACCATGTTTTGATGTGATGTACAACCATGTTATAAACTTCGTGTTGTGGAAGTGTGCACATAGGTGTATCTTCGGTTGATAATGTTTTTTTATATTTCATGTTCTTTGATTGCGTGTGTTTTCATCATCCACAATGTTGGGACACCCCCCCCCCCACATACATACATACATACATACATACATACATACATACATACATACATACATACATACATACATACATACATACATACATACATACATACATACATACATACATACATACATACCTAGAGAGAGAGAGAGAGAGAGAGAGAGAGAGAGAGAGAGAGAGAGATGTGGCCAAATAATGTTCTATTATCTGATTTCAAAACAAGTAGTAAAGTCATCCAGGCATTGTGTTATAAAATACTTCCATTAAACATAGTCATTCAAACGTTTGTTATTCAAAACTTTACTTTATGTTTATCTTTGTTAGTAGTCATAGTCATTCAAAGTTTTATAATTTAAAGAAAACGTTTCTTTGTGTTTGTTACCTGTGTTTTGTAATTGCCTTCGACGAAGACTCAGCGAGCGTCGGAAACGCTTACATTAGTTATTAAAAACTAGTTTTGCACTGGTCGTTGTCTGGTCTCTTACTCATCTGTATGTTCACACACACACACACACACACACACACACACACACACACACACAATATTACCTGATTTTATTTGCGTTTATAAAATATAGCACACTTTGTTTAGGCTGAAAAAACATCAACAATTTATATTTATATAATCGATTGCGATGTTTTCATAGAGAGTTTAATAGTCCCAGCTTCGTATTGCTTACAGAATCATTCGTGTGTGTGTGTGCGTGTGTGTGTGTGTGAAATGATTTCAAATATATATTTTAAAACAAATATTTACACCTTTAGATGTGAAATTAACGATTTCTGAAAAAAAGTTGAACATTTTATTTTTATTAACATCATTGCTTCATTTTTAAAATGCAATCGAAATGTTCTGGTCCATATTCAGATAACTATAGATTGCTATAGCAAATCATATTGCAATAAAATAACATGGATTATTTATTGGCTGTTACAAAACTCGTTACAACAGCAAGGAGTCGTAACATACTCGGTGACACGGCTTGATTTATGGCGTTGTTACACGCATGGTCTCTCTCTCTCTCTCTCTCTCTCTCTCTCTCTCTCTCTCTCTCTCTCTCGCGTGAATCAAACATTCGTGTTAGATAGGGCTGCAATTTCCTTTCTTTCCCCTATTTCCAAGGATTTATATTCTAGACAACATTCGTTATCAAATATTACAACCACTTTTCTCTAATCGAACAGTGGCCACAAATAGTAAGATTTCACAACTTTATGGATTCTCCTTGTGAGAATTCCGTAGCAAAATGTCATAAAATACACAACATAATTCGGACACTAAAATGCAGGAAACTAATTCTCGATTCTATCACCGGTTGAGCTGAAACAATTCGGATCCACATTTAACATGTGCCTTTCCACCAAAGTATCCCCATAGCAACAACAAAGGCATAACTAAATAAATGAATAACCCAATGAGTCCATGGAAGAACATTAATCCGTGTCACGCATATTTCACATAGAAAGGCACAATCAACCAAGACATGTAGGTCAAGATAGGAACCACCCGGTCTATGTTAATTTAAGCGACTCTGACCTGATCTCCAACTACGAAATTAATTATGCCATCATTTGCCATGATAAAATCTCATTGACTCTGTACACTGAGATCTTTTCCTACAACCTGATTAATTACTTAGGTTGATAAATATTTCCCGAACACCGACTCCCCATACTCAAACAACTGATACTAAAATCTAAGAATTCTATAAAAGGAGATGTAACTAAAAGTGGCGCAGACACTAGATTCATTACAGTGTAATACGGGTTGCAACTATGTATTTTAGAACACATTTATACAAACATCAACATTCTTTCACTCAATAGAAAAATAAAACAGCTCATTTGGACATGTAAATGTAGAGATTAAAACGTATTCAGGTCTTACAAAGACAGACTCATATATATATATATATATATATATATATATATATATATATATATATATATATATATATAGAGAGAGAGAGAGAGAGAGAGAGAGAGAGAGAGAGAGAGAGAGAGAGAGAAAAAAAAAAGAGAGAGAGAGAGTGTGTGAGAGAGAGAGAGAAAGAAACAGACAGACAGACAGACAGACAGACAGACAGACAGACAGACAGATAGATAGATAGATAGATAGATAGATAGATAGATAGATAGATAGATAGATAGATAGATAGATAGATAGATAGATAGATTACAATTGGAAATCTTCTTACAATACGGGATATGGGTTGCTACACCGCAATAACCGGTGTCACAAAATGATCAATCTCAACGCGCCGAGAACATTATTTCAAGGCAGTGGTAACGCAAAAATTGAATGGAGAATTCAGGAAACTCTGAAAGGGCTTGTAACCAATTTATAATATTTTCATTCAGCTCCCCTCCCCCCATACAGTGGGTTGTATATAATATGAGTTAAGTTTTTATGTATGTCATTTGGATGTTCATCTTACCTTTACAATTTTTTAGTCACATCATTACGATGTCTTCAGTATGGCAGTTTATAAGGATGTCTAACACTGGGGTATCATACCGCAGACATGTAGCATGATGTCCCACCCAGTCATATTATCCTGACACCGGGCCGACCAGTTCTAACACTAACTAAAGGGGCAAGGACCATTTTTTTTTTTACAAATTTGATGCCGCAATCAGCAATCTTGTATAAAAAAAATTTATAAAAGATCAAATACACAAGTTAGGTTAAAAAAATGATCCCTTTTTTAGATACCTATATTAAAACAAAGATTAGAATATTATTCACCTGACGATAGAGGTCAAGGTCAGTTTGTAACCGAAGTTTATGCACCCCACCTCAACATTTATACTGATATTTTTGCAAAAATAATTTGTACAAATCAGAAAACTAAACCATATGGACATTGACTAGTCATTTGCCAGTGTGGAAATAAGATTATTCACCAAATAAGTCTGACCATCAAATTAGGTACTGAAAGCAGTTCTTAGTCTTTCAATCAAGGTTTAATTAACAATTAACGAAACAAATGAGGAAGTGAGAAGAATAGAAGAAAAACAAAAGAAACAATAAAAGCATCAAATTACTTATGATATTCCATATCCTTACTTCGAGTTTGTTTCTAGTAGTTTTGGTCGAACTCTAAGCATCGACTTAACTGTCGTAGTCATCATTGTTCGACTTCGACAAGACGGTCTTCTAAAGAGAGAGAGCTTCACTTTCATTGCAATATAGAGACTTTCGTACGTATTCAGACGTAAAAAAGATAATTAGACACATAACGAGAGAAATGGAGGAGTCAGTTTATACGTACTCTTTTTCCTCTTGAATCAACGTTATGTATATTATTGATCCTACTTATTTTCGCCTGAAAGGTTTTCCGTTCCATAAGTGTACCGGATATTCTTTATTGATTTACAGTTTTGTCCCACAAAATCTCCCTCTCTTTCTCTCTCTCTCTCTCTCTCTCTCTCTCTCTCTCTCTCTCTCTCTCTCTCTCTCTCTCTGATTGATTGATTGATTGATTGATTGATTGATTGATTGATTGATTGATTGATTGATTGATTGATTGATTGATTGATTGATTGATTTATTTGTCAACGTAGACATAGACTCGTTTTAGGTACGGTCGGAATTACAACCTATAAAAAAAATGCAAACATTACCTCTTTGAATTTGTTTTATTGACCATAAACCATACAATAACAATTAACTTAAACAATTGGACAAGCATGTAAACATGCATCTAATGCATTTTCTTAAATAATTATTTTAACAAATATTGTTTATAAGCTAAAATACATACCCTTCCACTCACCCCAATTTTAATGTTTATATTTTTTTTTAAAAACTATCTAAAGAAATTATATTACATGAAAAGATCCTACTCTACGAGTATATGTTCTCTGTACAATCTACAAGTATGACGGCTGGCCATTATACGCTTAAAATAACCACCCCACCCCAACACTAGCTACACCTTGGCGGATCGATTACATATTTCAGTGCGTCATCGTAGCGACATCTATTAGCTGTCATGAGTTGCGTCCCATCGCTATGTAATGCCGAAGGACTCACTGCACTAATTCAGTACCCATAATAAACATCTGTAAACACCATGATATTAAAAATTCAATAACTTAATATTTTGAGTGCTCATGATCAATCCTCCCAGTATAGATGAAACCTGGATGTCAGCTTCTGTGTAGAGTAAAGGATATGAGCTGCGGCATTTTCTGGACCTGCGTGTGTTTGAAACATGTGATTTCTATTCTGCACCAAAGAGTCCTGGGCTAAGTTTAGTAATGAGTGTTCCAAAATCAAGAATGTTAAAGAACTGACAATCCATCAATAAAACAATGTCTCTACTTTTTTCACTTACAACTAGAATAATGTCACAATATATTCTTTTTCCTACAACATAACATACATTTTTAAACAATTCTGGTCAGCCAATAGGAATTATGATTTTTTTTTAAATAAAAAAAAGAAAACTATTCTATACCTGTTAAATAGTCATTAGATGCGTTAACTTACATATAAACACATATACACACATATACACACACGCGCGCAATGTTAAATAGCGGATCGATTACATATTTCAGTGCAGGAACTGAAATTCATGAGAAACGTGTATATATCGCCGTCTCATTTACCACAAGTAGCAAAATAAAAATGTCTGCGGTTCTGGATCTCGTCCTGGAAAATATAGCATAACCGCAACTAATTTAATACTCTCTGCTCCTCAACTGTGGTATACCTTCAATTGTTACGTCTCTTGTTTCATCAAATGATTCTTATGCAAAGCATCAACATATTGTGTTTGTAATTTTCATCTATTGTTGACTCTTGTGTGTTTGATTTTCCTCAGTATAAATCAAAACACGTGAGTCAACGTGTGAACTTATCGTGTGAAAATTACGTAAAGATTTTATTATTATTATTATTATTATTATTATTATTATTATTATTATTATTATTATTATTATTATTATTATTGGTGTACACGGAAAGTTACGAAGGCCAAGACAATTGACTATTGAAGAGGTCGCATGCAATCCAATTGTGACACGCTTACATCTATATTATTACATGGGAAAATAACGTTTCGGCAACGTTGCTTCAAAATTATACATGAACATGCTCTTAAATAGTCCTTTGATCTAAAATATATAGTAAATTACAAATGGTGTGTATATGCATTGATCCTAATAGACAAGAAATAATATATTTTTTATAACGATAATATATAACAATTTACAACGTTGTTCCAATGTTGTGGTTAACGTTACATTATCAGGAGTAATCATAGTGTCGCATTTTATTTATTTGTATTTTCAAAACCAATAACTAAAAGAAGGTTGGAACTTTTGTAGGAAGATATTTTACTCGTCAGATTTGGGGGGGGGGGGGGGGTGTTTGATTACCAAAATGGCGTACTATCATTTCTTTGACAATATTTTACGTATCTATGAACGGAAGTCTAGCTCATACTGTACCAACCGAAATCATTTGTGGCAGAGACGCATCTCCTGTTTCCCTCTATTTTAAACCACAGGTGCTCGACGCGAGCTTGATGTTGAGTGGGGGTGGCACAATACTCTGAAGATAAAAAAAATCATAGAGAGTGACATAAATAATAAATAACTTAGATTACTCCTACGACCCGTTCTGACAAAGGAATAGGACCTTCTCTATTATAATACATACAAGAGAAGGTACGTACCTTCTCAATACTTGGTCCCACCCATGACCCTCGATTTCGTCTGCTATTTCAGTCTTTTAAGGTACACTACCATGCTATATTGCTTGTTTTACTCCTGATATATATTTCTATCTATCAAGCCATCATTGACTTTTCTACGTTGTACCAAACTGAAGTTACGGGCTTAAAAATGTGCGATTTTCGTAAATTGTGCATCTTGGGACAAATGCAAACTTCTGTGACAACCGGTGAACCAACCATGTTTGCGACTCTACGATACGTCCCTTTTTTAATTACTGAGCAGTTGTAAATGCAAAAGTAAGTTTTTACTTACCATGAACTCGATTCAACTTTAGGAATTCTGTTCCATGGAAGAATTAGACATTGTCTTTATCACTGCACAAATCGTAAACTATTGTATTTTCAAAACAGGTACACTATGCGGGACCCACGTCAATATGACGGTTATACTTAAGTAACTTGCATGCATCAGATAAATAAATAATTTCATGGAACAGGATTCCTATAGTTAAATCGAATTGATAATAAGTAAAAACCTACTTTTACTGCACATATTTGTACAAGGAGTTAATAGTAATGATTTTGATCTTTCAAACAATATGCTTATGGTATCATAGATTTCTCACAGATTTTCAATTCAGTTTACGTATAAAACTGGACACAATCATTGCGAATCAGCACTAGCAACTGCCTATCCAAAAGGGAAATTTTAGTTATTTCACAAGGTCCAGACAAAGAATATACATAAAAAAATTCTTTCAACGCCACGTGATTCAGTGGACGAACATGAGGGCCATTGCTTGGAACAAAAAGACTCTAGTCAGAGTATAACCTACAGGAACTTAAAGGGAAGAAAGCATTTGAAGAGCTTGAGGTATACCGGGTTCGGAAAAGAATGTATGGCTTGATTTCAGTTTTTCATGTGACTCGCCAGAGATTTTTAAATGAATGGATAAAGTACATTTTCTTCACACACGTACTGCAATTACATGTGTATGAAAAAAACTTGAGACCACATTTCAAAGTATGTATTTTATAAATACTCCATCGATTATTGCTGTCATTCAGAACAATGCAATGTATCCTTTGTTGTGAAACGTATTTTAAAAGATAGTGTTACTCTTGCAGAAGCCTGAATAAAAACTAATGGCAAAGCGAAAGTAAATGAAATTGAAGAGAAATTATACCCTTCAAATATGCATCCACCCAGCGTGGAGGAATAAAATACAAGATTTGCAATTTGACTCTTATTTCATCAATATTGGATTAAATTTTGTCTTTCAAAGCATGGTATTTGCAAAGCGGATGCATGTCTAAATTGAAAACAAAATCAACTTATCATAGTTACCAGGACTGTAAAAACTTGAGTACAGCTAACAATTTATATCCATCTTGTCTGATCGGGCAAATGCTTCTACTTTGAAATTTTATTCACATGAAATATTTGGACACAATACAATAATCTTTACGTAAATTAATTTCACCATCCACTTGCCTGAAATGACAAGTACGTACATTATTACCTTGTAACTTGGCTTAGCATTATTAAGGGAAGCACAAGTGCAGTGAAGAAAGTGTATTTTAGTTTCATAAACTAGTTATCTTGACTTCGTAACTTTATTTAAGCATTTAATTTAATGTTTAATTTGAGATGCCTGAGCAAACGAAGAAACAGATGAGAGGAGGAGACTGTTTCTGATTCGTAATCTTAATTAAATCTAGAAAATAAACAGAAAGTATTCTTAAAATATATCAGGTATTGTTTCCTTTTCTACATTTTTGTCTCTTAAAAAAGATGTCTGAACCTTCATTCGGTAAATTCAAAGGATTTCTTATCAGGTAAAAGCCATCTGATTTACCCATCAGAATTACATTTCACTCTGCTACTTTTAAAACAAAATAAACATCTCCATTGCGGTAGGTCCTCCCAAACATCTGCCTAATGTGTTAACTTACCTGCCACATATAAATCAAATGGAATGCCTTGATGTAATGTTGTTAGTAAAACTACCCAATAAGATGATTACATACTATGAACAGAAAGCAACGTTGCATAAAATCTATGTTAGAACACATGCTTTAAACTGATTGCATACTTCAGATATAAGTATCCTTACTATTTTATGAACAGGTAATTAAGAATTTCCATGTTGTGCAGAGTGCATTTTTATATGTGGACTTGTAACTAATTTGTGAGAGTTTATATGTACCATGTATGCAGAGTGCAAGTTTGTACAACGTAGGAACAATTAGTGTACCCTGGCATCGTATCGCTACTATTATGTTTTTGGTCACATGACTGGTGATGTCTGGTTTATCAACGGTGCTGAACTGCCACGTAATAGAGTGACAATGGCAGTATTGAAATTCCTGCTATCGCAACGCCTAGATGAATAATAATATTGACATTTTTGTAATATTGGCGATTTTGACGTTCTTGCCAGCAGTGAGGAATATGTGAATCAGAAACACAAGCAGCTTACATCAAATTTTCCATATAGGCTTTCAATGTTGTCCGAAGTTTGTCGGAAGGTTACTATATAACGTCCAGCAAGTTCACCAAATCAGGCACAGCATTCATTCAGCAAGTGGACTCCGAGAAGGACGGACCGGTCTACACAAGCGGAAACGCATGATAGACGGCAGTGAGAAAAGGTGACCATTAGGACTGTCAAACATAAAAATACAGCCATAGGAGCACCTAGGTGTTGCCCAGAGGTGACGGGGAACCGAGCCAGGGCATTAAATTACACCCCACTAACCAGTTTACAGCGGACCTGTGTGTAAGATGTATCTCACAAGAACTGAAGAGCTGAGGATAAATTGGCGTGGCGGCCACGTGGAAATCCAAGATGGCGACTTGTGTGTACCATTATTAACATCAACGGTGGTACACGATGGTAACAAGGAACCAGCGAAGACCAACACGAGGGCACATAGCGTCAACCTGAAAATATTCCGCAACGCCACACAGGAATATTGCTTCAAGACATGCGGGACAAAGAGGAAAACCGGCCGTGATATGAGAAACTCTACCAAGGCTAACCTACTGCAACGACGAACAGACGTCCCGGAGAAAAGAGGAATTAAAGCATTAGGTATTTCATTTGCCTGAATGAAAATAGGGGACTCATTTGGCTTCGAGTACCCCTCTTTGACTAACCATTTGGCCCTGAAAAGACTAATTTGACCTTTTTGGCACTGTCTTCAACAAATTTACGACCAAAAACCCCCTACCATTGACTACACTTTTATGTGTCGCTTTGACACTTTAATTTAAATACAATAGGGACTTTCACATGTACACTTTTGTACTAGTCCCTATTTGGATAGGATCATAAATAAATATTTTATAACTTAATATTTGGTTAATTGCATAGGTGGCTTACACATTATTGGTTGATAGGTGTCCATTAGTATAACTGGACTAAATTTGATAAAAAGAGCGTGCTTGGCTCTTCGCACCATTGCTTCCTGCTGCAGTAATTACAAAGCAGACACAGGCGATATGAGCTAAACTATTTTACTCTCGCTTTGCTTCACTGCTATTGCAGATTGGTTAGGCATACAGAATACTGATTGGGTGGGTGTGTGTAGGTTCTATTCCTACCCACCCAAACGGCCTTTCATTCACACCGTGCCAATACAATTATTGGCCAGATGTGACGGCCAAATTAAATAAGTGTTTTCCTTATAAAACACATAAACGCCTGTAGGGTGGGTGCAATTCCCACCCTCAGGATAAAATTAAATAACTCCCCATTGGGAGATAAACTAGTGTCAAGAGCCCACGGGACGAGACTCTTTAAACCCATACTCATCATCATCACCAAATCAGGTTGCCACAACATTACACGACAACGTTAACACAACCTTACTGCAGCATAGCTGCAACGTTGTTTCAACGTGGAATTGTTAGCTGGCATGCCTAATTAGAAACAATTAGCATATTAGTCATGCTTTCTATCTTTAATGACGAGTAATGGATTATTGAATGCCCAATGTTACAAAGGAAAACATCCACACCCGGTAACTTGATTTGAAAAATGAGTCCAATTTTAATACAGGTCCTGGCTTTTTAATATGGTCTGTATTTATATGTAGTGTTTAAGGTTATATCCGCATCGCTGATTGATATTTCTTGGACTTTGACTTGTCTATATGGAATGCTTAAGGTTATATCCGCATCTCGGATTGATATTTCTTGGACTTTGACTTGTCTCGACCTTAGTGTACAGAATGAGAACAGAGCTGATATTTGAAATATGACAGACAACGACAGCTGCTGTTACATATCCGTAGAAATTAGAAACGCATTTAAGAAAGGAAGTATTGTTCCCTATTTGTTGCCCACTTGCGCCTACAGTTTCCTGTCTGGAATTAAATGCAAGCAATTTAGATCGTTTCGCGACCGACACGATCATTCCATATTTGAATTTCGTTATTGAACCAAGTAGAGCAGAAATGCAGTTTACCCATTTTAAGACTGTTTTTCAATTATTTATTATTTTCTGTTTTCGACTATTACTTACTCTTGTTTCTAGTATTCACGTCATTCAATCAACACCAATCCTTACCTTAGCTTTGTGTTTAGTATTTGCTTATTGAATGTAAGTTCTTTCTTACTCTTCAGAACGTCTCGATTAGCAGGAAAACGTTGGGAATTTTTGTTGTTGGTATTTGTGCCGTTGCTGATTGCTGTGATCGCCCACGCGCGCGCGCGCACACACACACACACACACACACACACACACACACACACACACACAGAGTATTAGCAACAAAAGCATGACCATAAAAGCCATATGCTAAATATGGCCAACGCAAACTCGCAAACCATTTCAACTGAAATGATGCGTACAGTGTTACTATTGGTATTACCTACCCTCAGTGACTCAGAGGTTTTGAAAGTGAGGACTTTTTAATCACTATTAGTATTACCTCCCCCCCCCCACCAATAAAACCCCAACAACAAATGAGGTCTTATAGTTAATATTAGTATTTTTTTACCCCAAGTGTCTCAGAAGTTTTCAAAATGAGGTCTTAAAGTTAATATTAGTAATTTTTTTACCCCAAGTGTCTCAGAAGTTTTCAAAATGAGGTCTTAAAGTTAATATTAGTAATTTTTTTACCCCAAGTGTCTCAGAAGTTTTCAAAATGAGGTCTTATAGTTAATATTAGTATTTTTTTTACCCCAAGTGTCTCAGAAGTTTTCAAAATGAGGTCTTATAGTTAATATTAGAATTTTTTACCCCAAGTGTCTCGGAAGCTTTCAAAATGAGGTCTTATAGTTAATATTAGTATATTTTTTTTTACTCCAAATGCCTCAGAAGTTTTCAAAATTTAGTCATTATAATCAATATTCGTAATAGCCGCCCCCCAGTACCTCAGAAGTTTTCAAAATGAGAACTTTTGAGTCAAATTTAGTCCTATCTACACTCAGTACCTCAGACGTGTTAAAAATTATGTGTTTTTCATGAGATATCTGCGTATAGTAAACATGCTCTATGTTAATATGTACCTGTTATCGCTTTATCCCAAAATAACATTAATAACCATATTTCCGGGACTATGTATTGTCAGGTTCTTATCTTGAAACTGAACAAGACAGTTTATATCTGAACTGCACTAGACACTGGCCAAGTTTGATACCCCTCCGCAGAAATTAGAAATGCAGTTTAACACAAGAAGCATTCCCGTATCTGATAATTAATGATAGTTGGGTGTATACAGTGACGACTAATATTTATATAAATATGATAACGTTGCGGATCGTGATTTTACATTTTTTTAGATTGCGAGAGGTTGTTACTTGATAATGAGCATAAATAACCCCACAGTGATGATAAGATTACATGCTTCCTATTGCTAGAGTTCACCAGCACTCCCAGCCCGCTCCCCCCCTCTCTCTCTCTCTCTCTCTCTCTCTCTCTCTCTCTCTCTCTCTCTCTCTCTCTGTTTGCGTGACATAGATTATCCTTTAGACATGCTCGGTTTCAGCTTGCCAGTCCTAGGAGCACACTTCTTTAACGCACGTGTACGGACCCGTCCTTGATTCAATTCCAGTGTCAGGGAGGCGTTGCATAAGTAGCAATGAACGTGGTATGCTTATTTTCAATCTTCCTGTGTGATCCAAGTTAAACACCATCTGCAGGCAACGTTTCAACCATCGAATGAATTTTGGAAAGCTGGAAGATGTTCTGTTTTCCAGAATCCTGCACGTGTTTTATCTACATTGTGAAACTGACTCATCGTTGCTGTACACATATGCAGAATGATATAATGCATTATTTATTTCCAAAATTGCGCAGCTAACTAGTACATAGCAGACCCCCTCCCCCCTTAATGCGTTGCCGTCAGAAATGTAATCACTCCTAGAATGTAATCTATTTTTAACTAGAATATAAACATTCTCGCGACAGTCTACAGTTAACTCTACATTAAATTTCTACACAATGATCATTAGTAACGCATGTACATAGCGATAAAAATATTAAGAAGCCCCGTTTTCTAATTGATTTTAATATAATACACGTTTACTTCGCAATCCTTTCTGCTTTATGTTACCGTCTCCACTCGCAATGCATAACAGACATACTACGCAGAAAGATGGAGTAAGAGAAATATAATTTGGGCTGGATTAAAACCTTTTAAAAAAAATTACACCAATTTAACCTACAATAATGTGGTTCGTCGTAACGATATGTGTGCACGTTCTTGGAATTTATCAACAGTGCTTATCAATGATACAAAGTTGCAAACCGTATTGACATTATTTGGTACATATCTCGATTACGTGGCACATATACTGTGATGTGTTTAATGTTTTGTTATTGCTGTTGTGTTTTTAAACATATTATAATGTTCTAATAATCGATTATTATTATTGACCAAATGTGAAATTGTTCAAAGGCTTTTATTTGTCTGTCTGTCTGTCTGTCTGTCTCTCTCTCTCTGTCTCTCTCTCTCTCTCTCTCTCTCTCTCTCTCTCTCTCTCTCTTTTGAAAGAATCACTTTGTACGAATCACTTTGTACGAGTCAGCAATGTATTTCCGCTCTGGGTCTACATTTTGCAGAACGAAACAAAAAAGTCCCTAATGTGAAAGTCTTCCGTTGCTATTAAAGATGTGTGTGTCTACTCTATTATGTATTTAATATTATAA
Organism: Unio pictorum; assembly: GCA_030141615.1. Lineage (NCBI taxonomy): Eukaryota > Metazoa > Mollusca > Bivalvia > Unionida > Unionidae > Unio > Unio pictorum. The sequence continues at coordinate 7,597,452 of JARLTB010000050.1, forward strand.
CGGTGGACTCAATTTTGGTCATGTAATTTCGGCTAACTACTCAACTAACCAATTTTAAACATAAAATTAGCACTTGAAATAAAGTTAGTTTCAGGTCTTTCAGAAATAATCTCAGCTTCTACATTATATTGCAGTATAATATTGCCTTGTAACAGAGGTTTTATATCTATTTATTGATGAAAAGATTCATATGTGTGCATACATTAGGATATCGTTCATATAATAAAAAGTCTTTTACTTCGATGACAATTCTGTAAGCTAAAATACGATTTCTACTTGTTACATCCCCACGCAATTAACTAAAAAAACATAGAAACTTTCAATAAATATAACGACAAGAATAAACTAAATCCCAAAGCATATTGATGTTGATGCTAATATGATATTGCTCAAAATAATCAATAATTATGACATTGTATTGGAAAATCAAAAAGTATGTGCATTAGAAGGATATTATTATTATTATTATTATTATTATTATTATTAGTTGTATTATTTTTTATTAGTATCATTAGTATTAGCATTATTATCATCAATATTTGTATTATTATTATTATTATTATTATTATTATTATTATTGTTATTATTATTATCATTTTTATTATCATTATTATGATCATCACCATTATTATTTGTTACGTGCTTAGGCTCGAATCAGCAGCAACACAGAAAGATTGAAAACTAACAAGCTTGTAAAACTTTAACAATGATTTATTTAGTACAATTATTTTCATAAAATAAATAAACTTACAGTTTTAGAGAATCAAATCCAACATTAATCCAATATAGAATTCACAAAAAAAATCCACTAATGGAATTGTAAGAGTCCTGATAAATAAATGTTCTAATAGTTCCAGGTTCGAATCTTGACGATGTAATCCAAAATGGCTGACAATGTCACGTGATGCAGTTCTTGTTTAATTTATCATCCACATGAATTAGAGCACATGTTTTCTCCTCCAAATAGATAATAAATCCTCTTTCTTCAATGAATCGACACAAAGTCCTGAACAAGATAATAAAAATTAAACTCAAACAGAAAATACACAACTAATATCTTAAAGCCCAAAATTCTACTGAACCTCTCTTACAGTACACTGATTAAAATACCCTTTTCTGAAGTAAACAAGTGATCACGTGATTTTCTAGAAAGTTAAAGAAAGATGAATTGCCTTCACAAAATCACGTACTCCAGATATTCCCTACTAAAAATAAAAAGTTGTCCTTGAAATTAACCAATTGTTTTCAAGACCTGTTTATCAATCTGAAGCAAGGTCAGATAATGAAGTAAATAAGCAAAGGTCCGCCTGTTTACAATTAGAATCTAGGTCAGCCTGAATTTTCTAGAAAAATCTCCCAATTAATGAATGTTAAACCCTAAATGACAAATTTGGATTTAACAATAAAAAATAAATTAATTAAATCCAATAGCCGTAATATATTATTATCATTTTTTTAATATAATTATTATTATTATCCTAATTATTATTATCATCAATAGTATTGATATGGTTATATTATTATTATTATTATTAATATTATTATTATTATTATTATTTTAATATTATAACCATTATTTGTATTATTATTATTACTATTATTATTATTATCATCATCATCATTATTATTATCATCATTATTTATATTATTATTATCATTTGTATTACTAGTAGTAGTACTAGTAGTGGTACTGGTGACATTTACTGTAGTCGTTGTGCTACTGCTCAGTGTTATATATTTCTTTACTTATGGTTTAAATTGTTTGTTTTGAGCTGATGATATTAGTTGCTATAATGTTAAATTATTTACGCAGTTAATATTTGCTGTCTGGATTTCTTCTGAAGTATTAAGTGATTATTTTCAAAGACCTGTAACACTGAACATCAGCCATTGACAGCTTGATCATTGCAGGCTCTGATTCCTTTTGCAATGAGCTAAACAGGTTCCTGCTCATAAACACTACAACATAAAACTACAGGTTTCACTTTTCATTCTCAGAAATATAAACAGACCCCCCCATAAAGTTTATTGACCCAACGATAAGACTTCTATTTTAAACAGTGAAAATCCATCTTAGTTATATACAGTACAGTATATACTATATATATGAATGCGTGTGTGTTTATCTTGAACAGATACGAAACATCGAAACATGCTTTAATATCACCGATGTTTCTCTCTTTTAGGACTGAAATTGATATCTTTTCTTTTTCTTTATTTAGTTTAAACGCACAGCGGCGTCATACACGGAAAAGGTCGCACACAAAAACCTGTCAGCTTTCTGACACATGCGCACACACTGAAACAATCACACACATACCTGGAATAATTAGAGGAGCTGTAAAAAAAACACATAGTAAATGACAAATTTGATTTCTCAATATCGGATCACCTACCTATTACAGCGGCACATGTAAAAGATATATTGAAGGAAAATAAAAAGACGTGTATCTCCAAGAATGAAATGGAACTTGGCAAATCCATTAGAAATGAGCATGTATAAATCTGATGTTAGTGCATTTTTGAATTTCACCTATGAGTGTAAAAAGGTAGAAGATATAGAGAAGTATAATGAATTGATGACTAAAAGTGTAATAACTGCATCAGACCGATATATTCCAAAGTCCGAATTCAAATCGCACTTGAAACCATATTGGAAGAAAAGTGGGCTTGAAAAATTACATGAGAATATGAGAAAAGCGCGCGGAGAATGGATCATAGCTAGAAAAAATAGAAACACAGAGTCTAACATTAAAAAAAAGATACAAGGACGTGAAAAAGAAAGTGTAGAATGAAACATAGGCTAGAGAAAAAAAGTATATAAAGAGTGTATATTTGAAGAGATGAAAAGAGTGCAGAAATGGGAATAGACGAATTCTATGCAGAGTTACGGGAAAATAGAAAAGATAAATCGGACAATGGTAATATTGCATTCGAGGAGTAGAATCTAATACTTTGGATGAATGTGTCAATCTATGGAAACTATATTTTTCTGAAATAAGTGGTACAACAGACGAGGAACATAATGATTGTGTCAAAATGAAGAATATGTACGAAGAAAGCAGACTAGAAACTGATAACATAAAATGTAATAATATTACAGAAGAAGTGTTGCAGCATATCAAGTCTCTAAAAGCAAAAAAAAAAAAAAATCACCAGGCATTGATTGCATATCGAATGAACACTTAAAGTATGGTAGAAAATATTTAATCAGACATTTATCTGCCCTTTTTAACTAGATGATCCAGTATGAGTATTTACCTAATGTATATAGATGTGGGATGATTATACCGATATACAAACAAAATGGTAAAGATGAAAAAGATCCGGTGAATTATCGTGGTATAACATTGACATCTTGTCTGGGAAAATTTTGAAAAAATATTGATAACCAGAAATCAAAAGTATTTAGACAAAATAAGCTTTCCACATCCTTATCAATTTGGAATTCGTAATGAGGCTGGAGCTATCTCCGATGCAGTTACTCTTCAAGAATGTTTGATGTACTTTAATAATCATAACTCTAATATATATGCTGTTTTTCTGGATAACGAAAAGGCATTCGATAGACTGTGGCATTGTGGACTACTAAAAAAACTAAAAATATTAGGAATTAATGTAAAAATATGGAGAATATTCCTACACACAGTCAAGTGCCTGTGTAGCGTGTAGAGGATGTATATCGAACACATTTAAATTAAGGAGAGGAGTTGGACAAGGGCGTGTAATGTCGGCTTTTTTATTTCTCGTGTACATAAATGACCTATTGAATGAACTAGTAATGACTAATTGCAGGATAACAGTGAATCAGATGAACATACCTGGCATGCTTTTGGCAGACGACACTACTCTACTAAGCTCTACGCTGAATGGATTGCAAATACTCGTGAATACAGCTTATCAATATGCACAGAAGTGGAAATTGAAATATAACTCTAACAAGAGTAATTGGATGATATTTAGTAAAAAAAAGGAAGTGTACTCATCAAATGGAATTACTCTGGAATCACAGAATATTCCTAGAGCAAAAAAAGTGAAATATGCAGGAGTTACCTTTTCACAATCAATGAAAACAAATGATCGTATAGTCTATTCCTACGATAAAGCTAAACGTGTAACAAACTCACTATACTCAACTGGATTAAATGCAAATGGGATGAATCCTATAGTTTCTGTGAAAGTCTGGGAAAGAGTTAAATTGCCGTCTGCTTTGTATGGCTCAGAACTCTGGTTTAATATGTCATATCAGAGCATTGAATCAATAGAGAAAATACAACGATATTTCGCCCAGAGAGTACAAGGTTTCCCTCAGAGATTGCCTATTGGATCTACGACATCATGATTGGGGATGATATCAATGGAAGCTCGCATAGATAAGCAAAAACTTGGTCGCATGTGTAGAACATCAGCAAACTTGACTGCTAAAAAGGTTTTCCTCTGGGCTGTTGGAAATTTGATTTTTGACCCCCAACATAGCTACAACTCTTTTATATATGATATAAATACTGTACTCAAAAAGTATGATTTAGAAGACTATTTCAACGACTCTATTTTCACTGGAAAATTTCCAAACAAAATAACATGGAAAAACTTAATTGGGACAAGAATACAGATATTTGAGGAGAGAAAACATGAAATGAGTATCAGAAATCCATCAGAGGGATTCGGCAGATTTTTAAAAATTAATCCAGGATTAAAAATGCATCATCTATTGAAAATAGCTTACACTGACTCAAGCAGAAAAATAGAATATGGGACATTAATTCGTATTGAAGGAATGCAAGCAAGACCTGGACTGTGTCCTCTATGTGGCAAAACGAGTCATGACCGTATTTTGCACATTTCGATGAATTGTTCCTTAACCTCAGACGACAGAAACCACTTGATGGAAAGTCTATTTTCGTATATGCCTCCAGTGATTTACCGTGATTTCTGTGATCAGATCGATGATGTTATACTGATTATACTACTTGGTGGTTTAAATGATATATCAGAACGTTTAGAATCTGAGGCATGGATAAATATGATTAGACTATCTACCAAGTATTTCATTAAGATAAAGCATATTATATATTCAATTCAATGGAGAACTCACTCAGAATATAAGGAAAGAAATACTTGTACTGGATCGCAAAGCGATTAGGAATCTAAATATTTTTGTTGTGAGGATACATTTTCAAATGTTCTATCGTATATATATATATATATATATATATATATATATATATATATATATATATATATATATATATATATATATATCTGATTTAGTAATGATTTTAATTTATTTATTCGTTTGATATTGGAAATAATTCAATAAGTAACGAATCCACTATTTTTTGTGATTCTATGTATATAAACCCATTTCTTTTCTGTCTTAAAAGCTTCAGAAAATGGAGGAATAAAAGAATATCATCATTATCATCATCATCATCTCTCTCTCTCTCTCTCTCTCTCTCTCTCTCTCTCTCTCTCTCTCTGGATGGTTTGACCACTAAACTTTACCATCATTCATAGATCCAGGGACATCGTCGTATGACACGAGCGAAAATCCCCAACCCGTATCTAGCTGAAATAATCAGAGAGAGAGAGAGAGAGAGAGAGAGAGAGAGAGAGAGAGAGAGAGAGAGAGAGAGAGAGAGAGAGAGAGAGAGCTATGTACCCCGTATATAAAAGACAATCCAAATATGTACCCTAGCATATAACCAGGTGCTAAACTTCAAGTTCACGGATTATTTGAAGAAATAAAATTCTGTCTTGGAACTATGGCAGGTGCTGCAGTGAAATTTGCTTATGGGTAATGTGTTGACGGATAAATGATTCATTCTGGCTGCTAGGTGCATTATTTGTCAATACATATTGCAGGTATACTTTTGATTCAACATGTAAACAGTGGAGATGCTTAACACAGTTAGAAAAAAGCATGTTTGACATAAGTCATTTCTGGCTGTTACTATGTTTTCCGTAGTTGTTAAGAGAGCTTGGAGGCTATGAAATGTATAGGTCTATAGTCTATGTGAATGTATCAGTGTTTTATGTCATAGTTCATTTGACACAGCCTTGAGAATGTTATTCTATCTGCATCAAGTCAATTTTCAGATCAGTGTCATTAAATGTAGCTAACAATATATACTTTATTTCACACGAAGTATTTCTTTTTTTTTTTGTTTTTTTGGAGGGTGCTCTTTCCGCTGATCTACGCAGACCATTTATGGAAAGGCCCTCCTGTTTTATAGTAAAATGTGTGCTATAGTATCTTTTTTGCTTTAGTTATGTTTAATTTCCTTGTAAATATTTGAAAATAAGTATATGTATGTATTTTTTTTTTCCTATTCCAAACATTCATCATTATACAGTGCATTTTCCCGTGATTCTCTTTCACACGAAGTATTTCAAACTAGTTAGGTTGCTTTAGCTACATTAAATGACGCTGACCTGACAATGTTCTGAGCTAGGGCCGCAAACAGGATAAATTTGACCATGCTCTGTTGAACAAACTAGCATAATACAAATATACTCGACATGTATGACCGCGTCTTTGTCTCTCTCGAAATGTTTTTGTATGGTTCGTTCCCAGAGATGGACTGGCTTTAAGTTACAATGTTTTTGTTATATATTTGTTGTTTGATTTTAGAACAACTAAGTCAGGCACATCATAAGACAACAAGTAGGGTTTCTTTTTTTTAAGTAGCTCTGAGCGCGTGGACACATTGACAGAGACAACTGGTCTGAGATGACTAGACTGAGATAGACAAGGCAGATTAGCAAAACAGCTATAATTTCTCTGTCGCATTATGAACACTGTTTATAGATCCCAAGGAAAGCGTAAACATATCGTTACGACATACCATATTACTATAGGTTACTTGATACAAATTCAGTTTTAATGTTTTCGTCCAGCGCAATGTTTTTCTCTCTCACTCCAGAGTTTTGCTAATTTTGTCTCTTACGCACGAGAGGAGAGGGTAATGGATAAAAAGAAAGTATTCTGATGACAATGTGTACCATTTTAATTTAATTTAGAAAACAGGGACTATTAATACTTTTCATCGTTATTTTCATGGCATTTATGATTAATGAATGACTAGTAATACATCATGAATCAATAGGCATGCAGTTGCAAGAATGTTATATAGTCGTATTATGTACCATGGCGGATCACAATTTGATATACCAATAGAACTGGTATATCAATATATCAGTTTGCCTTATACCAGCATTTTAAATGCCATGTTCATATGTATGTATGTATGTATGTATGTATGTATATATATATATATATATATATATATATATATATATATATATATATATATATATATATATATATATATATATATATATATGCATTCGGGTGTGATAACAGCCATTGTCCCATATTTCTGGAAGTATTCGATATAAAATGGTGAAAATGGACTCGAAAATAGGTACCATGATTTTGTCAGTTACATGTTTTGCTTTTAACAGAAAATCAACCTGATTTTATCGATCTTTAATTTTTGTATAGCATGTTGCAATTCTTCTGATATTTAACAGTTCATTCGATTATTTTACCGTCCATCGGTCTTTTTACCGTCCATCGGTTATTTTACCGTTCATCGGTTATTTTACCGTCCATCGGTTATTTTACCGTCCATCGGTTATTTTACCGTTCATAGTTTCATGAAGATTGTTCATCGACTTTGTTTCAACCGAAAGTTTGATTCATCTCATAATGTGCATTAAACAATTCTGAAAATTACTGGTACCATCCAATGCAAATTACTGCTCCATTGTGTGTAGTTATTGAACATGTTAAAAGTCTCCAGAAGCGTTTCAGATCATTTTTGTGGGGCCAAGAGTTGTCTTTTGCTTTGTTCTGTATAAGATCCGTCTGTGCCTTGTGATGTGTTCGTATATATGTATATTGTGCCAACTTATCTGTCATATTGTCTGTCAAATTATCTGTCATATTATCAAGTTAACAATGTGTTTCTTCATTACAGTCAACATCCTACCAGGGATGTTTGTTTGTCAACAAGCAAGAATTTTAACCCAAAAATAATTGTGCTTATTATTAAGTTGATACGGAAAATTATGCCTTGCATATTCTTGCACTTATTCATCAATAGCTGCAGAAAAAGTTTTGCTCTTTATCTTTGACAATTATGTAGCTCGTGAAACTATTGACATCAATTTTATCATGAAATCAGGTTTCAACCATGGTAAAACTATCAAAATCACGCAGACTAGTGATAACATTGCCTCTGCTGGCTAGATAAATTTCTTGTTAAATTTGTTCCAGATGCATAATTTAATTTCACCACTCCTCTACTCATCACTACTAGTACATAAGAAAAATGACTTGGGGCAAACATCTGTTTATCGTTGATACGTAACATAAGATGCAGGGAATTCTTTAAACTGATATGCAGTTCCATTTGTAAAAATATTTTCACATTTTAAGAAAACTGATTCACCATCCCTATGATTCTGGACGAAGAAATGTTAGAGTATTGCCTGTACCCGCCGTGCTTCTTTTGGGACGTCTTCTGATACTTGCATGTGTGTTTCAATTGCATCTTAAACGTTTTTATATTCTTTGTATGTTACAGCTGCTCTCTCTCTCTCTCTCTCTCTCTCTCTCTCTCTCTCTCTCTCTCTCTCTGCATCCTTTCGGTTTGTTTTGTTAAGTTGTATGTCTTCGTTCGAATGTAGACAGTGCGCTATCTTTGCTCTAATGCTTGTCTCGTCTATGTCCAATGTTTGCCTGGTGTATTGTCTGTATTGTGTTTAACATTGCTGTTCCGCTTTTCACCCGTGGTTTCTGGAATATCATATAATATTAAGTTGTCTTTATGTGATGGGCTTCTTGATTTTCAAGTTTCTTCTCGTTGGTTTAGTTAAATGTTGGCTTCTAAACATATCACTGATTCATTCTTGTGTGCATTCAATTTGTCATTGATTTTTTTTATAGATATTCGATTGTATCCAGAAGCTGTCGAATCAATTATTCAGGTGTTTCACGTGACCACGGATATCACTTATGATCCGTACAAATTTAACTGGCTTTTAGCTGATTTTTTTTTTTTTTTAGAGAAATGCGGGTTTTGGTTTCTATTGCTGAAAAAACATGATTATGACTGACAAAAATGTGGGGATATTGCTCTCGCTGAGACAGCATACATCGATACTGTTGATTTACGGCCCTGATACGCCCTTTCTGGTCTCGACCTGAAACATATCCAGTCCGCGTTTCCAGGTATCTATGTTCATTGCCAGCAACCTGTTGTACCCTACATTCGAACCTTCTACTACTACTACTGCTACTATTACTACCAATAATAATTGTTGTTGTTTTAGGGCTTAACGCCATTTTTCAGCACACGATAGGCTATACATGGCGGCCAGTATTATTGGTGGAGGAAGAACCCGGGAAAACACCCAGAAAGAACCACCGACCCAATAGAAGCTATTGGCAAGCTTTCTCACATAACTACATTAGCCTAATCTTAGACTCGAACTCACGCAGACGGAGATGAGACGGCAGTGATCCGTAACGGCAAGCGTTTAGACCACTCGGTCACTCCTGGGCTCCTACCAATAATAATAATAATAATAATAATAATAATAATAATAATAATAATAATAATAATAATAATAAAATAACACAGGCTACTGAATATGCAATTGTGTTAATCTTCTCGCAAAAATGCGTACGTCATATGAACTAAGACCTGACCCTAAATACGGATAAGGATGCGCTGGGAATATCAATTGTTTCATGAGCCCGAACTTAGTTTTCAGTTGCAATACCTAACATCAATAATAGTGCGTGAGTTCTATCTACATCGGTTCACCCACGTTAGTACCGAGAGGGATTGGAATGAGTGCCCATTCCTTTGCTGGAGAATGTCACGCTGATTTTGGCGTGAATGTGGCTCTTGTATGTAATCATTCCTTGTCTGACATCAGCGTTTTCGAGCGACACAGATTCTAAATGTTTGAAGATAGATTACATCCTTGATTCTATTCTACACCATAACTTCCGCAGTAGAGCTATCTTGTGTCGTCGAACGTATACGTGATTGGGTCTCAAACAAATTAGGCAGTTCTCCTATTTGCAGCATTACGTACTTGAATCCTTGGTCTTGTCCGAAGTTAGCTTTGCATGTAGCACTTCCGAGTTTTAGGTCTACGGTACGCAACAAGAGGACGTTCTTAACATATGTCCTTCAGACAGTAGGAGGATCGGATGTGGTGCCGATGCTTCCGAATGATATGTTGTAAGTTTCAGTCTTTTAAGTTAGAAATAACCACGAAAGTGACGCGTTTGTTGGTTTTCTTGGCTTTTCATTACAGGAGAGCTCTTCTATTGAGTTGTGTTCTTTTTTATTTATAAAAAGATGCTTCAGTGTTATTTTCTTTCTGTATCCTCTCGCTCTTAGATTCCACTTTAGTTCTCGCTGACTCTTCGGATATGTAGTTGTATAATAACATATGATAATAACATATGATAATAACATATGGGTTTGATCCAAATGCGCATGCTCTAGGGACGATTGTTTTTATTAAGTACCGTCGATAGTAGTTGGTCAGATCAAAACACCTGGTGAGATTGTTTTCATATGCGTGTGGATAATTTAGTCTTCTAGATGTTGGGCAAGTTTGATAACTCTGAAGAAAACTTAATCGTAGGATGGAACTGAGTAGCAAAGTAAAAACATACTTTGTGTGGGATGATAGTTCTCATAAAATCATAGTCGTATTAATTTTGGGTACCGGAATGAAGGAGTGAGAAAAGGATTCTTAAGAACGTTGTCACTACGATGATAATACACAACTGCTTCTGGGGAAAAGGTACGGGATCTGTAGTGAGAGAGAGCGTCTTTTCTGGCTTCAGATTAAAAGCACCTTATTTTAATAACTAATATAAATATATTACTACGTTACAGAATCACATCTATAAAGATTTATATTTAAAACATATGAAACATATGTAATTACACTGTCCTTTAGAGCTTATCAACTACATTCATTTGTATATTGTCTGCATTTTAGAATACAACATAAATACGTAAATCTCAATTAATTTCATCAGAGCTAAAGAGTATAAAATTTAATAGCTGCCATTAATGCACAATTATTTCGAAGAAATGTATTTTACTCATTTAAAATATAATACTGATTTGAAATATGTTACTAAATAGCATTATCTGTTACTTAAAGAATACTTTACCTCAACATTCAATTTAAGCATGAAGTTGGAAGCGGATTCGTCTTTTATAATAACATTTACCATAAATATAAATGAATATAAATTCTTTCAAACAATTAAACAATTCCATTATAATATATTATAAAATAAAAGAATTCAGTAAAAACATGTTGCAAATATATGAACTTTGCCGTTACAATCTCAAGCCGTTTACGAACATAGACGGTACTTACCTGTAATGAGAGAGAGAGAGAGAGAGAGAGAGAGAGAGAGAGAGAGAGAGAGAGAGAGAGTATTTTCTGGCTTCAGAATGAAAGAGCCGATAGACGAGTATCGCATCTCTTTTTATACGCAATTCGGACGCAAACACATGACCAATTAATGTAGTGCAACACATGTCGATGTTCCATTCACTCTAGCCAGAAATAGACATTCATCCCTACTACAAGGACGTCCATGCTTGTTTACTTCATTCGACCGAAAGTTTGATGCGTCAACAGCTCACTCGCCTAATTAAAATCACTCTCCAAATTGGGATTCTAGAAGTGCATCTAATTGAAGCCACTAACCCAATTAAAATTCCCGGGGTGCTTCGTCCGAGATCACGTAGCTTAACGAGCATACTATTCTTGCAGACTATTACAAGAACAATTTACAATCCAAGAAAATTGTGCCTTGCTTGTAATCGCGCAACTTATTAAAATAGTTTATAGCTGTGATATGGAAATAAATGAAATTAATTCTTAATATAATTTAGTAGAAAATTACTTCTATATATATATATATATATCTTACTGAAAAAATAACTTTAATACAATTTAGAGAAAATGTCTATCGCATTACTTTTACTAAAATTTCTGTCCTAATACATATATATTGAAGCTGTCGCCCGTTAAGATCCTATTGTTTTTGTGTCGTCATATAATCTACAACAGCTTAGATATATATTGGGTGCCTCACTAAGAAACTTTTGCTCCAGTTTTTCAATACAAATATTGGCCAATTAAGAGCCTTAGTTCTTTTAGTTTGTAGAAGTATTGCTAGATGGATGCAAACGTGTTAAACTTAAGATGTGTTAAGCGTTTGACCACATAATATGGGGTTGAGGATTACCAGCCAATGCCTCTTTGTAGGCTGAGATACGTTCCTCATGAGAGGCATTAGTATACAAAGAATATACATCCATAGTGACATGGGGATGTTAGCTGGAAGGGTTCTTTGTTGTGAAATTACTTTTGTTGAAAAAAAATTTACTAAGAAAACTGAATCTACTTCATTATCCCTTTACATTCCCACATCTTTATGGCCTAATGGTTAGAGCGTCCGCCAAGGATGCGAGGGGTCGTGAGTTCGAATCCCGGACGAGTCATACCAAATACTTCAAAGTTACCAGTAAGACGTCGAGGAGAGCGGACGTGTTTTTTGTGAAGTGAACAGGTGACGCATTAGTCGGATTTACACAAAAGGGTTATTCCCGCTGTAATCAAAAGGAGTATTTTTTGTTCATAATTTATCACTTTGTATTTCACTTTTTCATCCATTAGCATTAAATTAAATATTACGTTTCACCGCACTTTGTATTTTGCATTAGATTCAGCACAAATTTTTACATATACTAGTTTTCTTTATAGTCCACCATTATCCTTCTTTCGTTATGGCGGAATTTGAACAAGGATAAATGGGGTACAAATGTAGCGTCATCCCTTCCTCAGGGGGAACCCTTAAAAGGGAGTAGGTCACGCCTACACTTATATTTCGAAGTAAAGGTAGAGGACAATGTACTGCTGGCTTACCATAGGAGGGGGATCCAGCTAATAGATTTGGGGGGAGGGGATGATACGGCGCCCAATCAAATCGAAATCTTGGCCGCATTACAACCCAAGGTCTAGACATGAGCAAAATTGCAGCGCTCCAAAATGCCGGACCAAAACGTTTTATATTATACTCAGTAAACCAGGATGTACCACTATTGAATTGTGAGACTTTCAAGGTCAAGGGAAAGAACGCGCACGTACATGAAGCGCCCCCCTTCGAGAGGGAAATTGGTCCCAAATTAGTGGAAGTGCACTTCCATGGCCTACTTCTACAAGCTGAGACTCATGAACTAGAGAACAAATTGTACAATAGGTTCGAAGTTAGAAGCCATGGAAACAGACAGGCAAACTATTGGGGATAATAACAACATTACAACAGGGCTAAGGATTGTCTAAACCACGATGGAGAGGCCAAAATGATACCGGCATTTTTTTACTGTATGGGTTTTAGACTGCGCACCTGGTACAGAGATTGTGAAAGGGATAGGAAGTGCCCAAAATGTGGGGAGTTGGGACATGGCCCATGGGACTGCAATGAGCAGCCAGCACAAATAAAGGGAAAAACATACGCGGACGCAGCGGCAGGAAACCTTGAGAGAACTAAACCAGAAGAACCAAGAGAACAAGTGGAAGAAGAAGCCAATGAGAAAACCCCATAAAGATTGGAGAAATGGGTCGATATTCTCACCCCAAATAAAACGGGGAACAATACTCCAAAGAGAATAATACCCCAGTTTGCGACCCACAACCCATTTGAAGTACTTCCAAATGAGGAACCGTCAGATCTAATCAACAAACTGGAAAACATGAGGTCTATAGAAACTTCCACCCCTAAAAGGACTGTAAGGTTAACTAAAACAAAACGAAAGCTGTGAATCTATCTACCTCACTGGATACAACACCTAAGAAGGGAGTGCAGAAAGAACAGGGGACATTATCCCAGTCATGGGAAGAGGGAGGAACAGGAAGATTAGGGAAGGAAAGAAGACAAACCCCCAAGAAATAGCCCAAGATAACGCCCTGAAAATGCCCAAGATGCACCAGAGAATGTAGAAGTGGAATATACGGGTAGCACAATAGATGCCCTAAATGAAACAACCCCTGAGGAAATGGTTTTATGGGGATAAATCCACTGATACACCCTATACGTCACAGGTTACCAATGACTTTGAAATCTTAAACAGTACAGTTAAATCAGCTAAAGATGACCCGGGATCCCCTCAAAAGGGGGGAGCATTAGGGTCCTAACAAAATCACTAGCCATTAACCATATAACCACTAGAATAAGCGGCCACCTGGAGGAACACACAAATGGAAGAACAAAACTTCTGCTTGATGTCCTTAAATGTAAATGGTTTCAATAAGGAAAAGTACAAAAACTGACACAAATAGGGGACAATGACCTACTGTTTATACAAGAAACACATAACGTACTAACGGATGATATAAAAGAACAATTAGAAAGAGAGATGGACTGTATAATCATTACTAATAACTATGTAGGAGGGGATAAAGGAGCAGGGGTAGCAACATTCATAAAAAATAAAAGGGGTTGTAAATGGGAAAGGATAGATGAGGGGGTATTCTTTAAGGGTATATTAATACATTTAAAAGTGGGAAACAATAATTATATATATATATATATATATATATATATATATATATATATATATATATATATATATATATATATATATATATATATATATATATATATATATATATATATATATATATATATATATATATATATATATGAGTAAAAACAAATCTGAAAATAGCCTTTGCAGCAAAACTGATGAAATACTTGGAAAACTACACAACAGAAAATTTGATCATAGGAGGGGATTTTAACTGGGTAGGGGACGAAGTAGATAGGAAGGGACAACTGACGTATCATATTCCGGACCATAAACTAATTTATGTGAAAGTTGGGATAAAAAATAGAACTAAATGGGGGAGGGGATCATGGAAGTTAAACAATAGAATATTAGAAAATGAGGGATTTATAAAAGAGATAAAAGGGAGACAGAAGATTTAAAAATAAAGAGAATACAAATATTATAGACGAATGGGATAAAATTAAAAGTTAAATTCCGGAAAATAGCGATGTATCATTCAAACATAAGGGCTAGGAAATTTAAGTTAGAAATAGAGGCTTTAGAAAATTTGATAAATACAACAATAATCCAGAGCATCAAAACAACACTAGTTGCAAGATTTGCGAATTTAAAAAATGAACAACACAAGGGAAGGGACATTAAAGCAGGTATCTTTACAAACCTATATGAAAACGCAGAACGGTTATATAAAAGGGAGGAACTAAGAAGGAGGGGGGGGGGCTAACACTAACAGTGTTAGTAATGTATATACCGTGTTAGTGGTATGTACATACTGCTAGTAATATATAAAGGTCAGTAATATGTAAATAGAGCGTTAGTAATATGTACATACAGTGTTAGTAATATGTACATACAGTGTTAGTAATATGTACATACAGTACATAGTAATAATGTTAGTAATATGTACAGACAGTGTTAGTAATATGTACATGCAGTGTTAGTAATATGTACATACAGTGTTAGTAATATATACATACAGTGTTAGTAATATGTACATACAGTGTTAGTAATATGTACATACAGTGTTAGTAATATGTACATACAGTGTTAGTAATATGTACATACAGTGTTAGTAATATGTACATACAGTGTTAGTAATATGTACATACAGTGTTAGTAATATGTACATACAGTGTTAGTAATATGTACATACAGTGTTAGTAATATGTACATACAGTGTTAGTAATATGTACATACAGTGTTAGTAATATGTACATACAGTGTTAGTAATATGTACATACAGTGTTAGTAATATGTACATACAGTGTTAGTAATATGTACAGACAGTGTTAGTAATATGTACAGACAGTGTTTGTAGAATGCATAGTGTTACATATATTCACATACATTTTGTAGTTTGACCAGTCATCGTGTAGACTCGGCACGTTGCCACGATGCTTATGTTGCACATACATTGTTTTTAATATGTACATAGTGTTATTAGTATGCACAGTGTACGTAATATGTACTTACAGTGTTGGTAATATGTGCATACAGTGTACGTAGTATGTACATATAGTGTAAGTAGTATGTACGTACAGTGTTAGTAGTATGTACATACAGTGTTAGTAGTATGTACAGACAGTGTTAGTAGTATGTACATACAGTGTTAGTAGTATGTACATACAGTGTTAGTAGTATGTACATACAGTGTTAGTAGTATTTACGGACAGTGTTAGCAGTATGTACATACAGTGTTGGTAGTATTTACGGACAGTGTTAGCAGTATGTACATACAGTGTTAATATTATGTACGGACAGTGTTAGTAGTATTTTCGGACAGTGTTAGTAGTATGTACATACAGTGTTAATATTATGTACGGACAGTGTTAGTAGTATGTACGGACAGTGTTAGTAGTATTTACGGACAGTGTTAGTAGTATGTACATACAGTGTTAGCAGTATGTACATACATTGTTAATATTATGTACGGACAGTGTTAGTAGTATGTACGGACAGTGTTAGTAGTATGTACATACAGTGTTAGTAGTATGTACGGACAGTGTTAGTAGCATGTACGGACAGTGTTAGTAGTATTTACGGACAGTGTTAGTAGTATGTACATACAGTGTTAGTTGTATGTACATACAGTGTTAATATTATGTACGGACAGTGTTAATATTATGTACGGACAGTGTTAGTAGTATTTACGGACAGTGTTAGTAGTATGTACATACAGTGTTAATATTATGTACGGACAGTGTTAGTAGTATGTACATACAGTGTTAATATTATCTACGGGAAGTGTTAGTAGTATGTACGGACAGTGTTAGTAGTATTTACGGACAGTGTTAGTAGTATGTACATATAGTGTTAGTAGTATGTACATACAGTGTTAATATTATGTACGGACAGTGTTAGTAGTATGTACGGACAGTGTTAGTAGTATGTACATAGAGTGTTAGTAGTATGTACGGACAGTGTTAGTAGTATGTACGGACAGTGTTAGTAGTATTTACGGACAGTGTTAGTAGTATGTACATACAGTGTTGGTAGTATTTACGGACAGTGTTAGCAGTATGTACATACAGTGTTAATATTATGTACGGACAGTGTTAGTAGTATTTACGAACAGTGTTAGTAGTATGTACATACAGTGTTAATATAATGTACGGAGAGTGTTAGTAGTATGTACGGACAGTGTTAGTAGTATTTACGGACAGTGTTAGTAGTATGTACATACAGTGTTAATATTATGCACGGACAGTGATAGTAGTATGTACGGACAGTGTTAGTAGTATGTACATAGAGTGTTAGTAGTATGTACGGACAGTGTTAGTAGTATGTACGGACAGTGTTAGTAGTATTTACGGACAGTGTTAGTAGTATGTATATACAGTGTTTGTAGTATGTACGAACAGTGTTAGTAGTATGTACATAGAGTGTTAGTAGTATGTACGGACAGTGTTAGTAGCATGTACATACAGTGTTAGTAGTATGTACATACAGTGTTAATATTATGTACGGACAGTGCTAATATTATGTACGGAGAGTGTTAGTCGTATTTACGGACAGTGTTAGTAGTATGTACATACAGTGTTAGTAGTATGTACAAACAGTGTTAATATTATGTACGGGCAGTGTTAATATTATGTACGGACAGTGTTAGTTGTATGTACATACAGTGTTAATATTATTTACGGACAGTGTTAATATTATGTACGGACAGTGTTAGTAGTATTTACGGACAGTGTTAGTAGTATGTACATACAGTTTTAATATTATGTACGGACAGTGTTAGTAGTATTCACGGACAGTGTTAGTAGCTTGTACATACAGTGTTAATATTATGTACGGGCAGTGTTAGTAGTATGTACGGACAGTGTTAGTATTATTAACGGACAGTGTTAGTAGTAGGTACATACAGTGTTAGTAGTATGTACATACAGTGTAAATATTATGTACGGACAGTGTTAGTAGTATGTACGGACAGTGTTAGTAGTATGTACATAGAGTGTTAGTAGTATGTACGGACAGTGTTAGTAGTATGTACGGACAGTGTTAGTAGTATTTACGGACAGTGTTAGTAGTATGTACATACAGTGTTGGTAGTATTTACGGACAGTGTTAGCAGTATGTACATGCAGTGTTAATATTATGTACGGACATTGTTAGTAGTATTTACGAACAGTGTTAGTAGTATGTACATACAGTGTTAATATTATGTACGGACAGTGTTAGTAGTATGTACGGACAGTGTTAGTAGTATTTACGGACAGTGTTAGTGGTATGTACATACAGTGTTAATATTATGCACGGACAGTGTTAGTATTATGTACGGACAGTGTTAGTAGTATTTACGGACAGTGTTAGTAGCATGTACATACAGTGTTAATATTATGTACGGACAGTGTTAGAAGTATGTACGGACAGTGTTAGTAGTATGTACATAGAGTGTTAGTAGTATGTACGGACAGTGTTAGTAGTATGTACATACAGTGTTAGTAGTATGTACATACAGTGTTAATGTTATGTACGGACAGTGCTAATATTATGTACGGAGAGTGTTAGTAGTATTTACGGACAGTGTTAGTAGTATGTACATACAGTGTTAGTAGTATGTACATACAGTGTTAATATTATGTACGGGCAGTGTTAATATTATGTACGGACAGTGTTAGTAGTATGTACGGACAGTGTTAGTAGTATGTACATAGAGTGTTAGTAGTATTTACGGACAGTGTTAGTAGTATGTACGGACAGTGTTAGTAGTATTTACGGACAGTGTTAGTAGTATGTATATACAGTGTTGGTAGTATTTACGGACAGTGTTAGCAGTATGTACATACAGTGTTAATATTATGTACGGACAGTGTTAGTAGTATTTACGAACAGTGTTAGTAGTATGTACATACAGTGTTAATATTATGTACGGACAGTGTTTGTAGTATTTACAGACAGTGTTAGTAGTATGTACGGACAGTGTTAATAGTATGTACGGACAGTGTTTGTAGTATGTACGAACAGTGTTAGTAGTATGTACGGACTGTGTTAGTAGTATGTACATACAGTGTTAGTAGTATGTACATACAGTGTTAATATTATGTACGGACAGTGCTAATATTATGTACGGAGAGTGTTAGTAGTATTTACGGACAGTGTTAGTAGTATGTACATACAGTGTTAGTAGTATGTACATACAGTGTTAATATTATGTACGGGCAGTGTTAATATTATGTACGGACAGTGTTAGTTGTATGTACATACAGTGTTAATATTATGTACGGACAGTGTTAATATTATGTACGGACAGTGTTAGTAGTATTTACGGACAGTGTTAGTAGTATGTACATACAGTGTTAATATTATGTACGGACAGTGTTAGTAGTATTTACGGACAGTGTTAGTAGCATGTACATACAGTGTTAATATTATGTACGGGCAGTGTTAGTAGTATGTACGGACAGTGTTAGTAGTATTTACGGACAGTGTTAGTAGTATGTACATACAGTGTTAGTAGTATGTACATACAGTGTTAATATTATGTACGGACAGTGTTAGTAGTATGTACGGACAGTGTTAGTAGTATGTACATAGAGTGTTAGTAGTATGTACGGACAGTGTTAGTAGTATGTACGGACAGTGTCAGTAGTATTTACGGACAGTGTTAGTGGTATGTACATACAGTGTTGGTAGTATTTACGGAAGTGTTGGTAGTATTTACGGACAGTGTTAGCAGTATGTACATACAGTGTTAATATTATGTACGGACATTGTTAGTAGTATTTACGAACAGTGTTAGTAGTATGTACATACAGTGTTAATATTATGTACGGACAGTGTTTGTAGTATTTACAGACAGTGTTAGTAGTATGTACGGACAGTGTTAATAGTATGTACGGACAGTGTTTGTAGTATGTACGAACAGTGTTAGTAGTATTTACGGACAGTGTTAGTAGTATGTACATACAGTGCTAGTAGTATTTACGGACAGTGTTAGTAGTATGTACATACAGTGATAATATTATGTACGGACAGTGTTAGTAGTATGTACGGACAGTGTTAGTCGTATTTACGGACAGTGTTAGTTTTATGTACGGACTGTGTCAGTAGTATGTACATACAGTGTTAATAATATGTACAGTATTTATATTAAGTATAGACAATAAAGCAAACAGTAGATAACGTAAATAAAATTTCATAACGTCATATTAAAGGTGTAATGTACAGAAACTCATAAGTGGGATAAACTTTGTGACTCTAGTTTCTGGAAAATTATTTTTGAATCCTAAAAATATTAGAATAAAATGAGATTGACTTTTTCAAAATTCATTTATTTTTGGATGACATAAGAGCGTGTACCTTATTCAAGAATATCCGTAAACATTTACAAATCTGAACAGGATGTTGGTTTAAAGCCGCAACGGAAACCGTTAACTGAAAATCATTGAGTGCATTATTAACCACACCTTGTATCTTTCACTTCTGACTGAAAAACCCCCACCGATTAATGAGTGACGTTATCTTAGTCCCGGATATACGCCATATGAATGTTTAAAAGAAAAGCGAGATGAGAGGACGTCTCCATATTTGAAGAGGATGTTGGCAGATAATCATAGAAAACCATTGGTGTCATTCACTTAGGACCAAAACAAAGGAATGACATAATCTGAGACCCCAATATTAAACGTACATGTACATATTATGAATGTACATAAGTAAAGTGAGGACTTGGCTATGTATGTACAAATGTTATGAATGTACAAAAGTAAAGTGAGGACTTGGCTATGAATGTAATTATTAATTATTAAAACGACTTGTGGGCCATGCAAATAGTTAGCAAAATTAAGAAATTTACGTAACTTTAATTCTGCGACTTTTTTAATGTAAGTTGCATCTCACTCAAGTCCACTTTTACTAAAATTCGTATATTTTCTGCTCATTTTTTTCTATCGTGTAATCTAAATACCAATATAAAGATGATTAACAGTGGAAACAATATAGAAAAGACGGTACTAATCGTTATGCATGACATGTATTCCATGGAAACAATATAGAAAAGACGGCACTAATCGTTATGCATGAAATGTATTCCATGGAAACAATATAGAAAAGACGGTACTAATCGTTATGCACGAAATGTATTCCATGGAAACAATATAGAAAAGACGGTACTAATCGTTATGCATGAAATGTATTCCATGGAAACAATATAGAAAAGACGGTACTAATCGTTATGCATGAAATGTATTCCATGGAAACAATATAGAAAAGACGGTACTAATCGTTATGCATGAAATGTATTCCATGGAAACAATATAGAAAAGACGGTACTAATCGTTATGCATAAAATGTATTCCATGGAAACAATATAGAAAAGACGGTACTAATCGTTATGCATGACATGTATTCCATGGAAACAATATAGAAAAGACGGCACTAATCGTTATGCATGAAATGTATTCCATGGAAACAATATAGAAAAGACGGTACTAATCGTTATGCATGACATGTATTCCATGGAAACAATATAGAAAAGACGGTACTAATCGTTATGCATGACATGTATTCCATGGAAACAATATAGAAAAGACGGTACTAATCGTTATGCATGAAATGTATTCCATGGAAACAATATAGAAAAGACGGTACTAATCGTTATGCATGAAATGTATTCCATGGAAACAATATAGAAAAGACGGTACTAATCGTTATGCATGAAATGTATTCCATGGAAACAATATAGAAAAGACGGCACTAATCGTTATGCATGAAATGTATTCCATGGATTCTTTAAGAAAAGCCGATTCCTCAAGATAAACTGAAGAGGAAAAAATCCTAATTTATAAAAAAAAAACTATTTTTTTATATAAAGAATCGTTCTTTTCGTATTTTTCATGTGTTGCATACATGTGAATTTTACAATTATGATTAAACTAAAAGAAACAATCACAAAACTCGGGGCTCATTAGTGTGGATACGATCACATATTTAAAATAGCACATATCGTCATATCTAAAAACAGGTCAGGAAATCCTATATATAATTCACCAAAGATGATATGAAAATCGAGGAGCCATTTGCTTACACCGGAACTCGTGAACGTGCTTTTTAATGTCATTTAATTTTTTTTGCTCGCAAAAGTAGGGTTGGTTTTGCAATTCTATATATAATGCATTGTGAACATGTAAATTCCCAGTACTCACTGTATTTAAAAAACAAAACTAATGCTCACGCCGATTTGAAGTCGTATTGGCCTGGTTTCCATTATACTGAAAACGAAACTGAATCTATTTCATTATCCCTTTCATTTCCCACATCTTCAGTGGCCTAGTGGTTAGAGCGTCCGCCAAGGATGCAACAGGTCGTGAGTTCGAATCCCGGCCGAGTCATACCAAATAATTCTAAAATGGTAAATAGCTGCCTCAGTTGACGCTCAGCATTAAGAAGTTAGTCCTATTTATCTAAGGGAGTAATGTAATATTACTCCAAGCACTGGCCTAAAGATACTTACCCGAAGACTATATACTTTTTTTACGAGGACGAATATTCGGACCTTGATTACTACAAATATTGACGCCCTAGCGTTAAACAAGCAATTTCAGTATATCGCTCCATACTGGGTTTCTGCTTGGTATCGAACCTAGGACCTCTTTATGCGAGATAAGACAACTAATGCCTGCCTGAACGTTTCAATGCCCATTCAACCGCGACATCACTATAAACTGCCACACTGTAGACATCGTAGCTATATGACTGGAAAATTGTTAAAGCTACGTTAAAAATATAAACCGCACACACACACACACACACACACACACACACACACACGTTCTCTCATCACTCGGACGAATTGTGTGAGAACTTGTGAAATCTTTACCGGATATTCCTTGATATAAGTGGACAAATATTATTTCTCCGGTCGTAGGTGTTGATATAGACCAATTGTATCTCTCCATTAATATTTGTTTTGACGGCCACTTAGAAACATTATATATATATATATATATATATATATATATATATATATATATATATATATATATATATATATATATATATATATATATACCTTTATTTACTTTGAGAAGTACCAGTTAAGATTTTGCATCATCGGAACGTCCTCAGTCTTTTCTTGCTTGTATAAAAAAAATAGCTTAAACAGTAACCATTTTGAATCTCCCACACATCCATATCTTTAAAATTAACATGTTAAATATTCATCAACAATAGCAAAGATTGCCCCAATTTTGTGTCTAAGAAACTGAATTTTATATGTATTTTCGTTCATTTTAAAGCATTAGGATTAAACGTGCAGGTATTTCGTTCGTAGTAGGCGAGAGGTATGATGTTTCTTCAGCGCCTAATTTTCATTCGGAGATTCTGTTCTTCGATTCTAATCTGATGTTCGTCTTCCAAGCACTTACCAATTAGGTAAATATCACTACAATTATATATGTGTTTCTTTCTGAGAATCGACATTTTAGACGAGCAGCGGAAACAGATGGTCATGTTTCTAATGGATTATGTTATCAAATGAACGAAAATGGGAATTTCTTTCCGTGATGTATCACTACAATGGTAACAGCTATGGTATCTGTAACAGATGATTTGAATTTTCACAAAAGAGACATCCTATTTAAACGAACAGTTTCTGAAGGTTTGTACCGTAAATGTATTTAAATGGATTAACATCTTCGTCAAAAGAAAGACACTTTGTATTATATTTTCCATTTTCCCTTCTACAGCGACAGGGTCCATTCAGGCTATCCTGTATGATGTGCTTAACAAATCTGTGCACGCATGCGTAATTGTGCTTGGAATTGATGTTAAACATCGACACATATATTTCGGCTTATGAAAACAAAAATAAACATACAAAATAAATGAATAAATCAGTCAGACCATTATCGCCCATCCCTCCGTGCGAAGCAGTTGTTTCAACAGTGCAATCAGGAATACTAACGTATTTAAGTATGACCAGAATCGGTCCAAAATAGAAGCAGCCATTGTTAAAGTGTTCAAACCAGGACCCAGTCCAGCCAGCAGATGATATTGTATTGTAATGTATAAATCACTGAGAGTCGAAATGTTACTGGCGTTATCGTTATTGTTTATCTGTTGTAAAGCAAGCGGTAAATATAATGGCGATAACGGTAATAACGTTGCTAATAATCCTGCCATTCAACCATAAAGTTGGAATAAAGTATGTAAGAGTAACCAATGTCTGTCTGAACAATAACAACAAAAACTGGCAATGTTAACATTTATTGGAAGACGCATATTTCGAGCAAGTATAGACAAAGAGATGCACGTTTAAACAGCCAGAGTTGAGTAATTGTGAAACAAACGTAAAACGGGGTTTCTTTGTCACTTACAAATTGATTTCATTTCTGTTTATCGTTACAGAATCTACCTTTTTCTTATTTTGCTGACTAATGTCGGAAGATAATGGATGTCCCTTGCTTAAGTCTAGGGAACAAAGAATGGTTAGACGCTATATATATATATATATATATATATATATATATATATATATATATATATATATATATATATATATATATATATATATATATATATATATATATTAGACCCCGCGACTATAGTTGAAAGCATTAAAGGGTGTGAAAAGACGTACTTGGACGTTGAAAGCCTTGTTCAAGAACAAAAGATCCATTTTTATGTCGGGTGCATTGTTTGCTAAGTTGAATGGAAAAGGTTCGAATCGACATCCAATCAGAACTGAGAGAGAATGTGATCACAATTTCAATCCGATTTTAGTGCTTTCGTAGCTAAGAACTTAGCAATTTCCCAAACATCGTGCTGAAATGTTCTAAAGCAATACTCCCAGGAAGCCACTCGTAATTTGGAGGGAAAACTTAAAGCATTCTAAGAAAGACAAAGCTTCGTAAAGGTGAAGATGTTATTTACTCGATTGTTACAGAATATTACGGAAGTGTAACTGGAATTATGTGTAGTATATATGCATCATTACTAGAATGGCTAGTACGTAGAATTCCTTTTGTAGTGTTTAATTTACCTGCGTATTTGATGAATAAGCTATGATTATGTATCGATTATGTAGATTGCTAGCTCGTGGTCAGAATTAATATTGTAATTCGTTATATGGTTACTTCGTAGTAAATTAGCGGATGTATTGATGTGATAATCCAGATTTCGCAATTGTGAATTGAACTGTAACTTTGGAAAATGGTTGAGCATGAATATTGTATATTTGTGTATAAATTTTAGGAGTGTAATATACATAAATGCGTCAATTTATTGATGTCTATATGATAGGTAGTTCGTACCGTGCTTTTCTTACGACGTTGTTTACCATACAAGAATGTGTGGATATTTATACGTGCACGAATGCGTGCCCGAAAAATATAATAGCCTTTATCTGATGACCATCGGTTATTGTAAGGCGAGATGGCTAAGGAAAGTTGTTAACGTCATTGTGTTTTCGCAGGAATCTTTGACGGGGACAGACTTCTGGTATAGTTAGTCCAGAGTCTCTAAGCATAAAGACGGCAATGGGACTGGCAGAACGGTTGGAGTCGACAATGTAGTCAGGTGAGAGTTGAGGAGGAGGAGGACGAGGAGTCCATGAAAAGAAATTGAAGAAGGTGGAGGAGTATAGAGAAGTCGAAGAATTTGGAACCAGTCGAGTGGAAGAGGAGAAGGAATTGAAAGAATAGGATCAAGTACACAAATGAGTAGAATGCAAAGCCAAGTGGAAAGCTATCTCACGCTACATATTTTGTGATACAATATGCTGTTACAGGCTCGAGAGGAAGAAGAGTGATCGGATAAATATCATCATTGAATCGTATTAAGTTGTAATTCATTTGATTTTCACCTTTTTGTATAATCGATAATTTAACTGTTGGTATTGCTGACTGGGAGTTCGGAGATTTACCTCACTCTATCACTAATTTTACTTCCCACAAACACCAGCTTGGGTAGGACTTATATAATAATAGAAATAAAATATTGGCAGCACCCCGCCCAAACCCGAACAACCTCGCCACAAAGCATATGATTAAAATAAAGTGTATTTGGATCAGTAACAAAACAAGATAATTTTTGTGGCTTTCTGCACAAAATCGTTGTGCACCGTGCAACAAATTATTTTTCTATTCACAGAAAGGCTTTGGTTGTTAGGCGTTTGGTCATACGAGGTCAAGAGAAGCAAGTTCAGTTTCACCCAAAATTCGAAACGGTTTTCAACAAACTGAGAATTTTTATCTTCATTCTTTTGATATCGGTGGCAATTGTTAGACATCGTAGGAAACGATGAAGATGATGGGGGTAAAAATTAGAACCATCATTAAATGCACTCTTATGAATTGATTGCCAAAGTATGTGAGTGGTTGAGGGATTCCCAAAAAAATGAAAGTAAATATCCAATTTGAAATATTTTGTTTGAGAGTTTTGTTTTCTTTTAAATAATTATTGTGATCATGCAACATAAAACCATTTAAGATTTAATTTAAAGACATGATACTGACATAATACACATGTTTCACATGCTTATGGTTGTACACAGACTGGAAACAGAAACAACTCATACAATTGCTTAAGGCTGTTTATTACCTGGAAACAGTAACAAAATGATTTCACGCTATTTCAAAAACGTATTGGCCTGGCTGCACTACTTAGAAACGAAGATAAACTTTCGTTGATGCTACTCAGAAGAAACACGTAATGTGTCACCATACGCAACTCCCTTTGAGGCAGCATGGTTCATTTGTAGTTGAAAATTGGCACTTAGTAAAAAGCACAACTGGTGCTACAAAGCAGACAATAATTCGACTCTGTTAAATTTATCCTGGTAACAACAGTGTGGGATTTTAGAAACAACATGAATCAGTTAAAATGTATAAATCTAAGGTGTTAAGACCCCCAGATGATATCAAGCGGACCTTAATGCTTATCTATGTCAATTGTAAAATCCAAACAACGGATATGGTTTAAAGTGTAAACTTTGCTGAGTAAAACACGTACCATTAATAACATTATAACAAGAATTCTCTTCAAAAACTGCGATCTAAAGAAAGATAACATGCAAAGATAGTTAAAGTTTTAACTTCAGTAACGAACTAGTTAGGTAAACGGTAGTCGTAACAGGGATGGTGGAGCATGTTTTCTTGGTCGTGTCAGGACTGTAATAGTTGTAACTGCACCAGATAAATTAAATCAAATTAAATTAAATTAAATTAAATTAAATCCATCCACCCCAGCAGATAATGGATGATTAGTAATAAGAAACGGGGAAAATATGAAAATAAGACAGTAAGGTTTGCAGCTAATGGGAGACAGCCATAATAACACCAAGAATTGTAGTTTAATCAAATCATTTTCTGTTAAAGTGATCATATCAAGTTTTGAATGAAATCGCATGTTGAATATTTTAAGATGGATCATTTATAAATGTTAATGGCAAGAACTTTTTTCAAGTTTTAGCCTATTCGGGTAGTGCCTGTTTCCTTTTCGAAAATCTTTTATTAATTATTGATGGAGAAATCTGAAAACAAAAAGATGATATATGGTAGTGTACTACAAATGTTTGGTTAAGGGTTCCTATTCTTTGAATATAAACGACTGCATGTTAACACATTTTCACAAAACTTCAAGATAGACTATAATAAATGCTTAGTTATCTACTGCATAGGAAGAACAGTAAAATAGCTACCCGTCTTAAATGTCTACAGTTATCTAGTGAACAAAAAGAATAGTACAATGGCTACCAATTTTAAATGCCAACAGTTACATAGTAAACAGGAAAAACAGAAGGATGACTACCAGTCTTAAATGCCTACAGTTGTCTGGATATTTGTTTGCCCAGGATTCATTAGGAATTTCAGATTTCCCTTTCCTTAAGAAATTAGAACATATTTTAGTTATTCTTTAGTAAGCAATAACATTGAAATGAACATTAATAAGGTTGCTAAATATTGCACTAACGTATATGCATATTGCATTGAACAAAGACAAATTATGAGTGCTTCATTTACAAATGAAAACAAGATATTACTTGCATAGTGTCGATTACAAGCGCTGGATTACAAGTACGATTATAACTTTAGGTTATTTGGCACTGGTGATTACGGTGACGATTACGCAACTTCTTTAGAACAATAGATGCAAGCAGTTATAAAAAGTACTGGCTTTTCTGTAGACATTTTTTTTTTGGGTGGCGGGGGGGGGGGCACCAGATATGTGCCCCCCCCCAATCAAAAAAGTAAAAGTTTTTATGTTTGTGTGTGTACCCTCCAATATGTTGTTTGTTGTTTTTTATTTTGCGTTTAACTCCCCATTTAATTTTTCCCCATCGTGGTTATATATTTGAGAAGGGGTATTTTTGTATCCCTAGTGTTTCTTACGTAGATCTTTACTAGGTGGGAGTTGATCTAGCCACAACTAGTATTCTACGTTTGTTTAATATTGTTTGACCATGGCTAGTGGTCCCTTGATATCCTTGTGTTTGCTATTGGTGTTGGTGCTATTTGTATGTTGCTATATAGTAGTCTATACTTTGTATTTTTGTAAGGATAGCCATTTTCCGTTCAAATTTTGACGTAGTTGTCTTGCTTTGTGTTTTTCCTCCATGGGATGACATCCACCACTTTATTTAATTTATTTTAAATTAATTTTGAATTTTTGTATAAATTGAGGTGTTTTAGTTAAAGGCTTAGTCTGCTTCAATTTATATATAGTAATATTTAATGTTCTAAGTCCGTCTGCCTTGAGTCAGGATCTGTACGAATTTATTTGGTTGTACAGTTCCTGTCTCAATTAGGGCCGTCCTTTATTTATTTATTTTAATTAGTCTACATAAAAATTCCAAAATTGTTAATTTTTCCTTTTTAATGGGTACCATGTCTATTACGGGATATAGACATGGAAGAAAAGTATGAATTTAGTATCCAGAGAAGAAGAAGTGTAAAATTGTGACCAAATAAAAGCTATTAGGGTGATTTTTTTCCAAACTCTGCCATATTCCTGCTCACTTCGCGTAGCGCCATGTGATATAGCCCCATGGCGTCCTCATTAAGTACTTTCCCCTGTTGTGTTCATAATGTATAATCTATATTTAATTTAATGATAATAATTTTTTTTTAATTAACATATATATAAGTGTATGATACTATTCCCTAACCTTCATCAGGGGTCCACATTCTATTAGCGTCTTCGTGATATAATCTGTTATGAGTCGTATTAATGTTTTGTTAATGTTTCCGTCAAGGGAGAGTATTTGACGTCTGTCGTATTTGTCTGCCTTCATTATTTCCATTATTAGTTTGATCCTTTCTTCCTTTGTTTTGTCGCATTGTGTTATCGTATGATATTTAGTGAACGGGGCATTTCTGAATAGAGGGCAGCTAACAGGGGTCTGAATCATCCGTCGTCTAAATGCCACTTCGCCTGTGAGCCAGGCGTTGTAGAGGTATGTGTATATTATACTCTGTACCTTTAGAGAGTCAATGTCAGACCAATGCCTCCAAACTCTGTCCCAGTTGATATGTGGGTTACCTTCTTCTACCTTGTTTTTAATTTTTTTTTCTAGTTCACAAATCCAGTCATACGTCTTATCCTTACTTAGTGCCCATAATTCTTTGCAATCCCTAAACCTATATAAAATGTCTTTAGTCCCCTTATATAAATGTGGTGTGTCTATTTTCTTACTCAATTTGTTGTTTGTGTATATGTCTTGTCTGTTTCGCATTCTGAATCCTAGCCAAAAAATGTATAATGCTTCCCATGGTGTTTGTGGAGTGTTACTTAGCCTTTTAATCCTATTTATTATATTTTTACATTTTATTAAGAAGGGATTAGGTAAGGCTAATCCCCCCTTTTGTTTAGGTCTATATAGTTTTGACTTTTTTATGTGGATGGGGGGGGGGTTGATCCTGGTGACATTCCCCAGCTGGTTTGAGTCGATAAGAGGAACACCGTCTATAACGAATATGTAGAAAAGAGGTGTAGTGGATCCCTGACCACCCATGAGGGTAGTGTATCTTGTAATTCCAAATGTAATCTACTATATCATTATCAGTGGTTACTAGTGTTTTATTGTTAATGTCCACAGAGTTTAGTAAGTATGTCAAATTTGAATATATATATATATATATATATATATATATATATATATATATATATATATATATATATATATATATATATATATATATATATATATATATATATATATATATATATATATATATATATATGTATATATGCTTTTGCAACCTGTGAACATTCTATTAGACTAAGTGGCGTGAGTGCCCATATATTTGTTACTTCTTTTATTTTGTTTTTAACTTTTAGACAGTTTTCCTTTTCTTCTTTTGCCCAGAAGAATATTCCTAGGGCTTTTACTCTATTTTAAATTAAGTGTGGAGGTAAACCAGGGTGGTTTCCCCTCCAGTTTCCTATTTTTAGAATTTCTGTTTTGTCATGGTTTATTTGAGATCCCGAAGCTTTTCCAAAAGCTTCATATTTCTTTTGTAAGCGTTGAAAGGATTTTAGGATCATTTATAAAGTTCGTACAATCATCAGCATGTTGTAGCATCTTGAATTCCTCTCTTAAATTTGGTATTCTTATTCCTTGGATATTGGTGTTACTCCTGATTTTTATATTCAGGATTTCAATCGCTATTACGTATAATAGCATTGATAGTGAGCAGCCTTGCCTCACTGATCTTTGAATTTCGAATTTATCTGTTTTCGCCCCATTTACTTGTACATTTGCAGTTATTTTATTGTATATTATTTTAGTCCATTTTTTTTAAAGTTATTTCCAAATCCAAATTTTTCCAGTACTTTTTGCGTATAATTGTGTTCTAATCTGTCAAAAGCTTTTTCGTGATCAAAAAGTACCATGGCACATTTCGAGTTAGAGTTATTTGTAAAATCTATAATATTCCTAATGTTAAGTATGTTGTTATGTATGCTTCTATCTTTACCACCGAACGTTTGATTTGTGTTTGCTATAGTATTTATCCCGTGTTTAACCCTATTCGCTAAAATTCTACTTAATATTTTTTAATCTGTGTTAAGGATGGAGATGGGCCTCCAGTTTGTAAGTCAGTTCTGTCACCTTTCCCTTTATAAATGATAGTAATCAATCCCTCCCTCATTGTGTTAGTCATTTTGTCATTTCTAAGCAGTATATTATTATACAGACATTCTAAGATGGGTGCCACCTCACTTTGGAATTTCTTGTAGAATTCCGCCGTGAGGCTATCTCGTCGTGGAGATTTACCTTTTGCAAGTTCTTTTATTGCGGTTTGCACTTCTTCCACAGAAATGAATTCATCACACAATTTTTTTGTGTTCTGATGAAATCTTTTCACATTGTATTGAATTTAAGCATTGTCTGATTATGTTGTTGTCTATGTTTTGAGATGTATAAAGTTTTGTATAGAATTCTTGAACTCCCTTCATTATTTCTGCTTTAGTTGTCACTTCCACCCCTTCTATTATTAAAGTGTCTAGTGCCTCCCCCCCCCCTCCTTTCCTTTTTTCTTCCCGTTTATATAATTTTTTTCGCCTGTTTGTATAGTTGGTGAAATTTTCCCGCCCTGATTTCCGTTCCCTTTGTCTCCCATTTCTTTAGCTTTTCTAGTTGTTTGGAGTAGCTCTCATTATCCCTTAGTCATGTTGTGTCTTCGTTTATTTTTCTGTTTAGTTCTAATTTCTCCATTTTTTTAATCCGTTTACGTTTAGTTGAGTGATATATTGCTATTTTTGTTTACTTTTTGTTTAAATTTATCCCAATCAGTTGCTATATCAGTTACATTTCTTTCCTCTTTATTTGTAAGTATTTTAGGGATTTCTTCTTTTATTTATCTGATTAATTGCACATCTTCTAGAATTGAGTTGTTAAGTTTCAATTCACCCTTTCCCCATCTACTATTTTTTATCACTATCTCCAGATTTATTTGTTAATGATCTGAAATTTTGAAATCTAAAATTTTTGCTTTTTTATATTTTTATTTAACAAAATCAGATACATAAAATTTATCTATTCTACTTGATTTTTTTATTCCTTGTCTTATCTGTAGACTTTAATTTTTTTTTTTTTTTTGGTGGGGGCACCAGACAGATGCCCACCCCCCAATAAAAAAAAGTAAAAAGTTTTTTTTATGTGTGTTTGTGTGCCCCTAAGTATGTTGTTTGTTTTTTTATTGCGGTTAGAAGTCCCATTTAGTTTTCCCCATTGGGGTTATACAATTTGATTTGGGGTATTTTAATGTCCCTAATGTTCTTTCAGTAGATCCTTACTAGTTGGGATTTGATCTACCCACTCTAGTAGTCTACTCTTGTCTTTTTCTTTTGACCATGGCTAGTGGTCACCTATTTCCTTGTGTTTGCTATTTGTGTTGATGCTATATGTCTGTTTGCTATAGAAGGTATATACCTTGTGTTTTTGTGAAGGAAAGCCATTTCTTTCAAATTTGTACCAGTTGTCTTATTTTGTGTCTTTTTTTTTTAAATTAAAGACACTTTGTTGATTATTTTAATTTTTAATTTTATTTTAAATTTGGAATTTTGTATAAATTGAAGTGCATTATATTTAGATATTTAGTGTACTTCAATTTATCTAGCAATATTTATTACACTAGGTCCGTCCGCCTTGAGAGAGGACCTGTACAAATTTATTTAGCTGTACAGTTCCTGTCTCAATTTGTCCGGCCTTTATTTATTTAATGTATTTAAAAATAATAATAATTTGTCCAAAATGGTTTAGTTTCCCTTAAACGGGACCATATCTATTTCGGGAGATAGATATGGTAGGAAAAGTATGGATATAGAATCCAGAGAAAAGAAGTGTGCACTTGATTAATGTATTTTAGTTATCTGAATTTTTTGGGTATTTTTTTCCAAACTCTACCACAGGCCTGTTCACTTCGCGTGGCGCCATGTGACATAGCCCCATGGCGTCCTCATATGTACTTTCCCCTCACAAGTAGTAATTATTTAAAGTATATACAGTAATAGCATTTGGAAATAACCATTTTTATTTTTAAATTAGTAAATTAATTTAATTTTTTAATTTAATTTAGTTTTACAAGTTTTTCCCTAACCTCCATTAGTGGACCACATCTTATAAGAGTTTTCGTTATAAAGTCCGTTATTTGTCTAACCAATTGTTTATTCAAGTTTCCGTCTAGGAAGAGTAATTGAAGTCTGTCATATTTGTCTACCTTCATTATTTCAATTATTAGTTTGCTCCTTTCTTCCTTTGTTTTGTCACATTCTGTAATTGTGTGGTTTTTTGTATACGGGGCATTTTTGCATAGAGGGCAACTAACAGGGGTCCTTATTAATCTTCGTTTAATTGCCACTTCGCCTGTTAGCCAGGCGTTGTGGAGGTACGTGTACATGACACTTTGTACCTTAAACGAGTTAATGCCGGACCAATGCCTCCAAACTCTGTCCCAGTTAACAGATGGGTGTTGTAATTGTACCTTAGATTTATTTTGGATGGAATTTAATTCTAAAAGCCAGTCATATGTTTTGTCATTTTTCAGTGCCCATAATTCTTTATTGTCTCTATAACTATATAAAATTTCTTTGATCCACCTATATAAATGAAGTGCGTCTATTTTTTCACTAGTTTGTTGTTTGTTTCTCATTCCAAAACCTAGCCAGAAAATGTATAGTGCCTCCCATGGTACATGTGGTGTGTTGCTTAATCTTTTTAACCTATTTAATATATTTTTTACATTTTATTAAGGGGGTTCTAGGTAAGGCTAATCCCCCCTTGAGTTTAGTTCTATATAAAGTTTCCTTTTTTATGTAGTGTGTTTTGTAATTCCAGATGTAGTCTACTATATCATTATCTGACTGACTGACTAGTTGGTGTATTAAAGTTGCCACCGTTCACTAGGAACATTTGGGCAACTTTTATATCCAGCATATCGCTGGACATTTATTTACCCTTTTTATGTGCACAGTAGTACACTTATCAAATTGGGCGTTATACCGAATTACTAAAAAGTAACTATCGGTATAAATGGAAGCCCTGGGGTAGGTAGGCAAGACCCATCCACATCTACCCCTATCAACTTCATCGGCAGGTCAGCAGGAAGAGGCAAAGGCGGAAAGGATCACGGAAATTAATTCATCGTCGTCCCACACGCAGAGGCAGCGCCGCACATACACCCGGACCCCAACAAAGAAACACGTGGCGCCACACCCTAGGTTAATAATTGCAACCCCATAGGACATGTGCCAAAGTGGAAGTGCTATACTATGTTGTGATGTGAATTGTTTTAATGCTATTTATTGTATTTCATTATTATTGCAACATTGTGTTGCGGGGGCCTAATAGTCCTGGATTAAGACTACCTTATATTTTCTAGTAAGGTCATATATGTAAGTGAGTGTATGTGTTGTCCATGAGGTTGCAGTCCCTTTGATTTATTTCAAATTTAATCCAGTTATACTAGTGGATGCCCTACACCAATCATGTGTAAGCCACCTGTGCAATTGTGTCAAGATATATAAGTTACGGAATTTCCTAACACTTATCACTATGCCCCTAAGTAAGTACAAAGTGTACTGTACAAGTCACCACCATCCTACTGGCCGGCAAAACTCCCTTCTCGAAGAGGGAAATTCACCCTAAGAAAAAACAAAATACCTACACTAGGGTGTCAGAGTGACTATGTAAGTTTGTTCAGGTTAGGTTGTTTTAAGTTATGAATTTGGTTGGGTGTGATCCGAAATGGTCATATTTGAGATTTGATGTTTGGTTAGTCAAATGGAATTCTCTTACCAATCGATATTGCGAGAATTCAATATCTAAGAACATGTAACAGAGAAACCGACAGGATCATACAGACAAACAGACATAGAGATTTAGAAAAAGAGGGGGGGGGAATGGGTCAACACCAGCTTCCCAGGGGGACTGATTGGATTAGGCACAGAGATGTACCAGGCTGTACACATGTGCGTACACCAATCCAGGCGATTCCTATATAGAAAAGAGCCTGTGTCCCCACCGTTCCACTAATCTTCCCCTATTCCCAAGAATTACAAAGGGTGGGAAATAGTTATAGTACAGCACAATCACAACAATTAATATTAAATAGCCCTAAGAAGGGCTGTTCTGTAGTCTGGTCCTCCACGTTTCCCTCGTTGTCAGTGATAGCATCAATGGCTCCATTTATTATCCTTGGAATATTGTCTATGCGATTCTCACTTTAATTGACGTCCAGTTCAAGGTTGTTATCGAATAATTTTGAATATTAAGTGCCATTAGCTTTTATTCTGACAGGAAAGCTTGGAAAAAGAGGGTGGTATTAATATGAAGGTTTTCCCAGACTACACTTATTTATCATATGATGCTCCTAGCCGATTAATTTAGTTTGAGGTTTCAGTATATGCTATATAGCGGTAATCTCTATATGCCATAATGGGTTTGGAGTTTGTGGGTCACCGCCTCTGTTTTAATCTCTATAGGTAACCCCGAGACGTATAGATCGACAAGTTTCATTTCTATATCTCGTATGATGGGATCTGCATCTGTAATCTTGACTCTTTGCCCGCATAGCATCATTTCCTTTTGTTTAATGAAGGGTTTGTTGCTTTTTGGGTACAGAGTGTATTTGTTTTTACCCCCATACTGAAGGCCCTCGATCTCCGATATGTTCATTCCTAGGACTTTTAATTCCGTTAGAACCTCGGTTTGCCGGGGAAAAACATTTGAGGACCCAAAATCTATGGTCTGACATCCCTCCCTGTGGTATATCACGAGTTTTCTATGGCCTATTTCCCCTTCAACTACTGTGTTGAAAAAATCCGTTATCTTATACTTCTTGGGGGGATTGGTCCCAGTAGCCTCGGCCATTTTTCAGTTCAGTCTACGTCGTCTGTCAGATAATGTTTGTCTGGGCAGATTAAATAAAGAAAAGTGCTAATAAAATAACAAAAGGGGTGCTGAAAATAAAGCTATAGTGCTAAAGTAAAGTAAAGTAAATTAAATAAATGTATAAACAAAACACTAAATAAATAAATCAAAGTACTTGTTGTATTATCGCACTAGGTGAGCACTGCTCGACACTTACTCACTGGAAAATGATTCACGTTAATCCTTATATTCCAGTAGATTTCCTTGCGAGCGCAGAAAAAACACGTCTACTCTCTTCGAGTCTAACCATGATCATGAGCAAGTGTAAACTCGCAGTTGCGTAGACATTCAGTATGAACGCAATATCTACACTCACCCATAGCACAGCTCCAACAGAGTCACAGGCTAGTCTGAAACTTAATTATTAATGAACTAGTTATTACTAAAATTATTTAAATATTTATAATATTATTAATAATTGAATTATTATGAAGGTAAAAAGGTGTGAAACTCTGTGGATTGATAATTATGGGTAATCAATTGTTGCTAGTGTTTTATTGTTAATGTCCACAGCGTTTATAAGGTATGTTAAATTTGAATACATATATGTTTTTGCAACCTGTGAACATTCTATTAGACTAAGTGGTTGAAGTGCCCAGATACTTATTACTTCTTTTATTTTCTTTTTAACTTTTAAACAGTTTTCCTTTTCTTCATTTGCCCCGAAGAATATCCCCAGGGCTTTCACTCTGTTTTTTATTAGGTGTGGGGGCAAACCAGGGTGGTTTCCCTTCCAGTTTCCTATTTTTAATATTTCCGTTTTGTCGTGATTTATTTTCGATCTTGATGCTCTCCCAAAAGCCTCGTATTCCTTTTGTAGATGTTTAAAGGAATTTGGATCATTGATAAAGTTCGAACAATCATCAGCATGTTGTAGCATTTTAAATTCCTCTGTAGACTTTAACAGCTCAAAGTGATTATAAGCTTAAGGCATTTTGAATAAGTGACCTCACAATGATCAATGACAAAGAGCCACTAACATATATTTTATATGGGCGTTCCAACCTTCTTATTTCAGCAGGCATGGACTTCGTCTCAGAAGCCATGTACCTGATTTATATTATCATCATAGGAAATGGACTTCGTCTCAGAAGCCAAGTACCTGGTTTCTATTATCATCATAGGAAATGGACTTCGTCTCAGAAGCCAAGTACCTGGTTTCTATTATCATTCTAGGAATTAAACTTGGTCTCAGACGTCATGTACCTGGCTTGTAGTATCATCATATATATTGGACATCGTCTCAGAAGCCAAGAACCTGGTTTATATTATCATCATAGGAATTTGACTTAGTCTCAGACGCCAAGTACCTGGCTTCTATTATCATTATAGGTACGTGCCGTTTCCATTCTGGATTCGTGATATGCAGATAGGTTAATATTGAATCTCTTGTCAAATAACCCACTTTAAATTAGAAATACAAGTCTGTACTATATAGCTCATGCTGTGGAGGTCTATGTTAGCTACTACGTGATATGAAGAATTTCACTGTACCTCATGCCGAGGTCATTAGTGTCCGTTATTCTTATCACATAATCGTAAGCAGTGATTAGATAATGTATCATCACTATTAGCAATTCAAGCAATAGTTCAAGCCGTGTAAACTAAATGCATTCTCCGTTGTTGTTGTTGTTTTTTTTCAGTTAAAAGTTTCCAACACCCAGCTGTGATTCCAAGAATGTTCTTGATATCTTGCCGCAAGTTTGTCTGCCAAAACCTTATCGGGTTTGGTAAGTATCACTTGTCAGGCAATTATCGCGCATGTCTGAAGAAATCAAATATTTCAACAGTGCAGTCAGACGAATTGTAATATTTTAAGTGTTAGCATAAGCTGCAATCACTCCACAAGTATCAGAAAACTAATATGTTATTGGTATATTATTGCAATGATTTTAGCACTATAGCAAAAGTATTGCTATCATTGATTTTATCATTGATATTATCATTGATATTATCATCAATATTATCATCAAATATCAGTTGTATCAATTTTGTTTCCGTTGTAAAACTTATATTTTTTCTTTGTATCCACCTAATGAATGAACCAGAACGACACTGCTTTAGCCTCACTGCACACGCAAACGAAAATGAGTAACATTCTACCAATTGTGTAGCATTATATTCAAGCATTACGTTATTATATATGGGTCTGCTGAAAATGAGTGAAACACTGGCTTCAAACACAACACATACTGGTGTGATCATAACAGCTACACATACAAATCAAATTTCGGTTTATGAATTAAAATTAAGCTCGTATCAGAAAAGTTTAAATGTTCAGCAATTTCTCTTAGTTTTCTGTAACGTGTTGGAATTGTATTAACTTATCTGAAATTGTATCGAATTGTAGCACATCCGGATCATTATTCGATAATTAGCATCTCGTAATGATTCCGATTTTATTTTATAGTTTTGCAACTGAACGTGGTGCTGCAATCATTATTACATTAGTGTTAATATAAGAGTCCAATGGCAGTTACATATTTGTATGCCCCTTATTTCTTGAAATTTAAGAGACAACAACAAAACAGAACCTGTCAACAACAACAAATAAGTATTTATGGCGGCCATCAGTTGCAAATGCGTATAGATATGATTCACTTTTGTATATAAATATATAAGCACAATTAAAAATAACTGAATGTAAGTGTAAAAATGTCACAAAAAAATATTTGCATAATTTATTAAGTTGATAGTTTATAACCCTACTGACCTGAAACCGATGCAGACGACATTATATTTATTACATGACTTTAAATACAAAGTTGTATTTTCTCCCAAGCGAATGGGATGTGCGTTTATTAGAAACAACCATATATATATATATATATATATATATATATATATATATATATATATATATATATATATATATATATATATATATATATATATATATATATCATAAAAGACGCACAACCAAACAATAGTGATGCTCATGGTAAAATATGCAAACAGGAAAAACACAAATACGCTGAAAGTTTGCCATATAGAAGTATATTGTATGTTGTGGCCGAAGATAGAAGGTGCTAAAAATGTACGAAACTACAGAAGGATGGTGGAATCAAATCAGATAACTAAACCCAGGTTCGTGAAGTAGCAAAAGGTGCACACATTGCAAATGTAAAATGGTGCAAGAACTAGATTCAGTGGGTAAAGGGGTGCCACAGAAGTAGGTTCCCGTCTGTCATATAAAAAGAGCAAGATTCTAAGGATTAAAGAAAACTGCACTGACGGCCCAGTGTCTCGATTGAAATATTCCCTAAAGATGTTACATCTTCGTTTTAAAATAATATTTCCAAATTATCATGCAATCTCGGGTTGAAGGGCAAGGAAACATGCAATGCATCTGGCAGTAATGGTTTCTATATTTGCTTTTTATGAGATAATCTGTCCTGAAGATATGATGATAATGTTTTAGACGAGATGTCTCGTTAAATGATCCAAATATTCTTATATCCTTTCTGTGTGATGCTGGTTACCGAAGATTATAGATCTTTCCGGGTTTCTTTGTTTGCATATTTCGGTTTTCCGGGCTTAAATGTCGTCTCTTGTTTGCTGGTTTATGTGCCTCGTCAATAATATTAGTGCTGGTTTTTGCATATTCCAGTGTTGGATCATGGTCTGGTGTTAGTCAAACCTTGGGTCACTTAGTTTTCTATTTACTAATGTAGCATTCCATAGTCATAACGACAACAGCGGAATCATTATCTGCATTTTTTTTAATTATGATGCATGTTCTGCTGTTCTGTAAGTGTATGATATCTGTTTTTTCTTTTGTCAAATTTGAGCATATGTTAATATGTCTGATATATCTGGAAGTGTCGTGCTCAACTGATCTGATAAAGGTTTCTAGATCTGGAACTGAACCTTTTGCTGGGGTCCTACTACTTTTCTGACGTTGGTATCCTTTCTTTGGACAATGTCTGTAAATAATATAAACAATCATGTTCCGTGCCGACATAAATAAATAAGCCAGTCTGTAAAATATCAAAACCAGTAAGATGACTAAGAAAAATACATTATTCGCTTAATGCACAAATGCGTAATGCAATCTGCAGTTTTATGTTTAGTTCATTCCCAGAAAGTCTTTATCTTTTAGGCGTGGTGCCATACGTGGCAAACTGAACCATGATTCTAATCTCAAGTATGGTTTCAGCAAACTTCGAAACACATGTATATAAACTGAGATTAGTTTCTTTTCTTGCTTGTCGTATCCATGTTTGATTTTGTTTGTTTGATTAGGATATTGGCCTAATGGTCTTTTGATCTTTCAAAGGTGTGTGTGTGTGTGTGTGTGTGTGTGTGTGTGTGTGTGTGATTTGGATTTTTAAAGTAGCTTTAACAATTTTTCAGTCATATCGCTACAATGTCTGTCGTGAGGCAGTTTATAGTGATGTCTAGCACTGGGGCATCATGCCGCAGAC
The DNA here is from genome assembly GCA_030141615.1 of Unio pictorum. NCBI lineage: Eukaryota > Metazoa > Mollusca > Bivalvia > Unionida > Unionidae > Unio > Unio pictorum. Next base: position 7,637,885 of record JARLTB010000050.1, read on the forward strand.
ATGTATCATGATACCCTACCCAGTCACAGTATCCTGACACCAGGCCGACCAGTCCTAACACTGACCTCTCAATGCTGAGCGTCAAGCGAGGCAGTTGTTAGTATAATTTTTGTAAGTCTTTGATATGATTCAGCTGGGGATCGAACCCACGACCTCCCGCTTCCTCGGAGGACGCTCTAACCACTAGGCTACCGGAGCGGTTTCCCTATCATATCCTTGATATGAATGCAGGAGATGACGTAAAAACGTGCAAATAAACCTTTGAATTCTGAAATGTACTTTAATGAAACATTCTTATACGCCAATTATTTCTAGTAATTGATGGATTCTAAACTATTTAGGAAATATAAAAAACAAAGTTTTTTAAAGTTTCTGAATATATAAAACAATTGAATTAATAATTGGTTAATATTTTATAATCTTTGTGAGAAGAAAACATAAAAAATCGAATACAAACTTTAGAAGGAGTGTCAAGATGCCTATATAAGTTTCGGAATAAAATCGTAAGTTTTAGAATTTAAGTTATAAATATAACTAGGTGGAGTAAGTTATCTTTTAATTTACAGTTGACTCTGTCAGTGTCTGTTTCCTATACAAATTAACAAGTTCATTTTTTTATTGGAGAGGATAAAATGCAAGAAAATGACTTACGGTGGTACCCCTTATTAAGTTACAAAAGCAAACGTTTGATTCGATGTTCCTCAGTTTGGATTTTTAAAAAAATGTTTATTGTCACAAATTCGAGACAAATACTAAACAAAACTCGGTATATCTGCTGCATGGTAGAAACAATAACAGTTTTGGACAGCATTAATTTAATTGTTAAAAAATGGGCTAAGATTATAAAACTTCCCCATCGTATCGAAATTTTAAAACATTTTGCGTATCCCATAGTCTGCGTCAATAAAGAAATTATCATGTTAACATCAATAAATATCGCAGTTACTTAGTTGGAACTTGAATATCACCAAGACAATTTATATCTGGTGCGTTTTCATGTTAGATGCACGTGTTTTGCAGGTTCATGTCGCACTTGCCCTTATTTGTAACATCGTGAACTGTTTTTGATTCGCGTCTTCACGCAAAACTGCATAACAATGAGTGGGAGCCAATTTTGTAGTTTTCGTGAATTAGGGAAAGAGTTTCAAACTGTATTTAATACCATTTCAATACTGGATTCAAGATTTAAAGTAATGCTGACCAGTTTATATTGAACCTCTTCTCATATAAACTACTTTAAATTAACAATGTGTTTTCTGTACTGCAAGTCATGGTGTGGGGATCATATGATCACTAATATGCGATACGAAAAACAAAAGCACCTGAAAAACACCACTGTAATTCATACAGTGAGGGTCTCGGTGTCCCTTACTTCATGCTAGGAAGAAAACAACACTCTTTGCATCATAGCAGCTATGTAAGCATCTTATTATCTGGGGTGTTGTTATCCAATTTTAAATGTTACCCCTCACCAATCAAGTCGATGGTGACGTAAGTATGTTCAGATTTTACCGCCACAGTTCCAAACATTTTTCCCTTGACTTTGTTCATTATTATGACTTCCTAAGTTCGTTCTAATAAATCTCTTGATTGTGTTATTATCTAAGCTTCCATTCGTATTAAGTAAAATGTATTAACATACGATTTTGCAAATCGTAACATTGTCTATGCTTATTTGGGCACTTCCGTTGTCAAATCTTCATCTTTGGAGGTACGCTGTTTTGCATGTTGCTAAATTCGTGATTAAAGAACAAAATAAAAATATGCATATAACTGGTTATGAAAAACATCGGTACTCCTGAAGTATGGAACACCACAGGTCGTGTGCATATGCTAAGAAAAGGGAAGAAGAAGAAGAAACTACCTCTGATGTAATAAATATGGCCCATTATGACGTACTATCATGTCGGTAGTTCTTATTACCTTATAATAAGCGCTCAAACGTCACAAATATTCAATGACGTGTCATCACTATAGTATACTTGCAAACTGAACGCGATCTGCGTGTATGCTTTTGAAAATGTTCAACAGATGGCTCTGAATTTCGAGAATGTTCTTCGTCTATTGCCAGATGTTCGTCCACCAAGAATTTAAACTTGGTAAGAAACATTAGACAAACCGTTATCATCCAGGTCTGTAGGAAGCAAAGATTTCAACAGTAACAGTGCCAGATGTTCGTCCACCAAGAACTTAAACTTGGTAAGAAACATTAGACAAACCGTTATCATCAAGGTCTGTAGGAAGCAAATATTTCAACAGTAACTTCTGAAGGATCATTTGAAAATTTTCAGTATGAATAAGCAGCTGTCGCCATACAAGGTCATTCTAATATGTTTCTTGACTGTAATGTTATCCTTTTCATTATGGTCATATAGTAGCAGTATTGATAGTGGTAGTAATTTCCATTTCTGTTGTAAAACTATTAATTCTTGTATGGGCTTTACAGCTGCTGTCTTTGTTGATAATGATGTAGTTCAATGAGAAACTTGCATTAAAGCATCTAATTGTACCAGATGTATAGACAGAACAGAACAGGCGACACTGAACTATTACTGAAATGTATATTTCCTATTACTGTAAGAAAGGAGTCCAAAACGTTAAGCGAAAAGAGGATAGTTGCTCCGAAACAAAACTATAACGGTGCTTTTTATTCGTTCTTATATTCATCCATTTTCTTATATAGTCTTCTTTTCGATTATTTTGCTGATGAATGTTGATAAATAAATTCTACAATGTGCTTTAATGATTAAATTAGCCAGTTTCTAATATATATATATATATATGTATGTATGTATGTATGTATGTATGTATGTATGTATGTATGTATGTATGTATGTATGTATGTATGTATGTATGTATGTATGTATGTATGTATGTGTGTGTGTGTGTGTGTGTGTGTGTGTGTGTGTGTGTTTGTGTGTGTGTGTGTGTGTGTGCGTGCGTGCGTGCGTGCGTGCGTGCGTGTTGATTTAACAATCAGAAATTCATTAGATTTCATTTGTGGCCAACTGAAGCACGAAACTAAGCGCTAGTCCAGTTTAAGCAAAATGTGAATCTTTTCTTCTCAAACTGAGCATAGTCAATTACCTTCCATATCGTATCAATGAATTTGAGGCCGTGGGCAGAGCTAGAAATGATGGCAAAACATGAAAATAAACTTTAATAATCTTAAAATGTATTTTAATGAGTCGTTTTATATGCCATTTTAAACTAGTAATTGAGTGATTCTTTACCTTCAAAGAAATATTGATTGATTCCTGACGTGCAAGTAAATATCCTATTTAACGTTTTAAAACAAATTTCTAAACAATATCAGTTTGAGTTTTTGTTTTTGTGTAAGACCCTACAGTGTATTCGTGATATAAATATATCACAATAAATCAAGTTGAAGAGGAAAAATATATAGACTGTTACAGACATTTCACGTGCTTTACGTTTAATATTCGCCTCTAAACAACAATAAAATCTTCCTCACGCCAATTTCAAGATGCATTGGCATGGTTTCAATATTTCTGAAACCGAAACCAAATTTGCATTCCTTTCTGCTCAGGAAAAGAAACAAGAATGGTTCACCGCATACCGTGTACAATTCAATTCGCAAAGGGAGGTTCGTTCACTGACAGTTAAAAATTGGAAATTATAATATAAAGATCTACATGAGGTACAATGCAGAAACAGTTAATAAATACACACACACAGACAGACAGACAGACAGACATGCATGCATGCATGCATGCATGCATGCATGCATGCATGCATGCATGCATACATACATACATACATACATACATACATACATACATACATACATACATACATACATACATAGATACATACATACTTACATACATACATACATACATACATACATACATACATACATACATACATACATACATACATACATACATACATACATACATACATACATACATACATACATACATACATACATACATACATACATACATACATACATATTGAGCTAAGGGGCGATTTAATTCACTTCAGAAACATTCATTTGGACTTAAAACCAAGCAGTATATGGTTTCTTGGGCGTAAATTTCCATCTATGTTATGGTCTCTCTCTGAAATAGTGAAACCATATATCATACCTGTTGGAAAAGTTATAATATTCAAACTCTGTGGAAAAGAGACTGACGACAGAGCGAAACATCTTATCTTAGGTTGTGAAATGCTACTTGAAGAACGAAACGTCTTCTTTGAGAGGGTGATTGACACTTTAGAGGTGAGAGACGGGGTTATTTTATTCAATCAAGAAGACGATATACTATTGGAGGCATTTCTTGGAAGCAGAGTAGATTGCTTGTCGTCTATCGACGATGACGTATGGGATAAACTCATGTTGGTAACGGCAAAAAGCATAACCTCATTTTACAATAAAATGCATGCCCTACTCTCAAACAACATGTCATATCATAACAGCAATATACAGTAGTTAAGCTAAATAAATAAATTATTTTTTATAATAAAAAAAACAAGCAAAAACAAAAGGCCATCCTGTTCTTGTCAAATTCTGCAATTTTGTTGTATGACAGATCACGGAGATATAATTCTTTCTGTCTTATATAATATAAGAATGTCACATTTTGCTATCTTTTTCATTTGAGAATGGTTTCATGTTGTTCCACATATATATGTATACATGTGTGTATGTGTGTGTGTATGTGTGTGTGTGTGTGTGTGTGTGTGTGTGTGTGTGTGTGTGTGTGTGTGTAATCACATATGTCATGTAGAAAGAACTACATTGATAATTATACTGGTATACGTTTCACCATTTTTTTATATACACTTTTCTGTTGTATTTCATGATTTTGTATTATCTTGAATTTGATTAATCTGATGTAATCTCTGTTGAAGAGGAAATAAAGTCAGTCAGTCAGTCAGTCAGTCATACATATTATACATACATACATACATACATACATACATACATACATACATACATACATACATACATACATACATACATACATACATACATACATACATACATACATACATACATACATACGAAAAGGATCAACACCTAGCTTTGATTCCAGGGAGGTTTTTCGCTTCTTCAGATGTTCGTCTGACAAAATCTTATCAGGTTTGGTAAGTATCGCTTTCCGGACGGTTATCACCAATGTCTGTCAGAAGCAAAGATTTCAATGTGCAATCAGAACGGTTATATTATTATGTTAAGTGTCAGCAGAAGCTACAGTCGCCCCTAATATAGAGGCAGAGAATGTTGTATTGGTTTAAACATAAGGCAGCACAACCAGCACATTATACATTTTCTAATGTTATATCACAGGTAATACATTTTCTAATGTTATAGCACAGGTAATACATTTTCTAATGTTATAGCACAGGTAATACATTTTCTAATGTTACAGCACAGGTAATACATTTTCTAATGTTATAGCACAGGTAATACATTTTCTAATGTAATAGCACAGGTAATACATTTTCTAATGTTACAGCACAGGTAATACATTTTCTAATGTTATAGCACAGGTAATACATTTTCTAATGTTATAGCAGAGGTAATACATTTTCTAATGTTATAGCACAGGTAATACATTTTCTAATGTTATAGCACAGGTAATCGAAGTATATAAAAATGTTCATCACACTGTATATCTCTATTCATAGTTCCATTATGGTTATTAATATTTGTATCTTTATTATTCTGTTGTATGTATTTTTTAAATTTAAATATCGTTTATTCATATTGTACATGCATTTGTCCATGCCAAATATTCACTTAAGATTGTAACATGAACGTATGATAACGATTTTAAGCTCTGATGTCATGTCAAATTGTTTATAAAATTGATCATTTAGAAACATGTTGTATTTAATGACTTAACAATAATATTGCATTCAGTTTGAATTCAGTCTGAAAAAGCAATAAAGCGAAACTGGTCCCATTGTTTTCGTTGTGATGTTGTTGATTTTACTTTTGTCCTTGTCATTATCATCTGTTTGTAGCAGTAGTAGTAGTAGTTTCTGATGTGAAATTATTACAACTGAATTGGCGATACATCTATTTTCGTTGTGGTTAATGATGTTGTCGATTTTGACGAATTATAAATTTCCATTTGAAAAAGTATATTATTTTGGCGGACGGATTGACTGAAGAGAAAAGTCAACCTTGCGGTATTAAGAAAATGCATATTTCATATGTTTAGTTCAGAGGGAGTCGCAAATGTATTATGTAAAAAGAGTTAATTTCAAACGAAAGTCGGTCGCTATCAAATCGATCTTTATTCTGTTGATTCCTCTATAACCTTTCCTCCCTTATTTTGCTGACAAATGTTAATAAATAGAAACAATTTTATCATGTGTAACACTGACATATTGTGTCGTTCGTCTCTAATATATATGGATCGGTATAAGAGATACGATTGTGGCTTTCTTCACAAATTCGCAATAAAATCTACAACAAATAGTTTTCTTTAACTGCCAGATAGTATTTGACTTTCACGCGTGGCGCCATACGTTGCTAACTGAAACATAAAACTAACATCAAGTCAGATTTCATCAAACTTCGAATAATTATTCCAAACATTGATATTGGTATGTTTTCTTGCTTATCTTATTATTGCTAGTCTTACTATAAGCAGAGATAATGGAGAAACATGCAAATAAACTTTCAAAATATTGAACAATAATGTACAGAAATGTTATAAGTGCCCAATATACCAGCGGTTGAAATATTCTTGAATGATAAGTAAATATCAAATTTTAAATTTAATATACTGCTACAGACATGGCACGTGCTGTAGGTTCTATAGTACCTGTAATTCATTCTCACACCCATTTTCAAGACGTACTGGCTCGATTCAAAATTTCTGAAACTGAACAAAATCTGCATTATTGCCACAACCTATGCACGCCGTGTACAAATTAATCCATCAAAGACCGGTTAACTCTCCATTAAAAATTAGTAATTGGAATAGATGACCAAAATATGACACAATGCAGAAACTGACAACTGTCTGCCATTAAGAGACCAATCCGGTAGCCTAAGTAGTTAGAGCGTCCGCCTAGTGATCGGGAGGTCACCATCCAGCCTTTTCTTACCAAAGACGTATATAAATGGTACTATTAGCTGCCTCCGTAGGAGCTCAGCATTGAGGTTTGTGGGTGAAACATAATGCTACATAACTGCAGGATGATGCCCAAGTACTAGATATCATTTTAAAGAGCCCCACGGCAGAGATCGTAGTTATAATGACTGAAAAATTCTTAAATTTACATTAAGAGTCCAAATCACAAACACACACGCGCGCGAGCGCGCCCTCTCACATAGTTATTAGGACCAACATATTATACATAGCGGACCCTTAATACTAGCCTTTTGTCCATTTTATCCAGACATTTTAGGATTTTAGAAAAAACATAAATCGGTTACATTTTGTATCCCTATAAAGACGAACACATAAACAAACCATAGTGGGGGTTGTCCTGGGCGTGTAGGTGATGGTGTTAGTAGTGGTAGTAGTGGTAGTACCAACACTATTAACTCCAATAACAGCAGAAGCAGACATTGGGTGAATAGTCGCTGTAGGGAGGGGAGGAAAAAAAGCAACGTGAAGTTTTCTTTTAATTTTTATGACAGACTTATTGTATGTCCATAAAATAGCGACTGTATGATTGTTGTTACTATGGTGTCGGTATGCAGCAGAACTTTTCACACCTTCAAATCCTGATGAATCCAACAAGCCTACTTTATCTTCAATAAGCTGAAGCATGATGAACATGGGGTCCTTAAATGTGTATCTAATGCAAATTATTCAAAATTTTCGTCAAAGGAAAAGACTCGTTATTATACTTTATCCCGCTGAATCCTAACAATCTCTGAAGTAAATATTGATTACAGCGCTCGACAAATGAGTACGCTTCAAAAGTTTATTTGAATAGGTTCTATTTCCAGCTAAATAGACGGCTTACAGCGATCAAATGTCTGCAGGCAAGATTATAGAAAATACCTAGATAGCCGGTCTGAATAAGAATTAAAAATGATCTGAACTGTATCTGTTATGTCTCTGAAGGAGGCAATGATTTCACATATATAGAAACTGAAGGATTGTAGCATACTCGGCGTCAGGAACAGTATTAGTTCCTGCAATGCAGAAGTAGTGACTGTGGTTGTGGTAGAGATAACAGAAGATGAAGCTGCCATACTAGCAGGTGGCATGGTAGTTGTAGCAACAGCAGTACAAGTAGTGGTGGTGGCAGTGATGCCGGCGCTGACAAAGGCAGCATTAATATAAGAATGTAGTATATAAACAGAATGTCTAGAGCACTTACAGAAATTTCAAATTATACAATTCTAATAAAGAAATTAATAAATGCAAAAAGTATTATATCAGGCATATTTTTCTTTATACTACTTCAGAAAGTACTTACTGCTCCGGTGGCCTAGTAGTCAGTGTGTCCGCCTCGGATGTGTGAGGTCGTGGGTTCAAACTCCGGCCGAATCATACTAAGACATACAAAAAAATGGTCTAACAGCTGCCTCGCTTGGCGCTCTGCATTAATAGGTTAGTGTTAGGACTGGTCGGCCTGGTGTCAGGATAATGTGAATGAGTGGACATAATGATACATGTCTGCAGCATGATGCCCCAATGCTAGACATCACTATAAACTGCCACACTACAGATATCGTAGAAATATGACTAAAAAAAAATAAAAGCTACGTTAAAAATCTAACTCACACTCAAACACATTCTTGACCACTCACCGCAGCTTTTGTGTTTTAATATTGGGACTCCACAACATATCTGGCTTACTCATAGTTTTATATTTAAAAATTCCTATTGCAATAAAATAACATGGATTATTTATTAGCTGTTACAAAACTGGTTACAACAGCAAGCAGTCGTAACGTACTTTATGACAATGCTTGATTTATGGTGATGTTACACGCATGGTCTCTCTCTCTCTCTCTCTCTCTCTCTCTCTCTCTCTCTCTCTCTCTCTCTCTCTCTCTCTCTCTCTCTCTCGAGCGCATCAAACATTCGTGTAAGATTCCTTCTTTTCCCCTATTTCCAAGGACTTATATTCTAGACAAAATTCGTTATCAACTGTTAAGTGCCAATATTACAAATACTTTTCTCTAATCGAACAGTGGTCACAAATATTGCAATTTCACAACTGTATGGATTCTCCTTGTGAGGATTCCATAGCGAAATGTCATGAAATATACATACGGACATCAAAATACAGGAAATTAATTCTCGATTCCATCACCGGGTGAGCTAAAACACAATTCGGATCCACATTTAACATGTGCCTTTCCACCAAAGTATCCCCATAGCAACAACAAATGCATATCTAAATAAATGAATAACCCCATCTAAATAAATGAAATATACATACGGACATCAAAATACAGGAAATTAATTCTCGATTCCATCACCGGGTGAGCTAAAACACAATTCGGATCCACATTTAACATGTGCCTTTCCACCAAAGTATCCCCATAGCAACAACAAATGCATATCTAAATAAATGAATAACCCCATCTCAATGAGTCCATGGAACAACAGTAATCCCTGTCACGCATATTTCGCATAGAAAGGCACAATTAACCAAGACATGTAAGTCAAGATAGGAACCACCCGGTCCATGTTAATTTATGCGACTCTGACCTGATCTCCAACTACGAAACTAATTATGCCATCATTTGCCATGATAAAATCTCATTGACTCTGTACACTGACATCTTTTCCTACAACCTGATTAATTACTTAGGTTGATAAATATTTCCCGAACACCGACTCCCCATACTCAAACAACTGATACTAAAATCTAAGAATTCTATAAATGGAGACGTAACTAAAAGTGGCGCAGACACTAGATTCATTACAGTGTAGTACGGGTTGCAACTATGTATTTTAGAACACGTTTATACAAACAGCAACATTCTTTCACTCAATACAAAATAAAACAGCTCATTTAGACATGTAACTTTTGTGGTTAAAACGTATTCAGGTCTTACAAAGACAGACTCATATATATATATATATATATATATATATATATATATATATATATATATATATATATATATATATATATATATATATATATATATATATATATATATATACACACACACAGATACATACATACATACATACATACATACATACATACATACATACCTACCTACCTACCTACCTACCTACCTACCTACCTACCTACCTACATACATACTGTTACGTATATTTGATTTAAATAATTTATTTATTTTTGTCAGATTGAAATTTGACATTTTGGATTAAAAATTCAGTCATTGGGAAATTGTTCTAGAAATTTCCTCTACAAGTAAACAACAGATGTTGACCTCGTTTTCTGACCTTGCTTCAGAGTGTAAATAAGCTTCTAAAATGATTGGTTGATTCCAAGGACTTTTTTAATATTAAAGTTATGTCTTCTTTATGAGTTATTTTTAATTACCGTGTACTGGAAATTGTGTCAATTCGTTTGGAGCCAGAGGAGTTATTTTATTATTTATCTGGAAATGAATATGTGCTCATAGATTTTCATTACCAAGAACCGACTAAATCAAGTGACATCGTCCTCCATATTGGATTACATCGTCAAGATTCTAACCGGGAACTACTAGGACATTTTATTATCAGGACTCTTGCAATTCTACTAGTGGATTATATTGTGAATTCTATTTGGATTAACTTTTGGACTTGATTCTCTAAAACCGTAAGTTTAAATATTTTCTGTTATAAAAATATTTGTACTCAATGAATTGTTTGTTAAATTTTACAAGCTTGTTATTTTCACTTCTTTCTATGTTCCTGCTTATTCGAGCCTAAGCACGTAACAATAGATAGATAGATAGATAGATAGATAGATGCACACACACACACACACACACACACACACACACACACACACACACACACACACACATACATACATACATACATACATACATACATACATACATACATACATACATACATACATACATGCAGAGAGAGAGAGAGAGAGAGAGAGAGAGAGAGAGAGAGAGAGAGAGAGAGAGAGAGAGTATCACACAGGAAAAGCGTTCTGACTGCACTATATTAATTGGTAACAAACTACTTTTCACACGGCTCTCGAGGCATTTTGCCCCTGTTTCAATACTTTTCAAAACCAGATGAACATGTTCTTTTCTTAACGTGACGCTAAAGTTAAACTGTTTACCACATGCCTGATTCAAGTCAACTTAAAACAATGAGTACTTATCGTGCAAATAGTATACGCATCTGGTAAGTATTACAAAATTCGTTGCATTATACAAAACAGACCACTTGATGTCTTATATTGTTGATTTTATCAGGTAAATGCATTTCTTAATTGACTAAACAATATATTTCCCTTGAACTTTAATATCAGAAAAAGGAAATATACATAGATCGTCAGTCACACATGCTTACGAACTTTCCTCAATGCAATCACACACAAATGACTTAATATCGAAACATTAAATTCAATAGCGTTAATAGTGACATGACTACACGACTCATTGTTACTGTTATGTTTGTAACTTTTCTAGCAGCCATGAGGTTGGTGGAAGTGATGGAGGTGGTGCCAGTAGTAACAGCAGTATTAGTAGTAGCCCCAGCAACATCAACTACATCAACGAGATAGCGACTGTAGTTGAATGCAATGGAGGAGAAGAAATGGGATAACACTGAAAACAGGATGCGAGTTTGTAAACTTATGCAGACTTGTTAAATTGCTCTAAGAGAGTAACGCCATGCATTTGTCCCTCTCTTCTGGTGTCGTAGTGACTAAATGTATTTCTGGAGAAGAGCGAAATCGGTAATTAGGAAATTTAGAAGGCTAGGTTTCAGCCAATAAATTAGGTCAATGTTAATTTGTAACTTTAATTAATTTTCATTTTAGTTCACTCCGATTATAGTAAACTCCAGCAGTTTCTATGACTAATGTGTTTACACATGAATACGACCGCCCATGATGCATCACTGTATCGGGGACGAACATATATGTGTATGGATGTGTAGTTATATCAATTTTGATATAACCTTTTATGTTTTAGTTGTCTCACATTTGCAAGCATAAAGACTTGAGATATAATAGTATCATTACAAATGCAAACAAACAACGAACACACTATAATTTACATTGACAAAAGAGACAACTTTTGGATACAGGATAATGTTGTTTCTTGCCCATGTTGTCAGTATTACCTAGGACAAAAAGTCCGTTTCCTTATCAAAAGTGTCGGCATTTTGTTTGATACAGTTGACTGTTTTCCTTTAGATATATCCATAATTACAGGTCCAAGCTGTGAGTATTAACACGGGTACAGACCCCTGTTTCTGGACTCAAATCTATTAGTGTCTAGTTGGGTATATGTTCTTGTTTCCATATTCATGCTGTCAGTAACGATACTTGTTTTCTGGCCCAAGCTGTGAGTATTAACATGAGTACAGCTGACTAATTAGTGGCTCCGGTCTAACGAGCTCACCTTTACAGTCATTGATGGTGAGATAGCGTCACAGGCTCCCAGCAACTTCCCATTCGTCGGTAGAACTTCCCGGGCTTTGTCTAGGTTCTTTTTCCCCCACATATACTGTCCGCCTAGAACAGTCAGTCATGTACTGAAAAATAGTGTCAAACCCATGGCAGCCAATTAACCAATAGTTCCATGTTTCCTAGCTCAGACTGTTTGTATAAAATGGGTACAGGTCTCTGCTTACCAACCTTATGTACAGGTCCCTGTCGGTAAACATTGGGTACAAGTCCCTAACTTTAGACATTGTGTACAGGTCCCTGTTTGAAAGCCTTGGGTTCAGGTAAATAGCAAGAGTCGAGCTGTACTCACAAAGTGCGAGAGTACCTTCAGTATTTTGATTATTGCAAAGTAACCTTTTCATTTATTCATAGTATTTTCACATTATTAGTTTTTGCCTTTCTTTTTCAGCACCCTTAGTTTTGTATTATTATATGCACTTTGTTATTTAAGTTTATCATTGTTTCAAAATTAAGTAAATCCTGACTGACCGAAACAAAATGACGGAGTCACATCGGTATAAGATCACCGACTACTTTAATACAGTGGTTGAAGGGGACGTAGGATGTAAAAAACTGATTATCTACCACAGAGAGGGGTGCCAGACGTTAGATTTTGGATCTAACGTCATATTTCCCAGACAGTCAGAAGTACTGACAGAGATGGAAGTGCAAGGGATCAAATTGTCAGAAATAGAAGCTCTGCAATACGGGGGAAGGAATAAGTATATTCTATATCCTAAAAGCCACAGACCAATGCTACCACAAAAGGAATTGAAGCTCTGTGGAGTAACAGTTAAAATTACCGACACTGACCCGATAGTGAGGGATATAGAGCCCAAGGCAGTAGACTTGATTATATCAGGGCTCCCTTATGAAATATCGACGGAAACGGTAACGGCCAAACTTATGACACAACATGGCATACACGTAGGAACATCGATGCCGGCAGCTTGTTGGGGACACAAGGATGTGAGGAGTGGTGAACGTATCATCAAAGTGCCGTATGAACAAGCGAGAAACATCCCACCATTTTTCTACGTACTAGGGTTCCTATGTCGCTCATGGTACAAAGGTTGCGACAAAGATAGACCATGCCCAAAATGTAAGGTGATGGGGCATGGGCCCAAATACTGCCCAGCGAAAAAAGCCCAACAAGATCCAAATTCTTACGCGGCGAAACTGTCAGAGGGAACAGAGACAAAACGGATTGAAGAAATTGTGGTAGACGTACAAACACAACCACAACAACAACAACAGGAAAACTCGCAAAACCAGGAAATACAAATAGAAGCACAAGTAGATAGATATGAGGAAACAATAAATCAGGACGATGGGTATACAACCCCTACTAAGACGTTAAGAAGGGAATTTCCGGTAGCTCCAATTAAAACAGGAAATCGTTTTGAATGCTTGGCCATAGAAGAGGACGACGAGGTCCTAAAAGATCTGGAGATGGAACCCTTACAAAGTGATGGGGACCATGAAACAATAGAAAAAATGGAATCCACACCAATGCCGGGACCTAAAAAAAAGGAAGAACACCACCCTAACCAGCTCGTCTAATAGCGAAGAGCCACTGACGGTTACAGAAATACCAAGAATTAGAATATCTGCGAAAACAAAAAGAAGGGAAAGAAAGAGGAAAATGGACGAGAAACCCATTCTATCGGAATCAACCTCAGAGGACTATGATCTTGACTTTGATTTGACACCGCTTTATCAAAGGACAACCATTATTGATTACACAAATACATCTACAGATATGGATACGACAAATGACCAGATAAATGAACAAACGACGGACAAGACGACTGATACAAATGACACGACAAACGAACATGAACAGGAATTAAACCTGAAGGACGCAAATGACAGTATAGGGACAGACGGGGGACCAGTGCCCCCAAATAAAACAGAAATAGAAATAAACAAAAAAATCTGAATAATATATTAATTAAAAGACTAATAGAAAAGACTAATAGAAAAATTAACAAATAGCCACCTGGAACCTAAAAATGGAAGAATTAAACTTCCATATCACATCTATAAACACAAATGGATTAGATAAGGACAAAACTACACAACTTATAAAATTAAAGCAGGACATTATACTAATTCAGGAAACACACAATAAACTTACAAAAACCATGATATCAGAAATAGAATCCAAAATGGATGCCATAGTTGTAAATAATGAGGCACAACAATACGATAATAGAGCCGGGGTAGCAGTAATAATTAGAAACAAAATTAGACAAAATTGGGAAAGATTAATAGAAGATAATAGCTTAAAGGGAAGGGTAATTCATATAAAATTAAATAAATTACACATAATAAATATATATGCTCCTGCAGAGAGAGAAAGTCACTACGACTTCATAGTGAATCTAACTAAATATTTAAAAAAATACACAACAGAGCACCTGATTATAGGAGGAGACTTTAACTGGGTGGGGAGTAATGTAGATCGCACAGGCAAACTTACAACTAGCGATCTAGCATTAGCTAATATAATGGAAAGACTGCTAAACCAAAATAAACTAATAGATGTGTATAGACACCTTAATCTACTAAGAACGGAATATACACATGATTATGTAAAAGCAGGAATAAATAAATCAAGTAGAATAGATAAATTTTATGTAACTAATTTTGACCATAAAATATACAAAAAAGCGAAAATATTAGACTACAAAATTTCAGACCATAAACAAATAACTTTGGAAATGGTGATAAAGAAAAATAATAGATGGGGTAAAGGAGAATGGAGATTAAACAACTCAATATTAGATGATGAGCAATTAATAAATGAAATAAATTTGGAAATCCCTAAAATACTTACGAATGAACAGGGAAAAAATATATCAGATATTGCTACGGATTGGGATAGCTTTAAAGAAAAAGTCAAGCAAATAGCAATATATCACTCAACTAAACGTAAACGGATTCAAAAAACACAGAAGGTAGCTTTAAAAAGATTAATAAATGATGTCACTACACCTTTAAGGGAGAAGGAGAGCTACTCCATACAACTAGAAAAGCTAAGACAATATGAAACAAAGGGAATGGAAATCAGGGCGGGCAAATTTCACCATATATACAAACAAGGCAGAGAACTCAATAAAAGGGAAGAGATAAGAAAAGGGGTAAAAAAGGAATTAGGTACACTAAACATTAATGGGGAAATATTTACAACTAAAGCAAAAATTATGGAGGAAATTCACAAATACTACACAACATTATATAATACTCAATGCATAGACAACGACATAATCATGCAATATCTAAATTCAACACATTGCGAAATGATCACACCAGAGCACAAGAAACGGTGCGATGCGCTCATTTCTGTGGAGGAAGTAAAAACCACAATAAAAGAACTTGCAAAAGGTAAATCACCAGGGCGAGATGGCCTCACTGCGGAATTCTATAAGAAATTCCAAAGTGAGGTGGCACCAATATTAGAATCTCTTTTTGACAACATTTTATTAAAAAACGACAAAATGACAAATTCCATGAGGGAGGGTCTGATTACTCTTATATACAAGGGGAAAGGCGACAAAACCGACCTAAAAAACTGGAGGCCCATCTCCCTCCTAAACACGGATTACAAAATACTGAGTAGAATTTTGGCTAATAGGATTAAACACGGGATAAACACCATAGTAAACACTAATCAGACATGCGGTGGTAAAAATAGAAGCATACATGACAATATACTTAACATTAGGACCATAATAGACTTTATAAACACTACAAATTCGAAATGTGCTATGGTACTTTTCGACCAGGAAAAAGCTTTTGACAGATTAGAACATAATTATACACAAAAAGTACTGGAAAAATTTGGTTTTGGGACAAATTTCCTAAACTGGACTAAAATAATGTACAATGAAATAACTGCAAAAGTACAAGTTAATGGGGCGAAAACTCAAAAAATTTAAATAAAACGATCAGTGAGGCAAGGCTGCCCACTATCTATGCTATTATATGTAATAGCTATAGAAATCTTGAGTCTAAAAATTAGAAACAATACCAATATTAAAGGAGTAAAAATTCCTAACTTAAAAGAGGAATTTAAAATGCTTCAACACGCTGATGATTGTACTAACTTCATTAATGATCCAAATTCTTTTAAACACCTGCAAAAAGAATACGAGGCTTTTGGGAAAGCATCAGGATCGCAAATAAACCATGATAAGACGGAAATATTAAAAATAGGAAACTGGAGGGAAACCACCCTGGTCTACCCCCACACCTAATAAAGATTAGAGTGAAAGCCCTGGGGATTTTCTTCGGGGCCAATGATGAAAAAGAAAACTGTCTAAAATTTAAACAGAAAATAAAAGAGGTAATAGATATCTGGGCTCTAAAGCCGTTTAGTTTAATTGAACGTTCACAGGTTGCAAAAACATATATGTATTCAAATTTGACATACCTTATAAACTCTGTGGACATTAACAATAAGACACTAGCGACTATTGATAATGAAATAATAGATTACATATGGAATTACAAAACACATCACATAAATAAGGAAACTTTATATAGGGCTAAACTAAAGGGGGTATTAGCCTTGCCTAATCCCAACTTAATAAAATTAAAAACTGTTTTAAATAGGCTAAAAAGATTAAACGGAACACCACAAAAACCCTGGGAAACATTATACATTTTCTGGCTAGGTTTTGGAATGAGGAACAAACAAGACATATACACAAACAACAAACTAGTGAAAAAATTAGATGCACCACACTTATATAGGGGGATCAAAAAAAAAATTATATAGGTATAGGGATAATAAGGAACTATGGGCGTTAACAAATGACAAAACATATGACTGGCTTTTAGATTTAAATTTGATTAAAAACAAATGCAAGGTACAATTACAATACCCATCTGTAAATTGGGACAGAGTTTGGAGGCATTGGTCCAGCATTAACTCGTTTAAGGTACAAAGTATTATGTAGACGTACCTCCACAACGCCTGGCTAACAGGCGAAGTGGCAATTAAACGAAGATTAATAAGGACCCCTGTTTGTTGCCCTCTATGCAAAAATGCCCCATATACAAAAGACCACACAATTACAGAATGTGACAAAACAAAGGAAGAAAGGATCAAACTAATAACAGAAATAATGAAGGTAGACAAATATAACAGACGTCAATTACTCTTCCTAGACGGAAACTTTAATAAACAATTGGTTAGACAAATAACGGACTTTATAACGAATACTTTAATAAGATGTGGTTCAATAATGAAGGTTAAGGAAAAATTTTTAAAATTATTTTAAATTTATTTTAAATTTAAAAAAAAAAAAAAAAAAGTGTATACAAATAAATAACATTATTGTGAGGGGGAAGTACATAATGAGGACGCCATAGAGCTAGATCACATGGCGCCACGCGAAGTGAGCAGGTCTATGGAAGAGTTTGGAAAACACCACCCAAATATTTAATATTTACTTAGTTCTTTTCCTTCTTTTTTATATATGCATGAGCATTTTCTCTGGATTCTAAATCCATGCTTTATCTGTCGTGGCTGTCTCCCGGAATAGCCATGACTCCCAAATTAAGGGAAATTAAACAGTTTTGGATTTTTCTTAACTTTAATAAATAATTAAGGGCCGGACAAATTGAGCCAGGAGCTGTACAACCAAATAAATTCGTATAGCTTCTGTCTCAAGGAAAACGGACCCATCAATTAACAAATTAGATATATTGAGACACATATAATTTTCTGTAAATAATACACCTCAATATATACCAAATTCAAAATTATCAATTTAAATTTAATATAAATAAAAATTAAAATTTATCTTCCATATTGGAGAAGATAAATAACAAAATAGGACAACTGGTTTGATTTGGAGAGAAATGGCCATCCGTAACATATACACAAGGATAAAATATATCCTTTATAGCAATCACACATATAGCATCATACATATAGCATACATCAGGATAAAAAGAGACCACTAGCCATGGTCAACAGGAAAAAAAGTAGCTTTCTAGAGTGGGTAGATCAACTCCCAACTAGAAAAGACTACTTAGAATACACTAGGATACAAAAAATACCCCTCGTCAATTATATTATAACCCCGATGGGGAAAATTAATTGGGGATTTAGAGATAAAGAATAAATAAAAACAACATAAAAACATCAGGGGGAACACACACACATATAAACTTTTTTAAAAATTTTTTTTGATAAGGGGTGGGGGCATCTGTCTGGTGCCCCCCCCCCCCCCCCAAAAAAAAAGAAAGCCTTGGGTACAGGTCCGTGTTGTAAACTTTGGATATAAGTCCCTGATTTCAGACATTGTGTACAGGTCCCTGTTTGTAAACACTGGGTACATGTCACTTATTTTAGACATTGTGTACAGATCCCTGTTTGTTAACATTGGGTACAAGTCACTGATTTCAGACTTTGTGTACAGGTCCCTATTTGTAAACATTGGGTACAAGTCACTAATTTCAGACTTTGTGTACCTGTTTGAAAACCTTAGATACAGGTCCGTGTTTGTAAACCTTGGGTACATGTCCCTGTTTGTAAAACCTTGGGCATAGGTCCCTGTTTGTAAACCCTGGGTACATGTCCCTGTTTGTAAACCCTGGGTACATGTCCCTGTTTGCAAACCCTGGGTAAATGTCTCTATACTATGGATCCGCTTTCAATCATGTGGACTGTCGTGCAGTTTATTTCGTTTGTGCATTGGCAAGTGTTCAGATGCAATAGGAGGACTTTCCGTCTCACGTATGAGTGTCAGAATCCATGCAATTAAAGCAAGAAAGTCCCGTTAGTACGCGTAATAACGAGGTTAGAATATATAATGAAATAACGTATGGCTGTTTATTTCGCATCGTAAGTTTCGAAGCGTTTTGGGCATGCAGAAATTTCCAATTATATACGGAGATTGCTGAATAAAATTTTAAAAAACGGACTTTTATGTCTAAATAAACTGGATTGGTGTGTGTTGTATAACAAATGTGTTTTAATGACTATAATAATATTACGTGTTTGTACAATATATGTAGCCAGTGACCTTTAAATCCGAGGAGTTCATTAACGTGTTGGAGAGAGAATAGAAGAATGTGTATTATAAAGGTATTGAATGTGTAACTGTAAATGTAATTATAAAAATTAATTTTACCTTTCCCCACATTTCTACCTTGTGTCACAAGTATAATTGCCATTTGTACTAAAACGTTAAAATATCGACTGGGCAAAAGTGTTAAGAATTTTATGAAATTAGGTTTACTTATCTCGGTTGAAATGTTTGATAATTTCATCCGCATCCTGGATTCGGGATGTAACGGTTTCTCTTTTGTGAATATTAGTTCGAATTTCCAGCAATGTGAATCAAATCTTCTTTAAAGGTCAACTGTATAAAGAAATCACATATATGTCGTAAAACATCCGCTTTTTGAGCTCTCACAAACCAAAATCATCCACTTTTGGAGATCCCATACACCAGAAACATCTGTTTTTTGTGGTCCAAAGCAAATAACTATTGTTTAAGATACACCCAAATAAAAAAAAAATTGTTTCTGAAGGCCGGCATTTTTCTCTTCGAAACTGTAGCTGCTTAAGTGCAGTTTTTCTGTTTTCAATCAAACCTTAAACAAATTTAAAAAAAACAAACATCTAAATGTCACACAGGAAGTTAAAGCCATAAACAATGTTACTTATCACACAAATCCCATTGCAAGGCTAAATCTCAGTGCATTTACAGTTGATATAAAACAGACTATGTCTTATTGTAATCAGTATGGTGCAGGTTTACTTGGGATTTTGTAATCAGAAGTGAGAAGGAATTTATCTCTCGAAACAAATAACAATTTGTAATTACTTATTAATGCTAAAACGCGAATTTGAATTTAATGAACAAAATTTCGATTAAGATCAAAAACGGTGGAGCAGCCATCCACCTCCATTTTGTAAGAAGAAAACGTGTAACTTCAGATGAGAAACACGATAAAGCTTATGCGTTAGCTCGTTTACGTTTATGAATGAGAGATACGTCATTTTATGCTGCTAAGTTATCAACTTTTTTACGTATATATATAGAAAAATATGGTGACGTGTTGGGTTCGTGCTCACACCAGTTGCACGTTATATTGTCAGTGTATAGTCACGTGAGGGTGTCGACATGTTTATATGGAATATATTCTATGATTTGGTGTACTTTGGATATAATAAGCTTTTAAGTGCTTCAGTCACTGAGGAAGATAATAAACATAGGTTTTGTCTTAGTCATGGGGGTTAGAGGTACATCATAACTAAAGTGACGGCTGATAGTAGTAGTTGTGGTAGTTGTTGCTGCTTTGGCAGTAATTAAGATATATTTCGTCCTAGAAGCAATCGTAAAAAAGTTACTTCATTGTATTAGTAGTAATAGCGAAGACGGTGACGGCATTACAGATATACAAAACATATTTTTCTTTTCATCAAAACCACTCCGGTGGTCTAGTGGATAGAGCGTCCGCGCTGAAGCGGGATGACGTGGGTTCGACCCCCGACCGAGTCATACCAAAGACTAACAAAAAGGGTAATAACCGCTGCCTCGCTTGACGCTCGGCATTAAGAGGTTAGTGTTAGGACTGGTCGGCCGGGTGTTAGGATAATGTGACTAGGTAGACATCATGCTAAATGTCTGCGCCATGCACGATGCCCCAGTACTAGACATCACTATAAACTGCCTCACTCCAGACATCATAGCGATATGATTGAAAAATTGGTAAAGCTACGTTAAAAATTTTAATGAAACAAAGAAACTTTGCTTCAATACTAACTATTACAGTTTACGTTAACCCCGTGGTCATTACACAGTGTATCTTGGCTACATAACGTAAGAGGAGCACGGCAGGTAATATGATGAATTCTGATTGTTATAAGGGCCTGTTTCATATAAGGTATGCGAGCACGGCAGGTAATATACCTTATGATGAATTCTGATTGTTATAAGGGCCTGTTTCATATAAGGTATGCGAGCACGGCAGGTAATATACCTTATGATGAATTCTGATTGTTATAAGGGCCTGTTTCATATAAGGTATGCGAGCACGGCAGGTAATATGATGAATTCTGATTGTTATAAGGGCCTGTTTCATATAAGGTATGCGAGCACGGCAGGTAATATACCTTATGATGAATTCTGATTGTTATAAGGGCTTGTTTCATATAAGGTATGCGAGCACGGCAGGTAATATACCTTATGATGAATTATGAATGGTCTAAGGGCCTGATACATATAATGTATGCATATTTATTATTTTTTAAAATTATTATTGTAAATATCACTGATTCATTTGGAGAGAATCAAACTGCCAGAAGAATGCTCTTCATTTATCATGTATGGATTAACTGTATTGAATACTGTGATTACCTACACTTAGCGACCACCTGTCTATGTTAACAGAAATGGTTTTATTGTTTATTTCAGGACATGCCTCCATTACACAGTCAGATTCACTTGCATTTAAATATGCTATATTTAGGACTGGCGACAATATATACCATTTATTAAATATATTATACATATGAAATACAATGGGACATACGGACGTGGAGAGAGAGAGAGAGAGAGAGAGAGAGAGAGAGAGAGAGAGAGAGAGAGAGAGAGATTACAAAGTAAATAAAAACCAATTAAATAGCATATAATATTGTCAATAATGTTACATGTTGCAACTATTATAATATATTCTACATAATTATATCAATCAGAAAAAGATTGCAATGTATAGTTTCTACTGTGCTTGTTTGGAAGACTTATAACCCAAATACAAAGCGTGACGACCAAAACGAGAACCCTAAATTTAAGAGTGATTGCAAAAATCTCGTCATATTGTAATGGTATTTTTGATGTATGACTCTATGCTATGTGACAGTGATGTTATAACAACGACAAGAAAATAGTTTTTGACAGACATTTATTCTGCTTGTTTTATCCAATGATTTGTCTGTATATTTTTTTTAGTCCCAAGATTCCTTTTATAAATATCATCATATAGGATAACTTCTTGCAACACGATCTTGTCAAATGCATTAAAGTGTTTCCTCTATGACACAACTGTCGTGTATTTATTTATACGTAAATCTAATCATGAATACTGCTATTTTGGGGATAAAGAACACAAACTAAAAGGTCTCTGTTCTATTTCCAAATGTACTTGTCAAGTCAAATCACTGTCATACCTAGTTTTTTTTTTCTTTTCTGTCACTATTTCATAATCAAAGGTTCTCTGACAACTATAGGTTAATGTCCCGGGGTCGCTAAGGCCACGCACTGATACTTAAAAACAAAGAGCAAAGATATCAAAGGTCCAAGAAATACTCTCTCTCTCTCTCTCTCTCTCTCTCTCTCTCTCTCTCACACACAAGTACGTATGTGTGTAGATGTGGGTATGAGGTTGGGAGCAGTAGTATATAAAGTAAAAGGTACGTCCAACAGATTGTGTCATCCTAGGCTAGCTATAACACCTTCCCATATGGTTACAATAATTATCTACTGTTTACATTAGCGACCGTATAGTTCACCTATATACTAGGGCCGGCCTTGATAACATGTATAAGTTTAAACAAAATGAGATTGCCTTCTCATGTAACCATGAAGCCCAATATAAAATAGTAAAGGGAGATAATCTATAATTATTATTGAAGAAAACAGAAGGTTACTCGTTTACAAAATCTAAATATCCATGTACTTATTAAAAAAGAAGAAGAAAAAAGTGAGAGAGAAAAAAGAGGCCATTTTAGAGGTCGTCTAAACTAAAGTGGATCACCTCAGTATTGCAACTTGATAACTGTCATCCCGACATTACTTTTTGCTTGACAACTGTTAATCGGGCATTTGTTATCAAAGGTTTATTTTTTTAGTGAGACTCGTATCTAAATCAACCGAATATTAATAAAAGCGGGCTGTAAACTGTTGTGGGCTAATGAATAACTTATTCCTTTAGTGATGTAATCGGAAACTTGTTAAGATAATATGTGTTATATAAACTTATAGATTGAATTCATTCTTGTAATGGGAAACTTTACGGTACCAAGCGTTATAATGTACCGGATGGCCTATTTTATTACGTCATGAAGGTTTGCGTACTATAACATAGAGTAAAACAGAACGATGGCGTCAGCCCCGGTTATAGGAGGGTAATCAAGTACATTTTCAAATTGTTTTTATGAATGCTCTTTACGCGTTATCTTTCTGGCACATAGACAATATATCACACAGTAGTCAGATCATTGGAGTCTAAGATGACCTTCAGGCCTTCAATGTATATCTAACGACTAAAGCTTATATAAAGTTGCTTGCCCTTAACAATCTGAGATTTTGTTTACAATCAATGATCTGGAAGGTAATACTAAAGTTTTGAGGAAGCATTTAGCATAGCACAACCAAAAAGTTATTGTGTGTGTGTGTGTGTGTGTGTGTGTGTGTGTGTGTGTGTGTGTGTGTGTATTTGCTAGTGTTTCTTGTTTGTTCAATTTTGAATGGAAGACACCAGAAAGAAGGAGAAAGGTTACTCTGACTTCCTTACTGATGCTTTTCTTCCCAGTCAGAATTTAGTGTGCAAAGACTATATATTTTTTTAATTAATTGGTCACATTAATCATTATGTCTGCACTTATCAATCACATATCCGAGACAGTGCCGGATTAAGGCTTTCCAGGGTCCTAAGCACTAACATTATAATGGTGCCATCTCCCCCATGTCACACACCCCCCCACCCCGAAAAAGAGGTGAAACTCGAAAGAACAATATTAAAAGCTAAAAATGGATGGGAAATACCAGTGTTACCATCATTTCAAATCTAAATTACTCGTACATCCTGATCGAGGTGATCATATATAATTCATTCAATGTTTTCATCAACAATTAATTGCAATTTTTTCTGCTTCCCTGTTGGACTGGTGTCCTAATCACGTGTGTATTGTACTTAATGGGGTAACCCGGAACCTATTTGATAATCCTGTTTCAGTCGCTAGAGCTAGTGGATGATCACCTGTCCGTAATTTTCCGTATTAGGTCTCACTGGATAGTTTCGTATTTTGACAGCTCCCTAATATTTAAGGTAGTAGGCATGAGCCTAATTATCACAATCCTAGCAGTATTTATTGTTCACACATCAGCTAAATCTGTAATGTGGCATGAGCCTAATTATCACACATAAGCTAAATCTGTAATGTGGCATGAGTCTAATTATCACACAAATAGGCTAAATCTGTAATGTGGCATGAGCCTAATTATCACACAAATAGGCTAAATCTGTAATGTGGCATGAGCCTAATTATCACACAAATAGGCTAAATCTGTAATGTGGCATGAGCCTAATTATCACACAAATAGACTAAATCTGTAATGTGGTTTAGAATTACTTTGAGTTAGGTTTGGAAATGGGTTGACTTGTTGGTGACTGCCTGTCACAGTTAGACTAGCATTGGAGATCAAGTGTGTAACTTGGGCTTCAAATGAGCAGCCGACATGGCTTGCGTATTTGCTTGTGTCTGCTACAGAGGTAAATATCTAAAAATCTACATGGTTGAAAGGTGATGAAAAGTATGCTTATTTGTTACAGTACTAGTGAACTTAATTCAAGCATAAGGCAAACACACTGATTCTTTTAGCTGTCTTGTCACAGGAAAATATTCAAAATAGGTCTTTCTTGTACAAAAAAATGGATGTAAAAAAGAGGGGTTGGTGGCAGTGTTAGTTCAGTATAAAAGCCGCTAAATGCATAAGGGATTAACTTTACTACCTCAGTCAGAATCTTGCAAGCATCATTTAAACAAAAATCATTAGTTATATTGTATTTGTATCTGTAACGTAATATTATTATGATTTTTCTGCAATATGTCATCGTCGGACGAAAAATTGCCAAAAAACAACTGTCCAGTTAGACCTTATGTTTGCAGTTTCGTCAAAGAAGCGGATAAACTGACGGCTTATCCAATGGAAACGATTGACCTAACGATGCAGAATTTATTTGTAACTTTCAACACAAATTTAATTTAGGGTAAATCATGTCTGTATGTTTGGCTGGCTGTCCGTAATCCGTTTGACTGTCTGTAAACAATTTTCGTTTCCGGAGGATAATTCTCAAGCCGTTAAAAGTATTTCAACTAAGCATGACAATCATAACAAGCATGTCGCTTAGAGGTGCCATTTATACGTTTCGGCATTTAATATGTAATGTTAGCTTAGAAACAAATTGATGCATAAGCAGATAAGTTGTGTCTTTTATAAATATGTCGTAAACAAGAAAATAGAGTTTATAGTTAATAATGTAGATAATCGTACAAACTTTAAATCGAATTTCTACACAAACGCGAGTGCATATGACTTATGTTCTTATTCGTGTGATTTAAAATCACAGAACAAATGACAACGCATCATTTCCATGGCAACAATTAAACCATTTAAAGTTTCCTGCTAAACGTTCGTATTCAGCAAAAAGATAATGAAACATCTAAATTTTGCTGACTTTGCATATTTGTTTTCAATTGAGTATCACTTTTAAACTATACGACGTACCTCCAATAGCCTGACCATTGCAATACGGCCATACAATAGTACATAACATACATATCATTCTTACATTGTTACATTGTTACATAATAGATATATTAGTCGTACAATATTACATGAAAGACATATCATTCGTACAATATTACATAACAGACACATATCATTCGTACAATATTACATAAAAGACATCATTCGTACAATATTACATAATAGACACATATCATTCGTACAATATTACATAAAAGACATCATTCGTACAATATTACATAATAGACACATATCATTCGTACAATATTACATAACAGACACATATCATTCGTACAATATTACATAAAAGACATCATTCGTACAATATTACATAATAGACACATATCATTCGTACAATATTACATAAAAGACATATCATTCGTACAATA
The DNA here is from genome assembly GCA_030141615.1 of Unio pictorum. NCBI lineage: Eukaryota > Metazoa > Mollusca > Bivalvia > Unionida > Unionidae > Unio > Unio pictorum. Next base: position 7,664,394 of record JARLTB010000050.1, read on the forward strand.
TTACATAATAGACACATATCAGTCGTACAATATTACATAAAAGACATATCATTCGTACAATATTACATAAAAGACATCATTCGTACAATATTACATAATAGACACATATCAGTCGTACAATATTACAAAAAATAACGTATCATTCATACTATATTACATAAAAGACGCATATCATTCATACTATATTACATAAAAGACATATCATTGGTACAATATTACATAACAGACTCTTATCATTCATATAATATTACATTACAGACTCTATCATTCATATAATATTACATAATAGACACGGTATCATTTCTAGAACATTACGTAATAGATAACCTATCATTCATACAATATTACATAATATGTAGCTATCACTCATACATTATTACATGATAGATACCTGTCATTCTTACCTTATTACATAATAGACACCTATAATTCCTACAGCATGATATAATATATGCATATCATATACTATTATATTATAGATGCCTATCATTCTTACAATGTAGCATAATATATAAACTATTATAATCAACAATGTATTATATCCCATACCAAAAGTATTCAAAAGTATTTAAAAATTAATATTGATAATACACTTAAAGTTTGTATATTATAACAACAATGTTTTTTTATACATCTTTACCCACCACTTGACACGAAATATGCGCTACGTTGGTAAGGGCATGTCGTGACGTTAATAGGGACATACCTTTGCGTTCATATGTGACATGTGTTTGCTTTACAATTAAAATACCTCGACTTTAATTCATTGCTTATGAAAATGCAATCATGTTATACTATCATAAATGAAAGATAGCTGTTCTGTGTTAACACAGTTGTAGACAAAGACATGAAGAAAAAAAATTGCATATAGTGTATATTATGAATATGTCTTACAGTCTAAGTATGTAAAATAAAAAGGGAATTGGGATGCAGACTGATTAAGCTCGTCATTCGGTTCGAATCAGTCAGCATGCAGGAATACAACACAATACCACAAGTATAATATATCACACACTATGGAAAATTCCTCAGAGCTTTCTTTTGGAGATAATAAATCCCTTTCCTTGGTTTGCTTAGCTCATCGTAGTGAAAATTATCGGAGTCTGTTTCTAAATGAATGTTCACGTCAACAGATCGAAATGTAGATGAAATTAATTCGTTTCACGCACAAATGAATACAATCTGATTTGTACGACATACAGAGTAACACCGTTAATTTGATGCATGATGACAAAGAGTGGCATATGTACATTTAATCTGCACCTGGCTTGATGGAAGTATTGACCCTTGATCCAGGATTGAGCAGTTACGACAGCCGCTTGGTATCACAGGTAAATGAAATTCGTCTGCTCGTTCTATAAATCTTATCAGTAACTGAAATGAACATAAGAACACTTTAATAATACATGTAATAAAAGCAACCTCAGGCACACAACATGTAATAAAAGCAACCTCAGGCACACACACAAGAAAAAACACAAGTGGACTAGGATAATTCCATAATTACTACAATATATTATTGTGTTTCTAAAACATGGAGATAGTCAGGTCATAAAGCAAGAATATGCTTTCGGAGTTAACTTAAGAAACGTATGTATGTATGTGTGTGTGTGTGTGTGTGTGTGTGTGTGTGTGTGTGTGTGTTGAATAAAATAAATCTCCTGTACTGTACAAAAGCTGTACGAAAACAATATAAACATTGTGAAGTATGGAAAATTTCCGCTTCCACAGAAAGCAAGATGTTAATGATATGGTCTTCATTATTGCAGTAACAAATGTTGGCAATATTTTGGAGAATTGTGCGATTTTTGGTGGTATATAAGGTTCGTAACTTTCAAAAGTTGGTTTGCGGTTTCAGAACGGTTGCAGACATTCTTTGTTCAATTTGGGACAAATAAACAAGTAGTGGCAATCGTCCACGATGTCATGTTGTGATAATGATTACATTTTCTTTCCCAACGACCGGTTTCAATGGTGACACTGATTGGAAGACTTACACTTTATCAATGGTAATCGTCGACTGCTAGGTAACTATAATATGGAGTTTTCCTAATTCAGGTCTTCTTTTTGAAAATAAAGGTAAATATTTCCTTGGATGGTAAGTTTACAAATGATTGCCGCATATAAAATCTTTTTCAAGTTTATATTATGTGGTTTGTTTCTTTCGGATTATTAATAAATTCATAATATACGAGGTCATGTTTCCTAACAGTTAGCGTTACCATTGGCATCGTAAAGAAATATGCGATAAAAGAGTCTAGATTCTATACTCCCACTTGATAATACATTTTTTTTATAATATTAGTTCTATTGGTCTGATGATTTCATCAATATGTTTCCTTCATAGTTCTGACTAAAACAAAAAAAATAAAGAGTACTTTACGTAAGGTGTAGTAAGTTTCTTTAAACTTAAATATGCTATATTTTCAATTATTGTGGTATTTTCAAATTCCATATCGTCACACCGTACTTTAAACTTGATAATCTAGTGTGATCGAACAGATGCAATTACAGAACTATGGGAAGATTGTAGTATCTGATTTTTCCGTAATGTAGATGAATGGCCATTCCAGCTTGATCAATGTTGTATTTAAACCTCCGACTTTGAAAAGATGAAAAACACTTAAAGGCATACAACCTAAGATTTTCGACTTTTTTGTTCTTGCAAATGCATGATATTATGAAAAGTATAGTAGAAATAATGAGTAATTACAGGTCATTCAGTTTCAAAAAATGTGCAACTGTAAGTTTAATCAATGAAAATATAATGATTTTCTGTACGGATTGCTAATTAATTATGCAGAAACGGAATTTACCGTGTTACGTGCTTAGGCTCGAATAAGCAGCAACACAGAAAGAGTGAAAACTAACAAGCTTGTATAACTTTAACAATGAATTTATTAAGTACAATTATTTAAATAAAACAATTGAACTTACAGTTTTAGAGAATCAAATCCAACAAATTTAGAATTCACAAAATAATCCACTAATGGAATTGCAAGTCCTAATAAATAAATGTTCTAATAGTTCCAGGTTCGAATCTTGACGAGGTAATAATCCAAAATGGCTGACAATGTCACGTGATGCAGTTCTTGTTTTTAAATCATCCAGATGAAATTATGAAACATATGTCCTTTTCCAGATAAATAGAATAATTCTTCTTTTCCAACGAATTGACACAAGTCCAGAATAATATTAACACTCAAACATAAATACACAACCAATAACTTACAGCCCAATATTTCTACTACTAAAGTTAGCTTCTAAAACACAGCTATATATATTGTTTTTCTGAAGTAAACAAGAGGAATCATGTGAGTCTGGAAGGTCATGGAAAGAACTACCTTCACCAAGTCACATGCTTAAAGAATGAACTAGAAGAATAAATCAGCCACTAATAAAATGCTGTCCCCGAAACCAACCAATAGAATTGAAGACTTGTTGACAATGTCTAAAGCAAGGTCAGATATTGAGGTAACCAAGCCAAGGTCAGCCTGTTTACCAGAAAAGTCCAGGTCAAGTGAATTTTCTAGAAAAATTTCCCATTTAAATAATAATAAACCCTAAATGACAAATTTGGATTTAATAATAAAAAATAAATAAGATTAAATCCAATAGACGTAACACCGATATACTCCGAAGTCGCAGTGTCTCGTGACGCGCGTCAACAAATATGATGGAAAATCCTGACAATAAGAGGTTCCTTTAAGGGGCCATTCTTGAAAGTGTTTACTTATTGTGTTTGTGAGATTGTGTTACGTTGTAAGAGCTAAAACTATGATAATTTGTATCACTGTAATCAGAACCACTATTAAAAGGTCTCGCTAAAGTCGTTCTTAGGCTCAGAATAAAGTTGATTTTCTTGTGCATTTGCATTACCACGTTATGCTCACGAGTCACGTATCTGATAGTCGATGTGATTTGCGCATTTGTTTGTATATTTACACGTTTGCTTCATTGCATAACACAAAAATTAATATTTTCCAACATTACATTTAATGCATTTATTTTATTTGGAATATTTTTTACTGACAATATTATAAAAATGTCTGCAGGACGACTTTGACCTGGTTGTTTTAGATGAAGTCGTGCTCCTTGTTGCACAGAGGTATATGCAAGATGCCCTGGCAGCAGAAGAAGATAATGAGTACAACCGGGGGAAAAGGCATACTGCTAATAGGCAGTTTATTTTATGAACTTAACGGATACCTAAGTACTGGCTACAGACATGTCATTCCAAGCTGTTGTGTATGGCATAGAATGGATAAATAATTTTGGCCAGTACCATGGCTTTACTCAAGGAAGACTTGGGTGATCTATCAAATGATATGATGTGTGAATACTATAATTTATGTTGATTTTAAGTTGCATAAAGCATTTATTATGTAGTATGCATTGTTTTGTAGCTACCTACCCACTAAAGAATTATTATATGTATGGCTATGTTTTGAAAGCAACTGTGAGGAGACTATTAAAACATAGGATGAATTGAAGTTGACTAGCATTGTCTTGGGATGGAAAGGATGTAAAGAACAAAAGTACACTGGTGAATATGATTTTAATTGTGCATATACAGTAACACATTAAGTTAAATGATAAATAACGCATATTCATACTGAGTTGAGAAAGCACAACTTGTTGAAGTGTTTCATGAAAACAGATTGGCTTGTAAATATCAACAGAACTACAAACACTAGGATACTATTCTATCCAGATACTGCTCATTAATTTCAATTACATGTAAAACAAAATGGCTCTGGAAACAGAATAAGGTTTTTAAGACTAAAATACTAGTTCATCAAAAGCAACCTTGAATGCTTATATCACATGGGTGCATCATCAGCCGTCTTATTACAACTAAATCAAATATACCTGACACCAATTAAAAGCATACAATTTTAATTTTTTTAAAAATGTGTTTATTTACTATAGAAATAATTATAACCATTTATACGAATACCCAGATGAATGTATACACATGCACACACTGTAAAACTAACCGTTATATATTATGAAATGTACTAAACTTATATAAGTACAAATGTGCATGTACAGACATAACTTGAATTCAAGAGTACAGTCAGACATACAAAACTGAAAGATATCATCTAAGAATAATTATGGCATATATAGAGGATTTCCATGTTATTTAGGTTGGGTGGGGTGCTCCTTATATTATTTAAATTATTACAAAAGACCCCCCTCCCCCGGCTTGTTTTTGTGAGGAATTGAAGTAGTGATAGAGAGATGCAATGCTCAGAGCCCCCAGTTAGTGGTGCTGACAGTTAAATTAATGAATACACAAAATGTGAAAGTCAAATAAACAACAATTTAATATCATTAAATAACAGTCATCTCTCAAATAAAATTCAAATTAAGACCCTATTACTCGTCTTTAACTCGACCAAATTATGGCCTATCTTATCATCTGACTTGGTATAATCGATTTTCCTCCTGTCCTGTGTTCCTACTCTCCGTTCTTCCTTTATCTTTGTCTCACAGAGACTTTTATATGAGAAACTAGTGTACCATTACTTTAAAAGTTTGATTACAGACATCCCATTCCAAAATAATAGACAGTTCTATAGAAATTACATTGATGTTTTAGTATCCTATGCTTTTGACACAAGCGATTACTATTTACTCAATGACAAACTTTAGTACATCACCTAAACAAACTACTGCAAAGAAACAAATATTAAAATTAAGCCCACCCCCATGTATGTTTCCTATTGCATTTCTTTTAAAATTGGGGTAGCGAGGCACACACACACACACACACACACACACACACATTGAATAGTATATATAATATACTAAGTACAGTGCAAAACTGGCTCAGATATACATATCAAATTCAGGAATGCAGGGGTCATGCTACCAGGCGAAAGAACTTTGCCCTCTTGATTTTTTAGGTGTAAAATGACTGGTTGTACTTTATACCTTCCTTGATGTACCAATTAAGTTCTGGCAGTGTTGTAACCCAAGGCAAAATGTAATTATGCATTGATGATACCAATTAGCCTACGCAGACAAACAACTCTTACACATTCACAGGAGTGTTTTAATTGCTAACTGACCATTAACCCTGTCTGCAGCAATATATCACTTCTCGAGTTCATGAAATTGGGCCTACTGTAATGTGATGAAAATATACCAAATTCTGTTTCACAATTGTAACAGTGTGTGTGATTTGGATTTTTAACATACCTTGAACAATTTTATTCAGTCATATTGCTATGATGTTTGCAGTGTGGTAGTTTATAGTGATGTCTAGCACTGAGGCATCATGCTGCAGGCATGTAGCATGACATCCCACCCAGTTACATTATCCTGACAGTAGGACGACCAGTCCATACACTAACCTCTTAATGCTGAGCACCAAATGAGGCAGCTGTTAATACCAATTTTATATCTATGGTATGACTTGGCCATGGATTAAGGTGGATGCTCTTACCTCTAGGCCACTGGAACGGTCAACACCATTATGTAAATAGTAATTTGTTGTTAACAAATATAATCAGTGAAGATCATTTCTATTTTTTTTTAAACAGAAGTTAACAGCATTATTTTCTTTATAAAATCAGTTTGAAACTGTACGTGAACCTGTAATTGCAGGCATTCCTGCACCTGTGATAAACCACTTCATTACATTGTATTCTTAAAAAAATTGGGCAAATAAATTCAGGAAAATACATAATTTAATTAAAACAAAGTCTAAATATTTTGTGTTAGAAGATTTAGCTTACATATTTAATAATGTAGTCAGAAATATGGGACAATACTATGTTGTGGAATTCGAAAATATGTTGTTAAGCTCAATGCTGTTTTCTGATGTAATTCATTTTCATGACAAAACACACACACACACACACATATATATATATATATATATATATATATATATATATATATATATATATATATATATATATATATATATATATATATATATATATATATATATATACAAAAACTCTTTAAAGCAATGCATATCGTTACTATCAGTATTTAGGCAAATAATAAAACCATAAATATGCAGTCCTAATATTGAATGTTTGTAATATGTTTGTAATAAATCCCAAAAGTGTGTAGTTACATAAAGATGCATTCACATGGAACAACACATGTTATTTGATGGGTTTTGTTGGGGGAAAAAGGGTCCAGTTCAGTTACATATCAATTTTAATGCTTCAGTGTGTTGTCTAGGTACAGTAATGTTTAGCGGGAGCAATGAAATCAAAATGAAGAGTATGGATTGAAATCATTTGCCCCAATGTACATTTTTTCTGCTTCAAAGTATGCTAGAAATCTTTTTGACTGCAGTTTTACACAAAACATTTAGAAAATAAAATTATTAAAAGGTACTTTATTATGTAATAATACCGATTTGCAATTACATGATTTTAATCTTGTTACTCCTATAAGATTAAATGAATTACAATGTATATTTTCTACTGTGCTTTTTTTAACACATCATATGGCCAAAATACACTGCATTTACCTCAGTCTAAACATACATAAGACAAGTATAAATGCAATGGGTATGAAAAGTTATAAAAGGTGTTACATCTTTTTGTTCAAATGCATATTTTTAAAAGCTTTAAGAATATAATCAACAGTGGTCTGAAGATAAACTGCTACTTGGAAATCAAACAGATGCTGGACGTTGGCTCATGGTAGGCACTTCAAGAAAGACTTAGTCCAAGTCTATATGGGTCCATGGTAGGGATCATTTGTTACCATACAATCACTAGAATAGTCTCTCCATAACAATTTTATATCAATAGATGTTACCCGACTAAAAGGCCTAAATCATTTTAACTTAAAATGAGATTTCTGCTTTGTAACAATCTCTTCTATAGGTGGTGGTGGTATTGGAGCAAGTACATCAGATATTCACCTAGGATCATTTATGTCCAAAACAACTGGCTGGTTCATGCCAACTCTATCATATAACCTCATTTTCAATATTTTCATAATTATTTCCGAAATACACAGGTACTGTTGATCAGCTTTCTTTGGGTTTGCAGACCATCTCTCCCTTTTTTTTTTGTTTTTTGAATGACCTTTGGTATCTGACAAGAAAATGAAAACATTTCACTGACAAGGTCATTTTATATTTTTTTAATTCTCAAAAGTCCAAATAAAAACGGCATAAAATTGCATGTAACAAATCATTTTGCTACAGATGAAAATGGCAATATAGCAAACCTGTATCTTACCCATATATCATAAAAATGTTTAGATTATTTACAGAATTTTCTAATTGCATTAGACTAATTCTAACCAAAATTGGTTTATGAAATTTATTTTAAAAAATTTCTTTTGTAAAAGATTAAATTGCACCACAAACAGATGGTTTATCAACTTTCAGGTAAAGCATTAATATTTTAACAAAAATGAATTATTACGTTAACAAACAATAATAAAGTTTATTACCTTATTATTCCATCTGTGTTTACAATCACATCTCTGTCAATATGATATCACGAACTGAAAAAAGAAATATATAATTTCATTCGTGTTTACTTAGGTTGTATGTCCTTAAGTATTTCAATTCAGCACGCATGACTATTATATTATCGCTAATTGTAAATTCACAGTTCTCATCTTTTCGTGAGCAAAAGGGCACACTCGTTCTCTTTGTGAAATTGATACTCAATTTGACATAGCTATAAGTATTCGTAAAGCACATTTAAAATTATGTTGGAACGATTGGAACGTAAAGCAGTATACAAATATAAAAGGAATAAAGACATATTGTGATCAGGCTCTCCCGGGTTTTTCCGCCATGCATAGCCTATCTTGTGCTGAAAAATAGCGTTAAACCCTACAACAACATCAGCAACAATACCAACAACATATGATTACATGGTAGGATTCAAACCAGCACCATTTGGTTACAAATTTCGATACGCAAACTACTGTGCCAGAGGATAAAATTTAAAAATATAAAAACAAAGAAGGATACAAACAAATAAAGAAATTGATAGATAAATAATTTAAATTTAGGAAGTAATGAAAGGGAAATTTCAAGAATCTTCAATATATATAGGTTTTATTATGTATTTTACGGTATTAATTTTTCGTCTCCAAACAGAATTGAGTGTAAATTTGCACCTCATCGACATTCCGTGTAATCCGTATATCACGAAGGTAATTATACTGATAATTATCGATAATTACTCCCGAATATAATATACTTATAATTACTGATAATTTCTCTTCTTCGAATCATAAAAACTGATAATTACTGACGAATGCATTCATACTGACAATTGTCGATAATTTCTCTTCTTCGGATTATAAATACTGCCTAATAAAAAAAAAATAACTAAAATAAAACCAAAACATATAGCCATTAATACCTAAATTATGTAAATAATCTGATGACGTCGAACATTAGTAAAAGATGTACTACAGTATAAGACTTGAATCGATTATCATATATTTGCATCCCCTCCGAATTTGCATGTGCTGTATCATTGATGTAGCTTATATACGAAAATTAACATTCCCGTACAGTTATATCCCCCGCCTCCAGCCTCCCAAAATGAAATGACGTCCATGCTTACATCAGTTTACCGCGTTAATTTTGTTCAGCAAAACGCGTACGTAACGTAAATTTCCGTCAGTTAAGATTGTACGGAACTTCTCGAGTAAACTTGTTAAAAAGTTAATGCCATGAGTAGCATGTATTCGTTTAACATGACAACTTATTTCTGTTTAAAGAAAATTAAAGTTTGTATTTGTGACCGTTAATATTGATTATTATAAATTTATTTATATCCATGACTCTTTAAACACACGTTGACAGTGTCACACATATCACACGTTTGACAGTCACACGCACACACATCACACGTTTGACAGTGTCATATACATCACACGTTTGACATTTTAAATGTAAATTTCAGTCTGGAGAAAATATATTGCTCTGATTTTTGGCAAAATACGATTTGATGTTATTTTGCCAAAAATCAGAGCAATATATTTTCTCCAGACTGAAATTTACATTTAAAATGTTGGTCATTAATATAATTATGATATATCGTTGTACGTATCGCAATACGTTCATAACTATCTAAGTGTATTTTGTTTTCTCCCAGGCACCAAGCTCATGTTAAAAGAACCTTTGAAAAATTGTTCCTTGCAAATATTTTTGACTGTACCTGATGATATGCATATATAGTCAGTACTACGATATCTGACTAAACCTTTATATATATATATATATATATATATATATATATATATATATATATATATATATATATATATATATATATATATATATATATATATATATGTTATATAGAGATGTTATTGAATATATATATTTATATTTATATGGTGTAGACCACGTTGTCACTTTGTGAAAGTGATGTTGGTGGTGTTGATTCGCGGATTGGACCTTCTTTCAAGGTGTCTGTTTAATTCGGTTTTCGTTATCTAGCGCGTGATCATCCTCATTGTTGTTACCCGGATGGAGTAAATATCAATATAAGTGTGAAACTTATAAGTGTAATAACTATAGATCTGAGCAGATATATTGAACATAATGATAAGAAACCCCGAGATACTTGAATAAGTAGGTACGTGGATACGTCAATTGAGCTTTTCCCCTCTTTTAAAAGAAACAGAGAAGCAGCCTACATATTCTGTCAGACATCATACTGGGAATAGATCATTACAACCCTTTCGTTATGCCAGATATCGCCCTGTCGGAATTAAAACATATACCAAAGGATATCTTGTCAAGCCAAACTTGTCAGACCCTAAACAAACCTAGTTTCATTAGATTAATGTACTTCTTAACGGTTATTTCATCACTGAATCACATTAACATCACACGAGACATAACAGTTTCATTCCAGTCTCAACTGAATGTACATCATTTTCAGCGAGAGTTTTTAGCATACAAGCAATTATCTAAGATCGGTGAATTCAAACGGATTCTCGTAACTCATATCGACGAAAGTAATGCATGAAATCTTAAAATACCCAATCCATATACAAATAACGACAAAGTCAAACAATTGATCAAACTTATATTAAGAAGATCAATAATCATTATCAGATAGATAAACTCAACACAGTTATACCCATATCAAGAAAATTGATCTACAAATTTAAAAAAATATAAGCAAATCAATTCAGGGAAATATAAGCAAATCAACTCATGGAAATATAAGCAAATCAATTCAGGGAAATCATTATATCATTAGATAGATGAACTCAACACAGTTTTCTCGTATCAAGAAACTTGAAATGCGAATTCAAAATAAATACATTCTTGCAAATGTAAGCAAATAAATTAAATGCCATTATTATATCATTAGAATGATCAAATCAACACAGTTATACGCATATCAAGAAATCTGATCTACCAGTCTATATATAATACGAAAGATAAATACAATGTTGTATGTATCGTCGTGCTACATTCTGCTTTAAGTGTGAAAAGCACGTGCCAATTATTTCATCATTAAAATGTACTTTTTATGTAATGGCTTAAAATAAAATATACGTAGTTCATATTTATCAATTTTTATTAAAAAATAAAAATAAAAATATATTTACTGAGAAATATTTTAATATTTTGCGGATGTATTGCACTGCAAAATGTAAAATAATGTTATGTTTTTGAACTTTGCATTATGGGTAGATAACCTATAATATTGTATATAGTTTCAGTTCTTGTCATTAAAGTTAAAATTGTTTCAAATTTCAAGAGAAAAAAAAATAGTTGTATAAATTTACCCAAAATTTTTAAGGAAATTGTATTAAGAAACCTAATTGAAGCTTTATTATAATCTTTGAAATCGGAAAATAAATCTTTCGTCTTTTTAAAATGTTGTAAGATACATTTTGGCAATTTTTGCCGAAGGCTACTTACTCAAACAAAGAAGCTTTACGGTGAGAGTTATATCCCTTCTCGGATGTTCACCGGTGGTTTCAGCAAAATGGCGGATGGTCCGGACGATTTGTCGCAGGAACAAACAGAAAAACTTCTTCAATTTCAGGTCTTTGCTATTTTCATGTATTGTCGTACATATATACATTTCTCTGAACTGTTGTGCTTTAGTATATGGGGTTAACCTTGATATATGTATATTTATAGCATGATACTTCTCGAGGTTATCAACACGTCAGCAATATCATATGCGTGGTTTGGGTAAACATACTGATTAACTTTACAACAGATTAAGTTTACAAAACAAATAAATGCCTTATGTATCGTATTTTAAGCAGTGAGGATAGGCGTTGATCTTTTAATGTGTTTGTTTTGGGTGTAGTCATTCATATAATATTTGTAGCTTTGATTGCAAGTGCCGTCGAAGCGTTATCCTTCTTTCCACATCTTAGATGTCAAGGTAGCGTTCAAATGGATGTCCCCACCCCCGCCCAAGATTCAGTTTATATTCACATACAGCATCTGATCACGTTTAACAGGTGACTAGAAGAATGTGGTATCCACTTTTATATTGAAAATATACATGCGGTTTATCACATGCTGTTGTTTATTGCCGTATCATTAACACAAAGGAGGTGGGGTGTTTTCTTATACATACTTTTCATGATGATAATTGATAGGTAATACAATAAGTCTGATTATGTTCTAAACTCCAACGTACAGTAACCGATAGTTGAGATTGTTATTTTGGGATACCCATTTTGTGTTATTTATCACATACGAAAATAAATCGGATTTTGTTTCTTAACCCAACATGCTTTAACATGTTATTCAAATTTGTTTAAAAAAAAAGTTTATATGGCAATGTTTGTTGGATTAGTGCGTTTGAACCATACTTATATATTTCTTATATGGACTCGACATCTTGTTCGTATGTATTGGAGGAATATTTAGGGACAAATATATCAATATTGCATGATATTTTGTAAATGTTTTGTGGAAGGCATATGCACTTTCTTCACATGAACAAACTAATTGATTTTCATAGTGTGTAATAATTGTTGCCTTGGATACATTTAGTGAGATGTTAAGTAAAGTAAGCAGTCTAATCTTTAGAATAGAAAAAGTAAAGAGTTAAATAAACAGGTATGAAGCCAGTTTGACTCATAAATAGTGAACAAAGCCTTCTGTTAGATTTAAAGTTGGAAGGTTAGTTGTCAGTGGAGGCAGGGGGTCTGGAGGGACATCCCCCAGTGGAGATAATGCGAGTTTTTAAAAAAAGTTAGCTGGCTGTAAAGTAAATGTAGCCTGGTAAATCACATGATTTCCAGCTGATAAGAAATTACTTAATCATTATGAATGCAGGTACGTAGCTGCCAACTCTCATGATTTGGGCATGAATTTCACAACATTTTCAGAGATGCACGCTACATGCCCCCCCCCCCCCAATTTCACTAAATCTCAATTATTTAAAATATTTAATAAAATAACCAATTTCCCATTGAGTGGTAGTCATGATATCGTCTGTTGCCAAACAGTCCAGTACTACTGGTCACGGTATTAGTGAATTGTAGTTGATTGGTACTGTTGGCCCTGTAGCAAGCATTTTCTTTATTTTAATCTATAGATATATATAAGAAAAGTTTTACAAGTGTTTCTAAGAGAAACTGGGGCCTAACCCAAAGCTTGTTCCCCACATGATGTGCTGGCGATGCTGATTTGAATTACCACTCGACAACTTATCTTGAAAATGTCTTCACTACCAGGAAAACTATTGTCTGGGTTTCCTCTGACCCTTGTTACCCAATTTTTACATTCGAAATGTGTTTGTTGTTGCTATCATTTGACAATACGACCTCATTGGCGTGTATGTTGCAAGATTTGTATAGTCCAGTGATTCAGACTGAAAATAGCCAGATCCAAGTCAAATTTCAGCAGCAATGTACTTTCGTCTCCTGTCCATGGATTAAAGACATAACGAATGCTATGATAATGATTTTTGAGAAAATAAATCATATTCATATTGATTTCATACATGTATATCTAAATGAAAGGTCGTGTAAGTTTGCTGAGCCAGCTAGTAAGATGCTAAATCATGTCGACACCAAATGGTGTCTGCGAATTCCAACTCTTTGATACGGAATGGACAATGACCATACACCCCAATATAAATGTCCAAATAAAAAAATGGTGTGGCAAGGGTAAGAAGAAACTGAATATTAAAAAGAAATATATTGCACAAAAAGTGCAGTTAGTCTCAAATATACCAACCATTTACCATGCCTTCTTTTATTCTGACAAATATTCACTGACTCTAGGATCACTTCACAAATTCATGTCAAATTTCAATAATTTTTATCACCATTTTCACTAATTGCACGCCTGGAGGGTTGGCAGCTATTTGCATTTTACGATTGTGTATGTCAGCACGAGCCCTATTTCATGCATCTACAGCTTTCCAGAATTGTTGTGACAGAGTGCTGTGTGCCAAGTCAGATTCATCACTTTTAATAAATATAGCTTTTACTATATACAGTACATAAAGTATAATAGTAATAATCATAACTTTGTATAGTGCCTGATCTTATGAAGCCCTAAACACTTTGCATCTAAAGGATATGACTACGGAAAAGCAAAAAACGAAACCATGAAACTGGAAAACATAAAAAATGCTGAAAATATTTAAGGTACAAAAAATTATTAGGTATAACATATACTGCATGTCTTTTCAAAGAATCTGGCATGTTATAGGTTGCATTCACTCTTGCCCTATTTTGTTATAGCAGTGGGTTTTTTTTTTTTTGGTTTAACGCCATTTTTCAGCAAAATATAGGCTTTACATGACTGCCAGTATTAATGGGGGAGGTTGAACCCGGAAATAACCACCGACCCACGAGAAGCTACTGGCAAGCTTTATCACATACCTACATTGAGACTCAAACCCAAGCAGACAGGTGAGATGGCAGTGATCCATAACGGATAGCGTTTTAGACCACTTTGCCACTCAGGGCCCCTTATAGCAGTGTTAAAGTTACATTTGTGGTGATACAAGTATAGTTTTGTTTGTTTGATTATGATTTTTAATGTAGCTTTGATTATGATTTTTAATGTAGCTTTAACAATTTTTCAGTCATATCTGCAATGAGGTAGTTTATAGTGATGTCAAGCACTGGGGCATCATGCCGCAGACATGTAGCATGATGTCCCACCCAGGCCGACCAGTCCTAACATTAACCTGAGTGTACAACTAAATATGAGTTAACAAAATCTGTTTTAATTTTCATGTAATGGACTTGTGGTGAACATGACTTAAAAAAGATGAGGGAATAGTCCAATAAGACAGAAGTTCCATTGTTACATTGGCACCAGTTTTGAAAGTTTGTGTGAATTCATCTTGACAAAGCTTTAAAATGTAGTCTCAAGCTACATGTATTTGAGACCACGTTTTATTTTATCCCATCTTTTTCTCATTAAGGCCAACTCTTAAGGCATTTGACTCTGTTTAGTTATTAACATACTTTGAATTAATTCTTTTTGCACTTGTGCTGTTTGGTATATTTTTCAATAATTTATTTCCTTATATATATATATATATATATATATATATATATATATATATATATATATATATATATATATATATATATATATATATATATATATTGGTGGGAATAGAGAGATGTTTACTTAGAGAAAAATTTATACAGCATTCTAACAGATCATTCTTGGGATTAAAACTAATTGTTAGCAATTTTATTCTGGTGTATCAATTGTGATTACATGTAGCAATTGTGACTACTTGTGATTTCTTGTTTTATTTTGTTGTATGGGTAAACAAAATAATTTTTCATTTTAATGTGTTTTAAATCCTGATGTTATTAAAATAACGAGCACATGCTTTTGCATTTTTTGCTGTGCTTGTTAAGGACTGAGTTTTTGCCAGGGACTCGGAAAATATACTGTGAAAACCTGTTTTAACGGAGTGAAGTCCTGAGCTCCTCATCCTTAAACTTTGATGAGGACCCTGCAAGAATATGTCATAAAGAAAAGAAATTAGATTTTATTTATCTTTCTTAAAGAATTACATTCATTGTGAAATTAATAGACATTTTTAAAATAAAAAATACAGATATTAAACAAATAGGTTAGGGGCGGTTACATTAATGTTTTTCTTTCGTGTATGGAGCTTTATTCAAATCACTTGATGATTGCCAGAATTTGTAAGAAGAAGCATATATCACTTGGGTACATGTAACAGGTAAGAATATATTTTTGCTTAATATAAAATTAAATTATCTATAAATGCATAATCAGTGCTGAGAGAAAAATATTAGACACATACCAGGGTGACTTCAAACTATTTTAAGCCATGACTCAAATTTCCAGATGCCCAAAATTAACCCATTTTTTTTCACAATCATTTGTCACCATGTTTGCATTTGCTGTACTTCAAATATGAAAAGATACAAACAGAATCCTATTTAATCCTTTTGGGCGTTTATTCAGATCTCAAAATAGTTAATGTCAAGCAATATTTCAGTTTCTCCTTACACTTTTGATGTTGTTCATAAGTGCTGCTTAGTATGTTCAACAGTATGCAGAGAACTCACCCCATGGAGAACTCTCCCTGGGAGAAGTCGCCTCAGGTTGTTTATAGAACTCAACCCACTTCGTCTGGAGAAGTCGCCCCACAACCCAGATAACCTTTTAAAAACAGAATTAAAACATCTTTTACGTGATTAATTTTTAGATTTTTATTTATATGCAATCACAAAAAAGATATTAACTGGTAATCATAAAAGCAATATCATAGTAATATTTCTCAGACAAAATTCAGTCTTTATATAATCTAATGAATGACAACAGTATAGTGATTACAAAGGATGATTAGTCAAACGCACGTATTATTATGAATCAAGATTATTTTAAATAAGTTGAACGTCAATTAAATGATGAAAACTACTACAGGCATATTGGCGAAAATCCGTCAATTGAAATTAAATTAAAAAAATTCAACATGCATTAATGATAATGGCTAAAACAAAAATCCGTATATTGAGGAACTTGATACTTTCCCTCTCAGCATGCGTACACCTCAATTCTCTTTCATTAAAAAGTTGAAGTCTATTTCACAGCTATCTTTTAATTTCAATCCTGGTATTATTAGATGTAACATCACTACATACCAACTTTCCGCATGCAATTGGTATTGAAGCATGTACAAATTTTCTTGCTAACAATCCTAATAATAGCCCACTATCTTGTGAAGATATTTGCAAAATTATTTTCAATTTAATAATACGAAATACATATACATAATGGGTACGGCAATGTGAATTAATATGGCTCCTTCATACACTTTCCTTTCATGGGTAAATTTGATGAAAAGGACTTTCTTCAAAACAAAAAGTTTAATCCATCTCTTAGGTTCAGCCGAAGAACTAAAATTTTATTGATCGCTTAAATCATTTTCACCCGACAATTAAATTTACTTATACTGCACCTAGTACGCATGTTTCATTTTCAGATTTAAATGTGATATAAAATATTGATAACACTATCTTTGCAAATATTCATATCAAGGAAACTGATATCCACCAATATGTGGAATAATCTTCATGTCATCCCATGTCATGTAAAAACGGTATACCATATAGCCAGTCGAAAAGATGCCAACATATTATTTCAAATGATTGTCAATTAGAAAATTTGTTGAATAAATTCCAAACATATTTACAAAACAGAAATTATCCTACACATAATTGATTCTGCGCTGAACAATGCACATAATATTACTCGACATTGGGCTTTCAACAAAGCAGTTTGTATAATAGAGAGATGTAATTCCTTTCACAATACAATCGAATCCTTCATTATCTAATCTGCGTCATATAATTAATAAATTTTAGTCTCCTAAATGTATCAAATTACCAGCATAAAAACACTTTGCAAAACAAAATCAATTATCGCTTAAAAAAACTCAAGAATTTGCAAGATTTTTTTATTAGTACTAAACAGACAGAAAAGAAAAAGAAAAAAAAGAACATTTTCATCATCTAAATGTAACATAGACCAAGTAACGTAAGTTACCATAAAAAATTATATGCATTAACAATAACCATTGTTTTGGTTGTATTATTTATAATAAAACGTACAAGTCAATTTTGAGCGCCTTTTATACTCAGAAAAACCCTTGTTTTACCTACACACAAAAATGCTGTGCATATAAAGTGTTACCTATGTAGCATGACCATTTTGAAATTATAGACGTATATTGAAACAGCAAAATGTATTTATTAAGGAAAGAAACATAAATAATGAGTTAATGTGTCAGCGACATTGATTTGCGCCTCATTAGTGTATTTGGGGCACGTGATCATGGTGTTATATATTAATAAATAACGTAATCTTGTTTATTTTACATTGGTAATTTAGTATTGAAATATTTTTTTAAACTTCTCTTTTAACTTTAAATAGTACACTGACAAAAAAGAAGAAATAAACTAAATGATGTAGTACGACTGGCCTTTAAGAAACCGTCCGAATTCTGCGCATTAGCCATGATGATTAATTCGATAGCGACTACATTTCTTGACTAGGCATCAGTAATGTTTATTTTTATTTTTTTTAATAGAGTTCAAGTATCATTTGTTTGATGGTGAGAAAATCTCAATGAAAAATCACATTAAGGTGTTCGGTTAGAGAGATAATAACATAACACTTTGGCTTATTGACATCAGCGCCGATTCTTTCTTTTTTTTTCTTTTGTTTTTGGGCACCAGACAGATGCCCCCCTCCCCCAATTAAAAAAAAAAGTAAAAAGTTTTTATGTGTTTATGTGCTCCCCCGATATGTAGTTGATGAGGTTTTTTTTTTTTCCTTTAAGTTCCCTTAAATTTAGTTTTTCCAATCGGGAAAAAAAAATTTGAAAGGGGTATTTTTATTGTCTTTTTCCCTAGTGTTACTATAAAAGGGTTTTCCGAGGTGGAATGTATCTACCCTCCTTCAGATCCACTTTCTTAATAATTTTGGGTTGACCTTGGCTAGTAGTCTCCTATATCCTGTGTTTGCTATTAATGTTGGTGCTATTTGTCTGTATACTATATATGTATGAATATATATATTCTCCCAGTGTTGAATCCCTCTAGTGGAAGCACAATATGCAACTATTTTTGCTGAAATCATTTTTGGTCACTCATTTGTTTTTATCTGACCCACTCCAAGGGAGAGCTTATCTTGAATCAAAGTTAACAAGTCATCATAGACCACATCTGAAACCCTTTATAACTTACAATACTTACAAAAGTCCTGAAGGCTCTCCATATTACATTAGAGTAATCAATAGAATGTTGGGTATTCAGCTAACCTTAATTCAAATGGCCAGCCATGCATCATTACTCCAGTGGCAGTGACTTCTGGAACAGTTTGGTTACCAACTAGACTGGTCCTTCCTATATTCTGTATTGCTCATGTATATGGTATACTCTGTCTCTGTTAGAATCAGGTGTATGCTCAGACTAATCTGCTCACTCACAGGTCACATGCTTCATTTTGTGCACAAAGTTTGCTACATTCATTAAAATGGCAAGTGTTCAATCTTCATAAGGTTAAATGGTCGTAAATATTAATATCTACCTAATCTCAACAGTTTGAAAGAAGAAAAAACCTTGTGCATTGCATTAATTCAATAAAAGTTTCCTCTGATGAATTGTATATTTTTTTACAAACCAGAAAAGCACATCACTTAGAATACAGCAAATTAGAAGGACTCCAGGTGTTAGGCTATCAGAATTGCTTGAGCACTGCTTATACATTATATAAATATTTGAGCTGTAATCACAGGATGTGTGGGGGGAATGCAGATTGTTACATTGTAATTAGGCTGTGATTCATCCAATCTTGTACTACATCAATAAGAAGAAAGCACATAGCTAATAACATGGGCATTTTCAAACACATGTTTGTTAGCCATGGGTCAATATTCCATTGAATTTGACATCGATTTGATGGAAATAAATGGATAGATGAAAATGGCATAATAAAGAGGAGTCAAACAAAACACATTTCTGGCACAACTTTATTAAATATACAGAGGTCTCACTAGAATTTTAAAACAAGGAGTCCCACCAGCAAAAGTTGCAGTCCCCTCCCTGAAAATGTTGAGCAGATTAGAAGAACTGTTGGTTGCCACTGAGTTTGATTTCCCCATTCTTTATAAAACTGACATGTACAACCATGTCAGCCTATTCAGCACGTCTGGTAATTCTGCTCGGTGATACATCATTTCTGTAAACATTAGATCTCGTGCAGTTTTGGTTGAAAATTCATTTTTTGGCTGAGATGCCAAGAAAAAAAAATTCAAAGTAATGCATTTCATTTTCATATACTGATGTATAAACATTACATCTTTTCAAAGCCATACGCAGAATAGTCTGCCATATATGGAGTCATGAAAACAAAGGTGGTATCCCGTTTATCCAAAATTATTATTATTTGAATAGAATATTCTGGTGACGATTGCTGCTTCGCATGCACTATTTATTTGGCTACAATCAGAAATGAACACAATAATGGAAGCTACAGATCTGATGTACCCTTATAAAAACCACATGTACATCTGAATTCAGTCATTGTAAATATCAGCACATTTTCTCATCCAATCTGCTTGTCAAAATCTTTGAACTTGCCGCCCAGCTATTGCATTGTATCATTTTGATGTGCTCGTATAAATACATTTTTTTTTAACCACCAAATTGTAAATATCAGCACAGCTAAATTGATCAAATAATCAACGTATTCTCCAACTTCTTAGGTTGTTGAAGTAGGACTGGAAAGCCTTTGAATTTGCCACCGAGCTATTTTTTGAGGACGCCTGCTTGTGTTATTTTCTGCATCCCAGATCAAACATTTGCATCCAATACACATAATTAAGCATTTCCGAGACCTGATATAACCCAGCTGAGACATTTTGGAACATGGCTAAACTACACTAAAACTGATTGTGACATGTACTTGTTAAATAGTACTTGTTTACATTTTTGGACTTGTTTGTTTGTTTGTTTTTTATGGTTTAACTCCATTTTTCAGCACAAAATAGGCTATATATGGTGGCCAGCATTAAATGATGGTGGAAGAACCCGGACAACCCCCGGAAAGAACCACCGACCCACGAGAAGCTTCTGGCAAGCTTTCTCACATAACTACATTTGCCGAATCTTAGACTCGAACACACGCAGACAGAGGTGAGATGGCAGTGGTCCGTAACGGACAGCGCTTTAGACCACTCCGGGCCCCTTTTGGACTTGTAATGAGTTCTTAAACCAAAATGATATCGAAGAGAAAATTTAATCAGTTGTTGATGGCCACTTCGGTCATTGACAATTTGTTTTGTTTCTGCCGATTCCATATATTTATGTATATATGTGTGTGTATATATATAAAATATATACATTGTATGTATGTATGCAGATATGGTTATAATGAGAATTACCTGATATGGGTTTGTCTGTTCATTTAATCAACTGTCATTGTCCCATATCAGAGTAAATTTAACTACACATAACGTGCTGGCTGATAGAATGGGATCAGGTGTAAATCTTTTTATAGATGCTTGGTTGTCAGAACCTAAAATTTTCTTGAACCAATCTGCAAGGCACGATATTTTTGTCACTGCCTGCTGTATTTGTTATATGGAGTAAATTGTGAAAAGGGGAAGAGGCAGCCAAAACAAAGGTTTTTGCAGCTGAATTAGTGAGTTAGTGGCCCAGAGTGGCCAAGTGGTCTAAAGCGCTCTCCATTACGGAACACTGCCATCTCACCTCTGTCTGCGTGGGTTCGAGTCACAGAATCTGCCAATGTGGATATGTGAGAAAGCTTGCTAGTAGCTTCTCATGGGTCAGTGGTTCTTTTTGGGAGTTTACCTGGGTTCTTCCTCTTCCGTAAATACTGGCCGCCATGTATAGCCTATCGTGTGCTGAAAAATGGCGTTAAACCTTACAACAACAAAATTAATATTGAGAGAAAATCAGAATTGAAAAATGTGATTTCTGAAGCAAGTTGTTGATCATGCTTTTTATTTCCCATGTATTAATAGAAATATAAAGAGTTTTTATTTTTTAATCTGTTTCAGGACTTGACTGGAATAGATGATATTGCTAGATGTAGAGAGGTTCTGCAAAGACATAATTGGGATATTGAGGTTGGTATTTGAGAAACTACTTGTGTGGAGTATATTAGCATTAAAACATAAAGGGCAGAAACTTAATTTTCCCTTCTTCAAAATGTGAGTGAAAATTTGTAGCAGATGAATGAAGTGGGCAAATGATGATTCAGGATGGCTTAACATTAATTCCTCATGAAAATATGTTAGATAACTTCTTGACAAAAACATTTTCTTTCCACACTGGTTTCAAAAGCTTGTTTTTTTTTTTTCATTTCGTTTCCATCTTTCTCAGTCTTTTTTGTTTTCTTTTGCATTTTTTATCAGTAATAAAACATTTTCTTTCCACACTGGTTTCAAAAGCTTGTTTTTTTTTTTTCATTTCGTTTCCATCTTTCTCAGTCTTTTTTGTTTTCTTTTGCATTTTTTATCAGTAATTTGCAAAGTCTGTTCAGGTCACCTAGAAAGGTAATCTGATTCATTGCTGGTTACAAATGAAGAATCTTTCCTTTGATGATAATAAGAAGTAATTGCTGTGACTATATGTAATATATGTGTTTTTTGTGACACAGAAATCTAATTAAATATATGTACATTTATTTGTTTCGCATGAAAATTCCTCTGTAAGCAAAAAATATTGATAGGTGACTAGGTCATTACAAAGAGTCTTAGTGATTATAAATGGAGTATTTGTCCAGGTCACTAAAGATAGTTTTAAGGGGCTGTAATGAAGTGGTTGTCCAGGATGATCAAAGATAGTGTATGGGGGAGTGGGTGTCCAGGTCATCAAAGATAGTTTACGGGACTGTATGGGGGTGGGTGTCCAGGTCATCACAACAAGAACGAAAGATTGTAAGGGGAAGTGATAATGACCCGATCTTTGTAGATAAGAAGATCAAAATATTTGTTCATTTATTATCAGTGCCTTCTCTTCATTTGAGCAGTTATATTATGTAAATGTGAGTGTTAAAATGCTTTGGAAAGCAAATTCACAGCACTTGCAGCCATTGTACATTTAATCCATCTGTGTTGTTTGGAACACTTGCATTTTATCGTATACTATATATAGGAAACAGTACAGAGATATTATGACTTTAGTGAATTTTTTCATCAGTGTCTTAGATTTATTTTGTGTTTCAGAAATTAGAGGACATGGATCAAACCCTCATTTCTTTCTAAGGTCACGAATGACTTTGTTTATTTCCAAGTGCATAGTATAGTGCTGAATGGGTTCTTAAGGGTCGTAGGTTGAAAGGTTAAGGGTCGTAGGTTGAAATTATATAGTAGCAAGACTGCAATAGCAAGACTGCAATAGCAAAATACCTTGCAGAGGCCACTACATAAGAAAATAATTTATTTTTCCAATTCTTATAACAAACAGGTTGCAGTACAGGACACATTTAATGAGCGAGAAGGTGCCCCATCAGTTTATACACAACTACCACCTCCAGAACCCAGACCACCTGCAATGAACCTAATGCCGTCAGACCAAAGGTAGGACTTGTAAGCAATAAACGCGTCTACTGAAGCAGTCATTATAGATTAACAGGAAAGCCAAAAGTTCAGTCCCTCCCCTGAAAGTTAAGTAGAAGAGGGAAAAGGTTTCTCCAATGATAAGAAATGAATTTTTCCTAATGTTGAGCATCTGGGATTGGAGGCTTGAAGCAATATGAATCCTGCTGCTGGCCTTTTTATTTGCAGAGCATGGTATTCTGTACTAACCAGAAAGCTTATAGTGTTATGTGTGTTAGCTTGTTTGAGGGCATTATACCCTGTCCTCCTGAGATAGTCATAATTTATAATGACATCAGGATGTCAAGCAAGTTTGGAATTCTGGGGATAATTATTTACTGTATATATATATATATATATATATATATATATATATATATATATATATATATATATATATATATATATATATATATATATATTCATATGTTGATTTAAAAACTGGCCAGCTCCAATATCACAGGCCTTTGGCGATAAGCGATAAGCTGCTATGCTTCTTGGTCACCATGCCGAATTTGTAGAAAAAAATTCCATGATTCTACTGAATAACCTGGTTAACCATTCATTGCAATCACAAGTAGAGTTTTGTTGCCTTTGAGGCCCAACATAATCGTTCGTACTGTTTGAGTGACCCAGTCAAATTTTCTGTTCAAAACTTGGTCATTAATGAATCAATAGAGACTTTCATTGATGTGTATACAGTAGTGATAAAGAAACCTCAGCACAGGCTGCCATGAGTGATTAAGGAGCATTGCAGATCATCTTTCATTTCATGTTGATGCAGTTCCACTCGGACTCTTCATGCTGTAAAACCTGTTCATTTCTTTTTTTTCTTCAGAATTTTTACTGTAGCCAGTCGACGACCACAGGGGATTATACAGTGGGGATATTACATCTTTTCATTTCCCATTAGATTCTTGTATAGTACCCTAGTAGATTTATTAAGATTTACATGTAAGTATTTGTCTTCATTCATTTTATTAGATGTATTTAAAATTAAAATCCTAACAGTTATGCATGAGAATATGATCGAAGATTTGAATGTGGTTTTTGAGTATGCACTTAACATGATTTGTTCAGCTTTTCTTATTTGTAACTTACACGACTGTATTTTGCATTAATTTGTTTAGACATTTCTTTTTTTTGTGATCTCCATGTAAAATATTGAAGTTTTAAAAAAAATTAGAAAATGCTTTAACCTACTCCTTATACATGGTTATATGTCGAATCTAACTGCAAATTTCCGACATGGCATCTGCTATTACATAATGATCTGGGTCTCTGCAATTTGTCACTAGAACAAACAACATAGTCCCTGATCTGCTGATTCATTATGTGACAGCAGGTTAATACAATAGTTGCTTGCCATGTTCTGCTTTCTGAAGAGATTTAATTTGATCCTAAAGTTTCTATTTATGAACTATATATTTGTTTAATAATCAGTTTCGTAATACAGTGGAACCTGTCTTGAAAGCAGTGGTCTCTGAAGACAGGTTTTACTGTAATAAGAGTGTCCTTTTAGTTCAGTATAATATATTGATTCTTTATTTCAGATCGATTGATACGTCCAGATCCTAGGCAAAGTAAGTAAAAAAAAAAATAATTAAGTTTTATGTTTTTGTTTACTACTGCACAAAATATCAACTTGTCTAGATGCATGAACATAAAGGGGTTACCTGGTTTGTACTTTCTCACTCTGGAATTTTAATCCCACCATTCTGAAGGTTCATTGTCAACTTTCTTTTTCTCAATATAGTTTGTATTATTAAAAGTATTTAACGTATTTGATGATCTTAATAAAGTTTGGAAAGCATATATCAAGTGGCCCTTTTATCTTAACTTTTACATGTTGCTGGGAGCAGGTCAAATTCAGGAAATGAATGCTCCAGTGGTTGCTGTTTGACAGTGGCCTACAGATTTTAATAGGTGGTTTTCTACGGTTTGATATTTTGTATTGGGTTAGATTATTACAGAAAAAGTATTTCACCACTTTTCTGTGCTGGTTATACTGGCTAATTAAACAAGACCTTGTATATCTTTGGTATTGTTTGAAGAACCTTTAATTCCTGTTATTTTGGTGTATGGTTGATGTGTTCAATTTGGGTTATAGAGTATATGGCTTGGCCTTCATATGTGCACCTTTAAAAAGCTGCTAGCTCAGCTTGGTCATTTTCACTTCCTGGACTTTTTTAAAAAAATTTTATGTACACTTTATATATTTGGTAATTCATTCATTGCACTTTTAGAAGCTGTTATTATTTAGTCTTTACAGTATTTATTTTCCATATTTTAGTAACAGCGAAAGATTATGTACTTAAGACTAATTCAGGCCGACTTATTTTAGAACAAAGGGACCCCCAGCCGAGTCATACCAAAGACTTACGAAATGGTACCTACAACTGCCTCGCTTGGCACTCAGCATTAAGAGGTTAGTGTTAGGACTGGTCGGCCTGGTGTCAGGATAATGTGACTGGGTGGTACATCATGCTATATGTCTGCAGTATGATGCCCCAGTGCTAGACAAAACTATAAACT
The DNA here is from genome assembly GCA_030141615.1 of Unio pictorum. Taxonomy (NCBI): domain Eukaryota; kingdom Metazoa; phylum Mollusca; class Bivalvia; order Unionida; family Unionidae; genus Unio; species Unio pictorum. The sequence continues at coordinate 7,690,520 of JARLTB010000050.1, forward strand.
CCCTTACTGCAGACATCGTAGCGATATGACAAAACTTTTTAAAGCTATGTTAAAAATCCTAAACAAACAAAATTAGAACAAAGGGAGCAATTATTTTAGTTAGCTATATGCTTAGATCTTGTATAATATTACAAGAACATCATGCAAAGAAATTTCAGTCACAGTAAATGAGCATAACATAGAGGCATATCAACATTATCTCCATTGTGCATGTTGCAAATATAAACAACTTCACCTTATATTCGCCGCTCTCAGAAGTTCATAATATCAGTAGAGCACCCCCAATACTTGTAACGATTGGACAAAATGATTTCTCAAAGAATTTCAATATTGATATATAAAAGAGAAGAAAATTTCTAAAAATAAAATAAAGATTAGTTAGAACCATATTTATACTAGTAAAATGGCACCAATAATACTGGCCGCCATGTATAGCCTATATTGTGTTGAAAAAAATGGCGTTAAACCATAAAAAAAACTCAAAAACTAGTAAAATGGACCATGAATATCATTATCTGTGGACTTACATTCTTCCACATGCTAAATTACTAACATTTAATGTGGAAGAGATGCTTTTGTAAATGATTTTATACAGAATGTGTTAAGTGTTTGAAAAACATCATCATAACAATGTTCTTGGACATGTTGTAGAATTTGATAGATCTGTTGCTTCTTTCACTCATGAGACTTAATTTTAAAGCACAGTTCAAGTGTATCAAAGGTATCTTTTTATGATACTAATTTATAAGTATGTTCTCCATGATAAAGATTCAGTACATCTGGCTGTGTAATGAATGACCATTGACAAAAATAGATTTCGCTACATTCTGAATAATTATGTATATTAAGTTGGAACTGCCATAAATATTTTTTAAGTTGGACACCTTTTATTTCTTCCGGGGAGCCATATTTTTCACTATGTTGTACCATGAGGCAACCAGCCTTTTGGAAAATATTGCTGTCCGTGTCCGAATAGTGAATTTTAAAACCCGACATGGGTCTGAATCAGACATCGCCACACCGATCTAGGTCTTCTATTTTCAGTAACGTTTGTATAATTGGTCCTTAGCATGACTAAATCTTGCCACTATTATATCCCCACTCTCTGCATAGGAAGTCCCAAGTTACTATGGCACGACAGCCTAAATCATTGAGCTGGAATATAATGGGGATAACATTTTCATGGCGATAGAGATTCCAAAATCTGGCTTATTGTTGAATATTGGTTTATTCTGATGATCCAAGGACATTTACCAAACTCCCTAGATTGTAATTTAAATGAATTCTGGGAATGATTAACTAAGAAATGTTACATCAGTGTGGTTCAACTACATTTAAATGTTTTAATTTATTTACCAGCAGTTTTTTAGTATTCTTTTAAGAATGCACGTGTCCTGATTTAATTGATAAAACTTTCAATCGCACAAAGACTTCTTTATTATACTTTGTTAATTTTTTCTAAAAACAGATTTAAATGGATTTGATCTATTGTGAAGTTCATATAGTCCTGTTGTTTTTGTTTAGGAAAATGTTTTTCAGTCATCTAAGTACATAATACCTAAAATGTTCTCTCGAAACAATCACAAAGTTTACCCACAACGTTTTATAAAACCTATAACAGAGAGGCTGAAAATGTGTTCATAAGTGTTTTTTTTCCTTTCAGATGTAACGGATCCAGCTGGTGATGTAGAAGCTTTTATTTCTCAATTTGAACGACAGTATGGCGAAATTCATCCAGTATTTTACAGAGGTTCTTACAGCCAGGTACTGTTAGATTATTCAAGACATTATATAAACCTACAAAATGCACTTCTTGTATGCTTGCAACAGGTGGTTTCAAACACATAAAAACTGGTAGAAAACCACCAACATTTGATATGTGACCACTTTGGGTCAGACGAGAAGCCACCTTGGAACCAATGATGAGTCAAAAAAAGTTGTCACCGAAGAATCCATGAATCTGAGTCTTTTGGGATGTTTGCTCCAGTTTATTTAATTGATATAATATAGAACATTTGTATATTATTTCTTGCCTTTATGCAGAAATGTCTTCTCGCTGGATTTTATTGTTTCCAAAACGTTCCCAGCTTTTTAACACAGTTTCAAATCCCAAATTTTGCAACCAGGCTTTGTAGCAAAAACTGCAGTTCTTTCTCATTGATTGATATTTTGAGAAGAGAAACCATGCAAGATCATCTCTGTGCACGCAACCATGGCAGAGTAGCTTGCCATATTATGGAATCTGAAGATTTGTTGGCAAGAAAGAGTGAAAAATTGTTTTCTTAGCTGTTTATATTTGTCTTTTATTCTTCATGTACAGAATCCAGCCATTCCGATAAAAGGTGGCTATGGTAAAGGTAGAATGCATGGCATTTCCTCCTCATCGCTGTTTTCCTAACATTAATGTGATTTGAGGATGTTTTCGGGTGAAAGCATATTGTATTTCTTCTTGATTACTTACCCTCTCACAGTCAACGTTCCCTCTAAGCTGCGCGTATGCGCACGCGCACAGCTGCTGATACATCCCCGCAAAGCTGAATTGTCAACTTTTGCTCATTATAATGTTAAATTTTGCTCGTCTCTGTAATGCGTGCGCAGTGCTAGCGCACATCTATCATTCGCTTAGAGGGAACATTGCTCACAGTATGATAAAAGCATTTCAATCTCCTCCACTAATGTATCATTCAGCTTAATATAAGGGGGTCAAGGGGAGGTAATGGGTGGTAATTTTTTTCTCTTAGAAAGTTTTTTCATTCTTCAGTTTTCAGTTTGCTGTTGTCTTTTTTGGTGTGCTGTATTCAGGAGATTGGAAAGTTTCTTTCCTAGCAATAATGTTATGATATAATTACTCTTGGAGAATAATAATGTACTGATTTATTGTGCTTATTTTTTTAGAGTTGTTGCCAATTTTAGATTAAGATAGATTAGGGATTAAGCAGATTATAGAAACAAAAATTTGGGAGAGAAAAAGATGTTCATTTGTTGTTTAGTAAAATAAACTAAATATGTTGATATAATAATAATTACAGCAATAATAATGATAATCATATTTGGTGCTTGGTATTTGTAAGAAAACCAAGTTTGTAAGGTGAATTTGTTTATCAAGTGTGGAAAGAGCAAGTTTAACTTTAATCCATGGATGACTGCTATTGACAAGTTGGAGTCTTTTTGTCAAATTTTAGAATGGTTGCATAAGAGAAATTTATTTCCCAATCACTAGAAATGCCATCTTATGATCTATTTCAGGCCCTAAATGATGCTAAACAAGAGTTAAAATTCTTGTTGGTTTATCTCCATGGTGATGATCACCAGGATACAGAGAATTTTTGCAGGTAAGTTTACATGTTTGCAGATATTATCAAAGAGAGAGAGTCGGAGTCAAAATTGCAGATGCAAGTGGCTGATCATATTCAAAGCCATAATTTTTTTAGTATTTTCCAGCAATGAACCTCCGGTTTATTTAACTCTGTATGTTTCTTATTGCTGAAGACAGCTTAGTTTTGTCATATTACATAATGAGTGGCCAAGTGGTCTAAAGTGCTGTCTGTTACAGATCACTACCATCTCACCTCTGTCTGCATTGGTTTGAGTCTCGGATTCGGCCAATGTGGGTATGTGAGAAAGCTTGCCAGTATGGTTGTTTCCGGGGTTTTCTGGCTTCTTCCTCCACCATTAATACTAGCCGCCATGGATAGCCTATAGTGTGGTGAAAAATGGTAAACCCTACAAAAAGAAAACAAACATAATGATATGTAGTGTATGTAGTAGTTGAAATGTCGTCACAGTATGACATTGTGATTGGCACAAAATTTACAATCTGTGTCGGCTTCAGATTGTGACATCCACTGTTCATAATTACAAAACTGGTAGGCTGAAATTAAAATTAAATATTCCATAAAGATGGTGTTGTTTTCAGCTGGTGGTGTTAACAGTATTAATGTAAATTTTTTGAAAATCATATATCATATACATTACTTTTTGTATTTCATGTACTGTAATATTTTTATGTGCCACATTTCAGTACCCTGATATGACTTGTGTACCAATCGTATGTAATGACATCATTGTCTCAGTGGTTGGCATGTCTGGCTAATTTCTGCAGGGTGTAGGTTCAGATCATAGCCTGGGTCAGCTAAAGTGATGTCCCTTTTTGCCTTGGCACTAAATAACCGAAAAGGCTGATCTCTGTAATTGTGTCATATGGATATATTCACTAACATGTGCATTTGTTTGTGTATTGAGTTTAAATTTGATTGAAATGGTCCTTTCTTTTCAGAGCTACGTTATGTAACCCCCTTGTGGTTGAGTTTATAAATACCAATACATTATTCTGGGCTTGTAACACAAACCGTCCTGAAGGATACAGAGGTATGTATTTATTTGTTTTTAAATATCATGCATTATTTTCTAAGCTTTTTTATTTTGCTGCCCAAAATAAATAATACAGTTATCTTCCCTTGCATTCAACAACATGCATTTTTATGTTGATTATTTTACTACAGCATTGAAGGTGATGCAGAACATATTTTGTATCATGATGGCAATAGCTTTATTCCTGTCTGAACATAATGGAATACTGATTTTTTTTTAAATTTGTGAGATGCCAATTTTCGTGGCTTTCAAGGATAAGCTAGACTTCAATTTTAAGGACAACAAAATATCAATGACAAACTGCTGATATTAAATACATCCCATGCCTTTGGTATATGAGGTTTTTTCATATTTAATACCCTTGGTTTATTGATGGCAACCAGAAATGTATATGTTGATACCATTTTGAAACGCGAACAGGAGTGGAAATTTACTGTTTACAATTCGCTCGCATTTCTCATGAATTTTAAAGCTTTAAACTGACATGTCTATCTGATGCTGTAATAATACAATCAGAATTACTGATGTATTATGTCCTTCAATATATTTGTTACATTCATTTTATAATAATGAATGCTCATTAGAATTTAATGCAATCCAAAGATATTGGAAACCATCAGAGAATTGTGACAACATTAGGGTTGAAGCAAATGCCAACCGTTGTTTGTGCCTTTTCTAGCACCCATTCACTATGGAAATACTGAACGAATGTGTTAATGAAAAATCACTTTCTTATCTGCTTTAGACACTGTTCATTGCTTATTAAATATTTCATTAAAAACAATTAACTTGTCTGATCGACCATTTCATAAAGTAACAAAAAGGTTTTACATTATTTTTAGTTTTGTTTATAAATACTATTCACTGTTCCTTTGAACAAATGGAACTCAGGATTGCATCATTGTTTTTAAATATATATTATATTCGTAAACAAGCAGCAGCTTTGTTAAGACTAATTTTAATCACCTTTGTCCAAAGTGACACTTTATCATATGTGGAGGTAATCCACATTGCATGAATTTGCTTAAGAAGAAATGTCTCCAGATTAAATGACACTTGATCTAAGATTGCAAATCCACTGTTCTCCCATTCATTTCAGTTGAGCAGTCATGGGGCCACAACACATAGATCAGTATGGCATAAACAATGTCTTGATGTCATTTTCTCTTAGATTGCAGCCATATGCTTTAAAAACATTAGGTGCCACTCACCTTCTAATAATACCAACTAAGATGCAGCAAGTAATGTACAAAGTTCGCAAATCATAAGAATCTAGTTGATAAAAAAGATGATTTGGTAGGATCAGATGGACCTGCAATTGCACGTCTTACTTTAAATTTTCCCTTTTGTGACCACATTATCAGTGGCATTGTAATTGTTGAGCTAGTGAAACTAAGTTACAACAAAACTGTTTATGGAAAAGATAGAAGCTTGGTTTACCCTCATTGGCTTTGTTTACGCACTTATTTTCTAACTGTCAAGGGACTCTGTGTGTGAACTTTAAGGACACTGATAAAATTATTTCTCATCCAATAGGAAATTAGATACTTAATATTTTATATTGGTGATTTTTTTTGTTGACAGGAAATAGGGTTTGGTCCTAAGAGATTCCTTGATTCCTACCACTTCTATATGTGCTTTCAGGAATTATTGATGAGTCAGTTAAGCATGGGTAGTTGGAACAAAAGGAATATTAAAAAAAAATAATTGGGGGATTATGTGATTAAAATTTTTTTTTGCTATTTTATTTATTGTGAACATCAGCTAATTTGAAATTAATTTTTTTTTTCTCAGATCCATGTCTTGTATCGTATTTTCCGGCATATACGTCGGTAATTTTTTACTTGAAAGTCGGGACTTCATCTTATACTCAGATTCGACTTATTTATGGATTGTGTCATTGAAAGTTTATGTAAGTTACATTCATAACTGCATGTAATAAAATGAACTACAACATGGATGTGTTTTCAGTTATAATAAAACAAGCATGGACTTTTTATTAAGCTGTGTCATTTGATAGCAGAATATAGCAATGATTTGTTCAGAAGTAAAATCACAAGCATGTTAACATTGGTAATGCAATTTGACGATTGGCGGTAATATGGAATATCATACAATGATACCATTATTAGTGTAAAATATGAAGCCAAGGTATTGACCTAGTCTTGTCTTGTACTCCGAATCGACTTATATATGAATGCAGGATGGAAAATAAGTCGAATTGGTGAATTCAACTTATACTCTGCATCGACTTATGGGTGAGAAAATATGGTAAATAAAAGCATTGCCAGATGTTCACTATTATGTTTTAATGTTATTGTACTTTCAGTGAGCCAGGCCTTGAAAGAGACCACATATCCATTCCTAGCACTTATTGTTTTACGTAACAACCGCATGACTGTTATAGCTAAGATAGAGGGACCAATAGGTAAGAAAATACAGAAAGTTATTACCTTATTTATAGAAAACTTGAACTGGTATTGTTAGCAGAGTGAATGTGTGGAATTGCATTAATCTTCATCGACTCTTACTGAAAGATGCTTCATTATATTATATTATTTGTTCATTTTCAACACATGATTTTCTTCACCATGATGAGGAATGATAGCTAAATGGATTTTACAAGGACACAACAAGACTGGACTGGCTTGATCAGGTATTGAACCTGGAGTTCATGGATGCCAAGTATGATGTTGAACCCAGTTACCATAGTGTTCTCTTTATTATTATGTTGCATGGAAGGCTTTGATAATAACCACAATGGGGAGTTAATTTAAAAATACTCTAATGGAGTTATATGTAAAGTCAGTTTCACAGATCAGCTAACTTTTTATGCCATGAAAACAACATAACTAGTATCAATATCAAGTGAAAATGATCTTGTCCATGAAAAATACAGAAAATATTTGATGATTACAATCAACGGTCAAATAGTTATGATGAACAAACTATCGGGTTTTTACTTTAAAGCATTTTTAAAATTTAATTGTGAATTTTTTCCTTGACCATTGATACTGCTTCAGTTGCCTAATTGGTTAGAGCGTCTGCCTCAAATTTTGGAGGTCACAGGTTCTAACCTGGGCCGAGGCATACCAAAGATTTATTTATAAAATGGTACTAGCAGATGCCTCATTTAGCGCTCAGTGTTAAGAGGTTAGCATTGGGACTGGTCAGCCTGATGTCATGATAATGTGACTGCAGCATGATGTTATAGTGCTAGAAGTCACTATAAACTGCCACACTGCATATATCGTATCGTTGCAATACAACTGAAAAAATGTTAAAGCTGTGTTTATAATCCATATCACTTTTCGCACATTCCTCAAAAATATTTCCTTTTCTTAAACTCCATTGAAAATCATTTTAATTCACACTGTATATAATAAAGTCATGTCAGACTGCAAACATCATATTCCTAGGTCTGCCATGAAACAATGCACCAGCAGGTCCAGGTCATTATATCTTGCTATACTGATAATTCCTAGTGAATTGCTTAAACTTTGAACTGCTGATGTATTTATGTGTACAGATGTCTGTATGTGCAGTTGACGCTTCCATTAATCTTGCATGCAACTATAAATATGACATTAGTTTTCATCCCAAATACCGGTTATCATTTTAAACAAAGGATAATCCCACAATAATCAGTGCAGACTCGTACTCAAAAATTTGGTCTAGTTTTAAATACCCAATGGCAGTGGAATTAATTTTGTGCAATTTATTTATGACCATCTTCCTGTTTTACAATCAGTTATTTTAAGGGGATCTAACATTTGCATTTATAGGTAAATGGAGCTGCCTGGAAAATCTTTAATAAGCATTTTCCATTCCAATGACTTTTCTCGTGTACAGGGTTCCTTGTGTCGGATTTGTACATTACTGATACATTAAATGTTCTTTTGCAATTAGAGTTTAAACCTTCCAATCTGTTTCAGAGAGCACAGAACTTGTACAAAGATTACATGATGTAATAGCTGAAAATGAGATCACTGTTGCAGCTGCCAGAGCTGAAAGGTAAGGGCCTTAGAATTTAATAGCCATATAAATAAAGCTTGTAGAATTTTTGTTCATGCAAATTGCACAACTAATGTTGTAATTTTGATAATACTTTGGTAAGTTTGTGTCATTTGTTTTTAAAAACAAAAAATAAAATATCGTTTATGTCACTAGTAATATTTATAAACTTTATCGTTGTACAAATTTTAGTAAAATTAAGTATGCAGCATCAGACCTTATTAGATAGGATAGTTATTTTCCTTTGGCAATTGTTTCACAGTGTTAGCTTGAAACATGTGTAGAAAATGCTTTTAGCACTAGATCACAGTAATTTCTCGAAAACAGTTTTCAGTCTTGATGCAGATTGTCTAAGAAATGATAAGAAATGCAAACATTTTAAAATATTATGATTGTTTAGAGCAAAAAGTTTATGATTTTTTTTTTTACAGCTCTGAATTTCAGTGTCCTTCCATCCAATCTTATGCAAATTATTGTCACTTCAGCTCGTCAATCCAGGTTTCCCACACTTCTTGGAAATCTGAGAGAGAAAAAAATTGGACAAAATAAGTTTTTTTTTTAACTCTGAAATGTCCTTGATAATTCAGGACTTTTCTGCTATGACTTGATAACAGAAACATTACATAATTGAGTTGTAGCAGAACTGATGGGGAGTTAATTATTTTAGTTCTGACCAGAATAAGAGGATGCAGTTCAGTGACATTCATCTAGTAGACTGGTTAGTTAACAGGTAGCTAGATATCGGTATTTGTATCATTTCTTACATTGAAGATAGGAAAATGGGTCTAACCGCACAGTAAGTCAATATTTTTGTGGCATATGGGAGGCTTGCCTTTTGGGGAGACCTAATGCTACCCAGCGACCAGGATTTCCTTGTCTCGGTCCAGACCCCAACATAGATTTATATATATATATATATATATATATATATATATATATATATATATATATATATATATATATATTGTCCATATTCTTGGTTCTTGAAATTTGGTATTCATTGGTCATTTGTCTATCTGTTCCTTTTTTCTACAGAAATGAGAGAACCATGGTCCAAAGACTGAGGAATGAGCAGGACCAAGCTTATCAGATGTCCCTACAAGCAGACCAGGAGAAAGTAAGTGATTTGCAGAGAAACCTTGTTATCCATTTTGATTTTGGCTTTTAGTAGGTTTACTAGCAAAAAAGTACTGTTTTGAAAATGTTCTCAGTCACTTATACCAGGTTGTATGGCAGCTTCATGGCCACCCTGAACATATTTATCTTTCAATGCAGTTTTCAGACATAAAATAAGAACAGAAACATATCTGTTAAAACAATTTTATTAAATACAAAATAGTTTAAAAGAAGAACAGTTATAGATTATCAGTTACTTTTAGTTCAAAAATAATTTCAACCTGGTAGGACCTATGTCAGAATCACAGTCGCTACCTTCCTTGTTGGGCAGCAATTTTGTAACAATGTTGGTTACTTTACTTACATGTGATTTATGGGGCCCACGATTGTGTATAAACTGTAACACTGCATGGAATAACCATATTTCACATGAGACTTGGAACTGCTTCTTATGTTGGAAGACTAATAGACCAGATCAGCTGTGGTGAAACATCCTACATTTTGTACATTGTAGGATTGGGTTAAATACTTGATTTGAAGAAGTTTGGGGTGGGGATCTGTTTCTTGGATAATATTGGCTAAACCATTATCGGCACATCCTTATAGGTCCTCATGCTGTTGCATCCCAGGAATGGCATGAAAGTTTGCTAAAACCTGTAAATGCCCATAAATGGGATTTGTTGGCAGTTCTAATGACATTCTATTTGACATCCATTTTGATATCAGATTAGTGTTCAGCTTTGGAATACTGGATTTGCAATATATCATCTTCACTAAGCTCCAATATGATAACCCAAGCCGCTGCATCCAGTCAAAATTAAGTTCTTCAAATATAGAAATTGGGAGCACATAACTTGAATGGACTGATAAATAAGCAATTTTCCACTACTGGTCCATGTTTGTACAAATATGTTTCACTCATATACACTTATAATGGCAGGTTCCATCTGGTATGTAGTCATACTTTTGATGTTAAACTTACAATGCTTTCTTTTCAATCAGTTGTCTCCACCATTTCCAGCCATTGTAGAATGAACTGTTGTTACACACTATTGGTTAGTTGATATTTTGATACATACAAAGGGAGGCAACTCGTGAAATCTAATAGATGTCATTAGGACAAAGCACTGAAATCACTGTTCAATTTGCCAAGGTGCAGATATGGTTATCATATTGGAACTTTTTGCTAGCAAAGATGGCAATGTATGGGTTTACTCCTAATTTATTATGATTGGGTAACTGTTATCAGAAAACTTGATTTCTCCAAGTTACAGTATTTTTGTGAATCAGAATTGTAATTGATGAATGAAGATTTGATACCAGTATATAAAATAGTGCCTTGTACTTTGTTCTACCTTTTAATTGTTTAGTGCACCAGGTCTTTGAGCATGGGCAGATGATTCATTTGAACTAAATAATCATTAAAGAGACCTGTTTACTTTTCTTTGTTGGTCTTTAGGTCAGCTTGACAAAACAGCCACAAACTTGAATTTCAGATTGCCTTTAGTCACTTAGGTTAAATGTGTTCTACTGGACATACATTATTGTAAAATGATGTAAACAACAGTATCAGAGATGTTTGAGAAAAATTAACAGTGGTTAAGGTTTGTGTGAGTGATTTAGATTTTTAACATAGCTTTTACGGTTTTAATCATATGATGATGATGATGTCTGCAGTGTGGCAATTTATAATGATGTCTAGCACTGGGACATCATGCCACTAACATGTAGCTTAATTTCCCGCTCAGTCACATTATTTTGACACCAGATCAACCAGTCCTAACAAAAACCTTTCAATGCTGAGTGATAAATAAGGCAGCTGCTAGTAGCAGTTTTGTTTTATTAGTCTTTGGTATGATTTGGCCCAGGTTAGAACAGGTGACCTCCGCCATCTTAGTGGACATTTTAACCACTTAGGCCACTGAAGCAGTATCAGTGGTTCAGGAAAAAAAAATTTACAATTTAGTTTTGAAAATGGTTTAAAGTTAAAACTTGATGGTTGGTTCGTCATAACTATTTGACAATTGATTATAATTATCAGGAGATATTTTCTTTGCAATCATGGACAATATCATTTTCACTTGCTATTGGTCAAGTTGTTTTTTATGTCATAAAAAGTTAACCGTTCACCATTATCTTTCTTCCTCTGTTATTTTGCTGGTACTTGTGTTGTACTAAAAATAAAAAGGCTGTATTAACTAGAAGCTATGATTCACATATTTTTCTTTGGAAGAGCTTTTATCCCATGTCTAACAGTTAACAATAGAAAAGCACTTTAAGCTTTCAGTCAAGGAAAATCATTATAACTTGATCGTGTGACTTTTGATAGTAATCTTCAGATTGCCATTCAATGTCACATGACCAACAGTTCGTCTTAAGATTTAGTTTAATTATTTTTATTTTCATTTTCAGATCATTGATGTATAAGAGAAAGACTGATATTTGAAATTGATTTTGAGAAATTAAACGCTAAAGATAAGGATGCAAAATTATATGTAATAAATTGAAACAGTTATTTTTTGTATAACAATATTGACCATATTAATATAAGAGATGAAGAATTAATACAAGTTACTTTAATCTTAATCAGTCATGAATAATTATTAGGTGTTTGCTTTTTTATACATTAAAATTCATAGCGGTACATAAACTCATTCACCCTTGACAACACCCATTCACTTTTTTTAAATTTGGGGCAGAGCTGTATTCTTTTAACCCTGTATGTAACCATTTCACAATTGCAGATTTGGTTAATGTACCATACTTGGTTTAAGGGGCCTCGGATGGTTGAGTAATCTAAGTCACTCGTCTTTACAGGCCTCTATTGACACGAGTTTGATTCTCAGCTCAACCAACATGGGTATGTGAGAAAACTTGCCTGTATTCAGTGTATCCCCAAGGAGTGTGGGACTGAGGGTTTAAAAAAAAAACTTTGGTGTCAGAACTGGGGGTTAAATGAAAAATGTGGGAGTCAAACATATTCTTCACTTTGGAAACATATGTACTCGCCTGAACACAAATCAAGCATGTCATTCCAGAATATGAATTGTTTTCCATCCAGGGGAATTATTTCTTCCATTTATCGTTGAAATTACGCACCACTTTTACTTTTATATGTTCATCATCCTTCACCTTCTTTGCTGATGTTTCTTGGTAGGCATTTTCTTCTGGATGTCGTTTTCTACTTAGAAAAGAATCAGTGCTCCTTTGCTTGCAATACATGCTGCTGAGCATGAAGGAAATCGCGTAGGGGAAGCTTTTCCATCATAATAAAGCCTACACTAGAACCAGACGTGTATGCGCTCATGAGATTAGGGGAAGCTACTCTGTCATAACAAAGCCAACACTCCATCTCGGACACGATGCCATCGTTCATCCACTGCATTTGTGATTGAACAAAATCACAACATGTACAAACTTCACGTCATAAATACGCATAGCAATAAAACATGTGCGTCAATTTTTGGGAACATGCGTCTCTGATGCACAACTCTCTGTAAAGGGAAACACTGCTGTATTGTCATGAGGATTTTGGGTTTTCTTGGACTCTTGCTTCATCAAATACACTTACTGGCCTATATAGCCTATTATGAGTTGAAAAAAAGGCAATAAACCTAACAGCACTATGTTACAGCAAATTTCAATGCCATCTGCATATTGAACTACTATGCAGTGTTGCATAAAGAACATGCAGTTATGTTAATCCCCTTCAAATTTAAGATTTCCTGCATGATTTATAATTCTATTCAGGCAAAATCGCACAAAAAACAAGGGTTGTATGCATTTTTGTCATGAATAATGCATTTATTTATTTTTAATAATGCCATATTGGACCCCCCCCCCCCCTTATGGATATGTTTTCCCTCTCCCTTTTTCAGATTCAGCGGGGGCCAAGTACCCACATTTATCAAATCTTTGATTCAGCTGTGATATGCATGTTACTTATGGGTTATATTAAATATCTTGACATTTGTAATGCCTTTATAAACTGTGTCTAAGGATGTAACTTATTTGTTTGAAGTATTTATTTCTATCCATTAGTTTTATCCAAGTTCATGTTTTTTTTTAATGGAGATATTATTTTTATGTGCATATTTTTTTAGGAAAGAAGACGCCAACTACAAAAGGAACAAGCAGAAATGGAAGAAAGAAAAAAACAGGAAGCAATGGAAGAAGAGCTACGTTTGCAGCAGGTAATCTAATTGGTTTATGTCAGCATATATATTGCATGCAGTTATGCATACATGCCAACCATTACGCTTTTGGCGCAATCCATACGCTTTTTTTTCATTAAATTACGTGTTACGCTTAAACATTTATGGATTACGCTTTTTCGGTATATCCACCTTCCAAAAAAATTTATTTGTTTTCTTGTTATTATTAACATTCCATTAATCCCACATACTATATTTTAGAAAAGACTGCTTTTATGTAACTACAACATAAGAGTACGCTTGACCGTGGACTTTCCTAACAGTATCATGTTCTATTTATAGCTAACCTGGTTCTACTGTCGACCTCAAATTTTATTTATAGTGTCTGTATGCTTAGTGAGGAGAGAGCAGACTGGTTTTCTAAATTTAAACTTTACATGCAGATTCCATGTTCTAATTAATATTTGCTGCAGAACCAGTCTAAAGATATTTTGGTGCTAAAAGTAATTTTCTTTTAGTCTATGCATTTATGTATGCAAAAATATCTCCTTTCAAAAATTTTCCACATAAATTAGAAAAAGGTAATGAAATAAACTTAATACAAAATATAACAGAATCCTCTAAATATTTATACAAGAGTGCAGGATCACGTGACATCTATTTCCAGCCGTGTGGAAAGAATTTAAATTTTTGGCGCTAAAAGTCTTAAGATAGTTTCTAGTCAATGTGTGTAAAGTTAAAAGTGCTACATATGAAAACTTTAAATAGTAAAGAATGTTAAAAAAGACGAAAGGGGCCAATAAATCATTGTTTATTGAAATTGTAGCATGTTATATGTGGATTACGCTTTTTCTGCATGGATTCCGCTTTTTTACCACTTGGATTATGCTTTTTCCTCATAGGGGCTGGCATGTATGGTTATGTGGAAGAGCTTCCAAGTTGATGTCCAAACCAAGTTAAATTCCATAATTTGTGCAATGTAGAAAAAGCCTATTTTTGAAAATGTACATTTTTTGGGGGTACATTTTGACAAGTTCCATGTGTGACTAAACTAATAATACCAAGATTTGCACTTGCCGCACAAATTGATTACAGAGGGAATGCAATAACACTTGAGCTGGCTTAGTTTCTTGTTAAGCTGATAAAACATTGAACCATCTATATCTGACTACGATAAAGACATAATAACAGATGCCCTCCCTTTAATTATTTTAAGATTTTATTGTTGTTCCTTCTATGTTTTTATTCCACAACTTTCATTTGTAGATTACCTATCATTGAAACATTTATAATAGTAAAAAGGAATTTTAAGCATGTATGTCTTTTAAGTCTAGCTGTTCAACTATGAAATGTTTCGCTCTTTGTAAAATAATATTTAATTGTTCATGAACTTTTATTTGAAATAACTGTTATAGAGAGCAGAGTAATTAATGTTTTTATAAACATTGATACAGGAATTTTATAAAGCCCGTTTGCCTAGGGCAAGCAGACTGGAAAATTGAACTCTTGGAAATTTTTCAGCATGCCCGATACATAATATCCCAACACCAGTACAACAATAAGATAAGATGTGGTAAATATCGATGAAATCGTGGTATATTTATGGAATCCTTTAAATGTTTTGTCAGAAAAAGAGAGAAAGGAAAGAAGAACTACGTAATGAAATTCCAGATGAGCCACCAGCAAATGATGCCGATGCAATACGCATTGTGCTAAAAGTCCCTGATGGAACTCGTCTTGAAAGGCGGTTTTTACGATCACAGTCAACTAAAGTAAGTTAGAAATAGATAATAACTTATTGGAGGGAGAGAGAGAGAAATTAATACACATGTGTAAACAAATTTAATTGTTTGCTGTACATTACATGCTTAAGTTTGACTCTAAATGTCACTGAATAATAATTTTTTTAATAATTCTGTCTTTTTGTGTCTTTTTATATTTAATTGATAGGTGTAACTGACTAAATCAAAGATTTTAATTGTAACTCGTGTCCATAGCTTGAAATATTTTGTCACAGCTGTGTCATGTCTACCCAGCCGTGCTGTTTTTAGAAACGAGATGAATATGGGGTTTGATATTAAGAAGAACTAGATGATTATCGACTTTTTCCAAGAACATTTGACCAACTTGTTGCCTGGTTTGATTCCTGTTTTTCGGCCTACAGTTTATTTTATCACTGTAAAAGACATCATGAATTAAAACTGGATTTGATGTTCAGTTTGGCATGACAAAAACCCAGGTCATGTATGATTTTCACATAATATTCATCAGAAAGTGTCTGTGTAGTTTTCCCAGTTTGACATTTTTGAATAAGGTTTCTTGAACTATACTGTTTCTGGGGTGAGTACCTATTTGTTATTGACATAGTTCTACTTGAAATAAAAAATAAAAAAAAATCTTGTAGTTTGAAATGCAAGACGTATACATAGAAAAGCTATAATCTTCACAAGTGTATGGTATCGTTATAGCTAACCATGTGCAGAGACCAAGATAGTCCAACAGTAATGTGGATAATACAATCCTAAATTAGCTTTAAAAAATCCCTCATCGTGTATTATTTCACTTTGATGCTTGATGGTTCTTTTTTTCTTTCTCTTGGCAATTAGTTCCTATAAATTGTAAAAAGTCTTTATGTTTCCTTTTTTCAGTATCTGTATTATTACGCATTTTGTCACGATGTTTGCCCTGATGACTTTCATATTGTGACAAACTTTCCTCGAAGAGTGTTGCCATGCCAACCAGAACCAGACAAACCAGATCCCCCTTCGTTTGCGGAGTGTGGGCTTGGCAAAAATGAAATGTTATTCGTTCAGGATAATGAAGCATGAGAGATAAGAGAAGAGAAAGACCTTCAGGCTCTGGACTTGTTGAAGGTGGAAATTTCCGGATATGCAAAATGAAGAATGGAGGAAGCTTTTTCTTCAGGATAATGAAATGGAAGATCAAAGAAAAAGGAAAATTTAAAAAGACAATTGGATTTTCATGTGGACTTGATGGAAAAGAAATACAATCAGATTGGAGGGGAGATTCATGTTACATATAGGTGGATTACGTTGTAAGATGCAGTTGATATTAGGCTTCATAAAGCCGAAATGTAATTGGAATTTGGAATATCATCTTGTAACATCCTTTTGTGCATTAGCATAGTCATAATGCACAAAGGCATCGAGATGAATTTCAGATGTTCTGGTTTAATGAATCAATCAAATTATGTCCTCATGGGATATATAGATATATACTGAGTCCCATTTAATATGAGAAACATGTTGAAATTGTTATATCTTTTGCCTGGCTAAAGATAGTAGATTACTTAACTCATGGTATTAAATTCCATTTGCAGTATGTACTCCAGCATAAAGTATGTACATAGGAAGCAGGAAAAGAATATACCCAAATGGTATGGATCTACTTATAGACTTGGTGAAGATAAAATTCTATTTTTTCTGATTACCTTTAGAAGAATAGAAAAACAATAAAGAGAGACACAGGTTATCTTTAATTGGATGTGTAAAGTATTTACCTGGGTTTCAACGCATATATTTTGAAAGAATTAGTAAATAGCTGCATTAATGTTTTCTATCAATTTCATATCCGATATGATTGAAGACCCAGGATTGAATGATTTAGAGAGAGTTCATGTCAACTACCATTTATACTTGCTTATAAGTTGAGTCCAACTGCAAAGACTCGAAGATAATCTCGTGATCATCCGTAAATAATTGGAATATACTTAGAATATATTTGCTCACAGCTAGGCTTGGATAAATTTCCTTTCCTGATATAACCATCCTGGATTTCTTGACAAAAAATAAAAGGCATTGTGAAGACAATTGGTGGTCTTATTATAATTATACATTAAGTACATCTTCCATGAAGATAACTTATTCTACAGCAAGCTCTGATAAATATTTGCATTTAGTTTAGTTTCCTGTTTTTGTTTTTGCTTTAGCACCAGTTTTCTGCATATGATAGGCTATGCATGGAAACCAGTCTTAACAGGTGGAGGAAGAACATTGGAAAGCTACAGTAAGAACAACCAACCCATACGATGCTACTTGCAAACTTTCTCACATAACCACCTTGTTCAAGCCCAAGATTAAAACCGTATAAAAATATATGACTGATCTAAGAAGACTTTACATTAAAAACCTCAATTATATAATTATAATTGTATTGAGTCATGTATGATTGACATGGCATAATTGAAACTAATAGCACTCTTCTCTCATTTTAATCAGGTTACCTCCCTTCACGATTTTAACTTTCACAATTAGGAAAGTTTTATTTTCTTTGGAATAAACAAAATGTCCAGAAAACTGGATAAGAAGTTTTAAATGGCAAACATTCTAAACTGCACAGGAGGCCATTGTCTACATAAAACTGTGAAGTTAGACAATTTTTATGTAAGTCAGAATTGTATTCATTGCCGCTACAACTTACAACTAATGCTATACAAAGGGACCTAACTCTTACATGTGATCCCTGCTGTTTCTATGACAGAAAAAATCACATATACTTTAGAAAAACTCTTCGTTAATACTTCAGTTCAATTACAGTGTTACACCACTGAAATTTAGTGGACTCGCTTAGAAAACTATTGTAATTTATTGCTGATAAAGCTATATACTACATACAAACAACAACAGTTGTTTTAGTTAGAAAACATATTGTTTATAAATTGAACACCACTTGCTGATAAGTATAGTTGTCTGGTCATAAGAATGTCAAAATTAAAATCAGTTTATTATATATAGTGTTCAATATTGGTTTAATTTTTCAGCCAAGATGTCTATAGTGTGAGTCGAGAGCTCAGTCAATATGTTAAGAAGTTTGTTACTAGCTTCTCATGAGTTGGTACTTATCAGGGTTTTCACATGTTTTTCCTTGGCCAGTTACAATGGCTGCCATGTTTGGCCTCTCTTGCACTGAGAAATGGCATTAAATTCCAAACAACAACAACATTCATGTTTAAGTGATTATTCTGTGTATTCAATGATGTGGAGAAACATTTCCAAGGCTGTGCAAATAACATTGATGAAAACTAGGGAAATTATCTCCAGTTGATTAAGATGAATGGTTGATCAATTGCCTTGAAACTTTTAACAGATTCCCAATTCAAGGATTCACAACACCATTAAACTTTGTACAGAACCAAGCTAATATAGTGGCTAGGATTCACAAACACAAAAAACCACACAGAATGAAGCCAGTACAGGGACCATAAATCAAAACATTAAAAATCATCACACAGAAATAAGCCAGTCAATTGGCCAGGAATCATTATGTTACAAGACATGGTACAGAATAAAGTATTTTGACCAATAGGGGGTGAAACAATATTTCAGTGCATTAATATATTTTCCATTTTGGTACAAGAAGTGAAGGATCAATGCAAGATGATGGAATATACAAGGTAATTTAATCATCAGTAGTTGTGAATAATTATTAGTTCTATAATATAAATACATTACTGTTCATTTAGTAACCACTTTTACACAAAGCATATCTGTTGCTTCATATCTGGTATATTTTGGTTGCATTTGAAGGCTACAAATTCATTGTATCATTTAGCGTAATGTTTCAGTTCTGATTGGTGGTTATTAACTGTAGCAAGTTGATATGCCTATATGTTATTTGCATGCTGGAAATACAAACCAAGATGTCAACACATAAAATGGCACCACCCTACTACTGACAGACCAAGATGTCAACACATTAAATCGCACCGCCTTACTACTGACAGACCCCTGAACCGTTCCGGTGGCCTAGTAGTTGAAATGTCTGCCTCAAATGCGGGAGTTCGTGGGTTCAATCCCCTGTTGAACGGCTTATAAAAATGGTAATAACAGCTGCCTTGCTTGACACTCAGCATATTAAGAGGTTAATAGGTTAATGTTAGGACTGGTCGGCCTGGTGTCAAGATAATGTGTCTGGGGGTGGTCATCGTGCTACATGCCTACGGCATGATGCCTGAGTGCTAGACATCACTATAAACTGCCACACTGCAGACATTGTAGCAGTATGACTGAAAAATTGTTAAAGCTATGTTAAAATCCATATCACACACACAGAAACCTTTGAAAGATGAAAAGACTATTAAGCAATTATGTGCATCGATAATGTGTCATTGTAGGCTTTATATAATGAATTTTAGCAGCCAGGATTCACAACACTAGTTGACATGGTTTGGTCCAAGCCAGTCTATTAACCAATGTTTGTTCTTGGATTGGCAAACACTGTTTTGAACTCCAGTTGATCTAACAATAATTTTTCATTTCTTACCAGCTTATAAACATCAACCAAATTACAATCTTGATGGAAAAATGTGACAATTTGACAGCAATGTTAAATACAGGTGTAAATTTTTGCCGAACTTTGAGGGAAAAACTTGTCATGACAGTTTCTTTCTTCAAACTCTGTAGGTGTCCAAAGATCCCTTTGGTAAATCAGTGAATAAATAGCAGGATAAAATGAAATACATATTGTTGTACATATTTTTTGATGTGTAATTATTCAATAGTATTCTATGATGTCTTTAGAAGACAGTATACTTGGATGAACTGATCGAAATTAGTCCTCTGGCAATCAAAAGGATGTTGGTGCTTTGCGGCTTCTGCTTGCAATGGGGTCATCTTGTTTTGGTGCTGTTCCTGTCCTGCATACACATTTTAAAAGATGAGTAGCAAAATTGCGGAAAACATACTTAATACATACACACGAAAGTTGGCCTGCACATTTATTTTCATACATAGATTATCTGATAAGATTTTCAGGCCATTTTAGTATTTTTTTTTGTGAAGGAAACAATTGAAAGTTTTTTGGACAATAACCTGTCTACAAAAATGTACACAAATTAATGTTTTTTTGGCATATTGTGTATTCATAAATAAATGACTAGATTATTTTTACAAGCTTTATGAAGTTGGTAGATGATTTTGAAGTCTGGATTCTGATTTATTGGTCCACCGCAGTGGCATATGTGCTTTTCATGCACACATCAAGCTTTATGTGTCACTCTTTATGTAGGTACCATTAACTAAGTTCCATTTTGCATTTGAAGTTTCACAACTAATACTTTTAAGATGCAAGAATGATTTTGTCAGGTCCGTTTTCTTTTATGGAAAGAATATTTAATGAAGTTTGGTACATTGTGATGTGTTGCACTGTTAAAATTTTGTTTTATAACCAGTACATATACAGATTTAACCAAATTGTGTTCTTGCTGTTATTTGTTGCATCAATAATGCAAGTTGCTTGTTTCAGACTAAACAACTGTTAATGGAGACAATTATGAAAATATGTTCAAGTTATGAAATTGGGTGAATATTTTAAAGTAGTAAGACTAAGTGTTAATTAGAATTATAATGGGTTGCATCTGGGTGATATTTTACTTTGTTTCTTTGTCATTCCTTCATTTTTTTAGTGAATTCTTAGATGTCTTTTAATACGTTTCTGTACATGAGCTATACTGTTCAAAAATGTTTTATGCATACAAACTATAAAATAATTGTAGATGTTGGAAAAATCATTAGAAATTGATCCAAATTCTTTGGGACAGCTAATAAATGTTTTAACAAATAATATTTTAACAATATTAAAGATTAAGTTGATTTTTTCTCAAGAATTGAAATAAAACTTGATGCTTCTCTGATGTTCTTTTTTCATTATATTTAATTATTGTCTGTGTGGGTAAGACAAAGATATCACTTTTTCTTATTCAAATACGTTACCCAATCATAACATCTAATTAGAAACTACCACTACCTCAGAAACCCAGCCCTCCCAGACACTCCCTTTAGCTAAAAGCAGTATCTGTGAGGGCTGGATTTGTGAGGTAGTAGTAGTTCTCCTAAGGTATTATGTTTGTGTAAGTTTGCTTGAGGAAACATATTTTACATTGGTTTTGACAGTTGCCATTTTTTTCTGGGTTTCAATATCCATCTTAACCTTTTGCGTTTAAATCGGTTTCCCTCACAGTTTTGTATGATTGGTTTGACTTTGTGAGCTTAATGTCATTTTTCAGTACATGAATACAGTTCATGATGATCAGTAAATTTGGCGAGGAAGAACCACCAACCCACTGGAAGTTACTGACAAGTCTTTATATAGCTGAGACTAGAAACCTATACGGACAGAAGTGAGATGTCGGTGATCTTTAAACTTGTGCACCTTTGTCATTGACCACTTGGGCACCCGGAGCCTTCACTCTTGTATGTACAGTCCTGAAACCTGAAGTGTGTATTGGTCATGCATTCAAATTGTTTACTGCATGTAAATGAGATCATAGTGAAACTATTTCAGGCAAATGGGGACATCGTGACTTACTTTACTTTCATACTCCACTGATTAGTTTTGAATTCAGTTGTTTTGACACTATTGTGCTTATAGTCATGAAGCATGGGATATAGTCATGGAGTTGATTGATCTAATTATAAATAGGAAAAGTTTAATTGGATATAAAACATGCATGTTGAGATAGACTTCACCTGGACCGCTCCTCTGGCTTAGTGGTTAGAGCATCCACCTTGGAAGCGGTATGTCGCTGGTTCGAACCACGGTCGAGTAATACCAAAAATTTACAAAATGGTACTAACAGCTGCCTTGATTGGCACTCAGCATTAATAAGTTAGTGTCAGGATAATGTAACTTGGAGGGACATGTCTGTGGCATGATGTTCCAGTGTTAGACAAAACTATAAACTCACACTGCAGACATTGTTGCGATACGACTGATTTTTTTTTATTTATATATAGCTACGTTAAAAATCAAAATCACATACAGATTTCACCACGGAGACAAAGCAGTCTGGTCATACAAATATGTAAAATCTTCTTTCGAGTTTTGATCCTTTTTCTATGGGTACATTGACTTAAAACAGGTTGGAGGTGTTTAAAGTAACTGAGAAAAAAAAATGGATAGACAGCAATGCTATAGAATATTAGTTGTACTAACAAGGATACAATGGTACTAATTGTATACCATGGTACTAATTATATGGCACCTTACAGTTGCACATGGACAATGGTTCATGTCTTTATTGCACAGACCAGTATGGAGACCATTCCACCATGGTTAGGGACTTCTCCATGGGAGCAAGGGATGGAGACGTGGGCTACAGAAGACAACTAAATATAGCAGGCAACAGTTGTTAGATCTGCAGCAATGTTCCAGACTTCAAGTTAAAAAAACATTACCTGCCTTTTTAAAATAAAAATTAAACGTGTTTATATCATTCCGCACGTATGTGTTATGCCTTGCAACCCCTCATAGGTGTCTGGATGTAGACTTCATCTCTCGTTTCGTAATTAAATGTGTCCTGTAAGAGCGGAAAGAAACAACCCAAACCCGTAATGATGACAACCAGAACGTTTTCCTGGTGTAAGTTTTATTACATTTAGATGGCTACAATTATGGCATGGAAACACTTAAAATACAGCAATTCCGTCCCACATACCCCTCGCCTACTAGTTACTCCCACCCCGCATCCGCCACCTCATATCTTGATCTGTTACTGTTCTATCGATGTATACAAGCTTTAATATATATATATATATATAAATTGGGGAGGGGTGTGTCCCTGGGGACATAGTCTAGGGTTTGGGGACACCTCTGCAGTGAATGGAGCTAAATATATCACAAATTTGAGGATATATAGCTATATGGCTTACTTCCAGTTTTAACATGTTTCTAAAAAAGCAAATACTTAGGTTGTCCTCGCCGACCAGATGGGTGGGCAATTGCTAGAAATGCAATGTATATTTTCCCACACCGTTTAAGATATATATGATTGAGAGTGGCCTGTAAATACGCATAATAATTTTGGCCAGGTTGCAAAGCAGCTATTTATTGCTGATGTATTAATAACGTTTATCCGTGCGTCTGGCATCAGTACTCGACTGGGATTTTTGTTTATGTCGATTTCTTCAAATGACCTGTAATGCTAATGTTTATAAGTATTATAGGCATCGGTGAAGTATTGGTTAAGTTGACCCATATTTCATCGTTTGGGGATTTTCGTTTGCTAATTTTTAGAAGTTCAGTTTATCCATATGATATTGCTTAAGCCGCTGTGCTAAGGGGGAAAAAAATAATGTAACAGCCCCCGTTGCTAAGGAAAAAAATAATGTAACGACTTTTAAAAATCCTTTTGACTAAGTGTGACAATATACACACTGGTATGAATGCATTTATATAAATCATGCTGATCCACCGTCAAATTGTCACAGAATTAGAAGAAGAAAAAAAAACTTTTGTTATGCCTGAGAATTTTGTTAACTATTTTTCGTTGTGCATGCGTACATGGTTAACTAGGGTGAACAGGTGTTTTTCCAGACTAGCGACGGAATCAACATGTGTCTCGCCGGAAATGACTTGCGGCGAGTGACATTATAATCAATATATTTACGGGTATTTTACCCTGAATATTACTCACTGTCCTATGAATTTAAGCAAGATCAATGTATAACGGACACACTGGTCGCTTTGGATCCGGTCGAGGAGAGCACGTTTCAGGTGGTATTCTATGGCCATAGGGGTGAGTGTTAAATTTATATTTCATTTGATATGCGAAGTTTATTGAGTTTGCATTGTCACATCGTGTAATAATTCATTTATTACAACGCATATGTGAAACGTTGTGTACTGTGAATTACAAGTTGCTATTAAAAGTTAAATGTATTAGCATTTTTCAGAACTCATCATTATTACCAGTTTGATTTTATTGCAGCTAACGGGTGTAACGAGGCTAACGAGTTAACGATCTAACGAGTGTAGCCGACGAATTTAAGCTGACGAGTTTATCTGAAGCGTAGAGCTGTCTATATGTATGTACGTATGTCTGTACATGTGGTGGACCTACGACTGTAGACTTAGCTAATTCAAA
This sequence comes from Unio pictorum, assembly GCA_030141615.1. Taxonomy (NCBI): domain Eukaryota; kingdom Metazoa; phylum Mollusca; class Bivalvia; order Unionida; family Unionidae; genus Unio; species Unio pictorum. Next base: position 7,715,057 of record JARLTB010000050.1, read on the forward strand.
GGTGCCGTATGCTGTCTGTAATTGTGTATACGTATGACTGTACACATGTGGTGGATCCATGAAGGGTGCGAGCGGCCGATACAAGTTTGGGCCAACCCGAGGGACGTGGTGAAACTGTGCGGTTTATCGGTGTATGAATCGTGCGACTGTACAAGGGTCAAGAAGCATATGTTTGGTCCAATTGTTGTTTCAATTGGTACCTTTGTATTTACATGAGATTTTTTAAAATCTTAGTTGAATTCCAGGAGGCCGTGGGTTCGATCCCATGCCGAGTCATACCAAAGACTTACAAAAATGATACTAACAGCTGCCTCGCTTGGCGCTCAGCATTAAGAGGTTAGTGTTAGTACTGGTCGGCCTGGTGTCATGATAATGTGACTGGGTGGGACATCATGCTACATGTCTGCGACATGATGTCCCAGTGCTAGACATAACTATAAACTGCCTCACTTCATACATCGTAGTGATATGACTGAAAAATTGTTAAAGCTGCGTTAAAAATCCTAAACAAACAAACAAACATAATGTATCTTTGCTACATGAAAGCGTTGAATCAAATATGAATTAACATTGATAACGTTATGGACCTAAACTATGATATCGTACCAAAATAAAGCATGGTACATATCAAGACGGAATTAAGAAAAATACTATCTATGGAAATAAAAGACAAATTTTATATCGAATTGTATGCAATTTAACAGCTGGTGTATGACTAATAAGCAAATTGTAAGATTTGTATTGTTGCTTTTAGTGCAGAATCGTATCCTGCAATGACAATTTAGCAATACGTCTTCGTATTCTTGTACGAGTGACTGTAGTGTGAACTGCGTTAGGCCGCAACCTAATATATCTGGTTCGATACCAGGAAAGGTCGCAGAGGTGATTTGCTTGAAATGTCAATGATTTCCTCCAGATATTCTAGGTTTACTCTACCCCAAAAAGGCTGTATTCCGTCATTCCTCAACCAAAGTTATTGGTTTGTAATTAAAATTGTTTCACACCTTAAATGCAATATGAAGGTCGGGTTGATCATTAACTACATCGCCACTAAAGTTTTCTCAGAAAATGAAGAACACACACACACACACACACACACACACACACACACACACACATACATACATACATACATACATACATACATACATACATATAGATTTTACATTTATATAATATTTACATCAAATATAGACTGAACACTAATGTTTTAAAGATACAAATGCAGGATTTTAGTTGTCTACGTATAGATTAGAGTTTACTACTTGCTTTTTATGTTTTATGCTTAAATATTTGTTTAGTAAGGTAAAACTCATGATGCGTCAGAAGTCAATCGTCGAGAACTTGTTATAAGTAGTATGTGCTTCTCAAGGTTACGGCGACATTGACGACGCTGTAACTCAAATATTTGACCTCTTGAATCTGACTGCGCTCTAATAACCAGTAGGCCAGACAATATATAATTTAACAGTTTTTTTATACCAAGTTCTTTCTGACTTCCATTGTTCATTCAGTGTCAATAATTCGTCAGAGGGTCCAATATCATCGCTTGGAATGAATCGATCTAAAAAGTCGAAAGCCATAACTGATCTATCAGAATTAAAACAAATTTACGAACAATATTTAATTACACATGTATAGTTTATACGGAGCAGAAATGTCTCTATGAACTGTCGGAAGGTGAAGTAATCAAAGTACAGCGGCAAATTATAACTACTAATTTCTAACAAGTATTTGTTACAAGCATTTAGATTGGTTGAAATAGTGTCATGTGACGCATACAACTCTAAAGTATTACTTCGTAAAAAAGGGAGAAAAAAAACCTATTTTAATATTCAACGCGCGTTTCCTTTGTGTCTGGATATATTGAGTTCTTAATATTCATGGCTCTTTATATAACTCTTTGCAATTATAAGAACTGAACATCAATTTATATTTTTAGGATTCAAGCAGTCATGAAGCTTAAAATCATTTCCAAGCTATGCATCAACGGTTCTGGTCGCTGCCCCGTTAATGCAGTGTGTAATTGACTTCCACGTTCTATGACGTCATAAATCCAGTAAAATATAAAGTTTTCTTCTTGACTCTTTCCTTGTCTTAAGTCTTATAATTTGCCCTTTCCAATTAGCAGTATTAGATCTAAATATTGAAGTCTAGTGGTATGATGCAACCCTTAAAAGACGCGATGGATTCATGAAGATGTGGAGGCATCAAGAACTTAAACGTAGTACATCTATTTGTAGCGGAAAACATTGGAGCTAACAGAAAGCTACTGTTTTTTTTCCAATAGCGTATTGTTAGGGTGACGGAAAGCTGTAGTTGTTTTCCAAAAGCTTTTTGACAAGGTGACAATGCTGTAGTTGTTTTCCAGTAGTGTATTGACAGTGTGACATAGAGCTGTAGTTGTTTACATATAGCTTTTGACAAGGCGACAATGCTGTAGTTGTTTTCCAATAGTGTATTGACAGGGTGACATAAAGCTGTACTTGTTTTCCAATAGCTTTTTGACAAGGTGACAATGCTGTAGTTGTTTTCCAACAGCGTTTTGAATCCAAGTGACAGAAAACTGCTCTTGGATGTCTTGAAACTGTACGACCCAATGTCTCTAAAGCTATTGATCATATGCATATGTTTTTTCATCTGAGGCAATAGTTGCCCTATTAAAAACATAAGCAAATTTGAAAGGTGTTGACATTGGTGGAAATCAGGTTTCTAGTGATTACTGCCTGAATTAGCGACGATTGTTATTTAAAAATTAAACATTTAACAAATTTTACCCCTGATAACAATACGAAAAACAATGACCATTTCAAAACAAAGACTGAGTTGACTCTTAATTTACCCACATAAATAAGTTCGTTTCTTGCAAAAACGAATCCCTAAGGATGAATTTCTTAATGTTTGAGCCAACGTCAACATGATATTCCGATCCTAATATTCACGTTAATTAAACGGACTTCAATGTCACGGTTTAAGAATTCCTGTGCATAGCTGGTGTTGTTGATGCTGTTTCGGTTACCGTGTAATAAGTGAAAGTAAACTAAATATCGCATCTCAAATACAAACTAATATTTGGGTGAGGAAATGTAATCACGGTGAGAAGTTTTGTCAATATAGGATCTGAAATACCTTGGTCATTGCAAAGTGGCTACCTTTTTATGTACTATCTAATTACCCTGTGTTAAACAACGCAGAGGTCAGATAAGATATGGTGCGATTCATTTTCAAGTTATATAAATGAAATAAGTAACGAATATGTAGACATTCTGAATTCAACACCTCTCATGCATAGCTGGTAGTATAACCGCTCCGGTGGCCTAGTGGTTAGAGCGTCCGCCGGAAGCGGGAGGTCGTGGGTTTGATCCCCAACCGAGTCATACCAAATACTTACAAAAATCGGATCAACAGCTGCCTCGCTTGACGCTCAACATTAAGAGGTTAATGTTAGGACTGGTCGGCCTGGTGTCAGGATAATGTGACTGGGTGGGACATCATGCTACATGTCTGCGGCATGATGCCGCAGTGCTAGACATAACCATAAACTGCCACACTGCAGACATTATAGCGATAAAAATCTAAACAAACAAACAAACATAGTTGGTAGCTTTACGTTCGGATTTTTTTTGTGTGTGACTTGACTTCCTACGCATCCACAGTAACTTAGTCATCATAGTCATTGCCGACTTTTTAACATGAGAAAAAATGTAACTGAATTATCATATGATTCATCCGATTTGTTTCTTTTCATAAATAGAAGTGTTACCTTCCTTAGCTATTATAAACAAAGCTCACATGAATGCGTAGGAGCTTACGTATTTGACCCCACATGTCGGTAATTCTATGTAAATCCTTTTCAATTACGTACATATGAGACCTTTCAAGCGTCAGTAGTCATACATTGACCGGTGTGGAGTACAAACTGGCTGCTGGACATATATAATTAAACCAGGATTTGCCAGTATATTATATGTTATCCTCTTCCAATTTAAAACAACAACATAAATAACAACTAATACAAACATAATGTCAATAATAATAATAATAATAATAATAATAATAATAATAATAATAATAATAATGCTAATAATAATAATAATAATAATAATAATAATAATAATAATAATATTAATAACGGTAACAACAATAACATCGAAAATATTACACGACACAACAAAATCAGGCGAATATAATAATAGTTTTGTATAACAAAAAGTGATTAATTATTAAATTTTGACTAAATATGCTTAACTTTGTATTTAAATCGTTGAACATAACGATAGTGGTAAATGTTTGTATTGTGTTACAATATCTGCTTTGGTGCGAAAAGCAGCTCTTGTTCGAAGAAAGAAATACTTGTTAGGTTCTTTTATATGCCTTTAAGCAGCGGTTCCCAACTTGTTATGGTAAAGACTCTAAAAATAATGTTTTATGAGCCTCACAATCCCGTTTCCACATTTTGTGAAGTTTTGCCACCCTCTAAAAGAAACCCTGTCGACCCTAAAGAACGTTCTTTGCGACCATAATATATGTCGCGAACTTCGCTGTGATAACCACTGCCTTACGATGTATTTTATCGGAAAATTTAATTTACTTTTTTCTTATTATTCAGAACAGCAATGAGAAATACATTTGTTGCTGTCAATATTTTATGAATATATTGGCAAAAATGACATTTGCAACTGATACAAAATAAATTAAATAAATAAAAACAAAACCGTAAAACATTCAACAAAATAAATGACAAAAATCGACGATGAAGTGACGATGAAGTAAGACGCGGAAACAGTATGGGATGTTCAGAATATTCTTTCATTTCTTCGTTTGAATTAGAAGATAATAACAACTTGGAATCCTATTTGTCCCTCTTCTTGCGACATACGCATGAATATTCAACTTATTCCTAGTTCCACCTGTTTTAAGTTCCACGTGCGTAGATTTGTTAAATGCAACTGTAAACGTATGAACAGAAAAGGGTTGTGATGGGACACTAAATACCGGCACAACTAGGTGTTACTAAACGTGCCTTACCGATGACTAAGCGAAACCTTAATTGTCGGTAATACTTAGTTGGGTTTTTAAATTTTCGCTATACAGTAACCTAAGAACTTTTTATCCGGGAAATAAATTACATATAATAAATTTTTATCCGGGAAATAAATTCGTTGGAGCTAGCGCGAGGGCGTTTAATCTCGCACTCTTTCTGGTCGATTTGGATGACTTTTTCGTCTTCGCAGGTTTCGTTTCTTTTGTAATCGACTTCTCACTCTCTTGATCTTTTGTCTTTATTTCCACAGTTATTTGAAGTGGATCCTCTCCTTTACGCGCACCATCTTCCGATGTCTCAAAATGGCGGGTACTCTGTTGCAATAAAGACGTTGGAGTCTGCAAGCGCATAGACGTTGTCTTCATCCGCAGTGGAACACTTTGTGAGGAACTCGTATCATCTCTATCGGCGTTGTTGTTTACGTCATTTTTTGAGACTACCATAGCAATGTCCCTTTCGAAAGTGACAATTGTTCCTGCTGGAATCTTGGTCTTTTCCACCTTAATAGTATTTGCTCCTGTCGATGGATACTGTGTTTTCCATGTATTTTTGTATTGTTGCTCAATCAAAGAAGGCGCATATGTTTGACGTCTAGGAGAGACACTCCCTATTCGGGAACCATACAAACTAAGGGGCATAACCTTTCTGTCGCTCTCCAATTTATTTCTCAAAAATAGGGTTTCCTTCCCGAGATCCTTCATTACGACTTTTTGGGCTCGATTAACAAGTTGCATTTCCCTGCCTAACCTGTTCCCTTCTCTATGGTTACTTCTCATTAAACTGTCTTCATATTCAGACCGTTTGATTGGAGTTACGTACAACTCCTTAGTCCTGTTGCCCTTATGGCGGTACATTATTTGTGGGTTTAGAAGTTGGTATTTAACTGATGAACTTGATCTGAGGAGAACGTGTCACATGTATGCTGTCGTAGAACCTGAAAAAGGGAGCGCATATTATTTTATTATGTCAACATTGTAGAAATTCTCATTTTGATGTGACCGCTCCAGTAGCTTAAGTGGTTAGAGCGCCCGCCTCAGAAACGGATTCGAACCCCGGTAAAGTCATACCAAAGACTTATAAAATTGATACTAACAGCTACCCCACTTGGTGCTCAACGTTAGAAGCTTAGTGTTATGACTGGTTGGCCTGGTTTCAGGATAATGTGACTAGATGGGACATGATACTATATGCCTGCAGCATTATGCCCCAATGTTAAACATCACTATCAACTGCCACACTACATACATCATAGCGATATGACTATCTCTCTCTCTCTCTCTCTCTCTCTCTCTCTCTCTCTCTCTCTCTCTCAACACATACACACAGAGACATACACACAGACACACACACACACATATTCTGAAATGTCATTAGGGGTGTGGCAACAAGCTGACATTTAAGTGCTTTTAAATCAAATAATTACTTACATTAGCGCTTCTTACGTACTAACATAATTTCAGATTTTCTCCTTACCTTTTTTCTCAATAACTGTCTGAGTTTTGTGCTTCTTTTATAAAGCTATTTAAATACTGATTTCGTGCTATTTGATATTTTGATAAAACCTTAAAGTGCTAGAGATGAATCAATTGTCAAAACAAAACTCTCTCTTACTGTTACAGTGCTGTTTCCCTGCAAAACTCTTTGACAGCAACAGTACAATTTCAATGGAAAATGCATATTATTTACATATAATAATAATAATAATAATAATAATAATAATAATAATAATAATAATAATAATAAGTGTAAAGGTGATGTTAATATCAAGCTTCTCGGATAAGGGGAATTGTAGAAATCAAACAAGCAAACAATAATACTATCAAGAAAACAAAATGGAATTAGAAGAGAGCAAAAATAACATACATTTTAATAAGCATATCTCGTGTGAAAAGGCATCAATAAATTTTCTTCTGAGAAACACTTTTTTTTTTACAATATTCCTATCAATTTTAAAACTAGGTAACCATATAAACGATTTACAAATTCTGTATCATAATCACATCACCTGCACCATTATAAAATATTAAATTATTAGTTTTGTCCGAATAATGGGTGTGACCGAAAGATGGAAATGACCACACATTGTGTCACTATGAACAAAGACTTCACTCTTTAGTTAATGTACACGCATATATATATATATATATATATATATATATATATATATATATATATATATATATATATATATATATATATATATATATATATATATATAAATATATATATATATATATATATATATATATATATATATATATATATAATATGTAACATGTAGAGCATACCTTTAAACTTCCAACAAAATTCCGACAAGCACAAATACCAGAACAGAAGCTGTAGAGGTCTACGATTTTAAAGCGTTTAACATCACTCGCTCAACTGGCTATGGTATTATATAGCTCCGCACACAGTAACAGGCTTGGCCATGTGAGGTGATTTTCCCGTTTGGATCGAGATATAGCTCGTTGTGATTTATAGAGTAACCTGTCTCGAAATAGATTTGATGAGTAATGACAACTGCCTGATCTGAGAGGCCGGACAATTTCGCATGTAGGCGAAAATTTAATACAGTACTAAATGCATAATATTTAAACACGTCCTTGAAAACAATTTCGATAAATTGGGAGATACGAAGATCTCATGCCCCGACAAAACAATCTTTCTCAATCATGCAAACATTCAATTTCGAACTTAAGCGTGTGGAATGTGTAAATCATCGTACGGTAAACATGCATGTCTTATAATACAACACGAGGGTGTATATATTGGAAACTGACCGTGTTTTGTACACATACACTTATAGTCCATAATGATGGCATATGTTCCTTAAACAAATTTAACGCGGTCTCTTTTTCGTGGGTGTGAGTGGGATGAAGTGCAAGATTCAAATGAATTATTTGCGATGCATTAACAGGCTTTCATTAGATAAATGCTTTCTTTCCTTAGCACCTGTGAAGATTTTTGGAATGTTTGATAGGATCTTTCATTGATTTTACGTTCTTTTTTTAAGGAGGAAAATGTTAAGTTTGCACTAGTATAAATATTCAGTTGTATTATCATTTTTGACACTAAACACGATCTCGTAACATACAAAACCACATTTTGGCGTGGAATGATATTTACGCGAGAAAGCCTCGTTGTTGTTATCGAGTTTATTGCCATTTCTCAGCACAAGATAGACTATACATGGCGGCCAGTGTTACTGGGGGATGAAGAATCCGGAAAAAAACCCGAAAGAACCACCGATCCCCGAGAAGCTAACGGCAAGCATTCTCATATATGAAGCCTTACGAAAAGAAAGAAAACTCCTGACCATGGGCTGAGGACACCTGCCATGCCAAACATAATGCCTGAATTATTTTATATTGCATTTTTACAAATAATTTTCTCACTGGGTGAATGTTTATCCAGCCATTCACCCGAATGTCTGTCTATCCATCCAACTATCTCTATATCCAGCTGTATGTACGGTTGGCCGTACCTGTGGTCCAGCAGTTATAGAGACCGCCTCGGATGTGGGAGGTTGTGAGTTCGAACCACGGCCGAGTCATCCCAAAGACTTACAAAAATGGTACTAACAGCTGCCTCGCTAGGTGCTCAGCATTAAGAGGTTAGGGTTAGGACTGGTCTGCCTGGTGTCAGGATAATATGACTGGGTGGGAAATCATGCTACATGTCTGCGGCATGATGCGACAGTGCTAGACATCACTATAAACTTCTGCACTGCAGACATCGTAACGACATGACTGTAAAATTGTTTATATATATATATATATATATATATATATATATATATATATATATATATATATATATATATATATATATGTCTGTATGTAGTTACATGTATACATGTCTGTATGTAGTTACTCTCGTCTGCTTGCATATCCATCCATCCAGTCAGGCCCTCACCTAGGAAATTCTGGGCCCCAGGCAGCTGACAGAGTTCTGGCCCCTTTCGAGTTTCTAATATGTGCGTATATGTGCCTATCTAGCTCAAGCCCCTGACAAGTGCCATGGTTGCCCCCCCCCCCCCTCCCCCTAGGTGCGGGCCTGATCCAGTGATCTATCTATCCAGATGAGTTGGTATAATACTATATTTATATGAATCATTATGTAGGCATACAGATTCTGGGCAAAATATTACATAAACTCAAAGCCGAAAAATATTGTTTTCAGATATTTTACTATCTTATATTGAAATCTATAGCTAAGTCAATAACAAAAAAGTCACACCTGCACACGTGACTCAGCGTTATTAAAGAGGTAATTTCCGTACAGATGGTCTTGGGGGTTTAAGGCAATGAAAATGTCCTTAATATGCTGTCATATGGAATGTAATATAATGGGTTTACACACGCTCAAGCATTGTATAAGGAATTAGTTTCAGATAAGAGCGTGTCATCAACGTTGATGGTTTTGTGTAAACTAACTAATAAGATTTGACAATCGGATTAGGGACTTATTCCATGTCTACCCCCACACTCCCCAATCAGTCGAGGGGTACATGAAATAACTGTGCTGCTAATGATCAACAAAAAGGGCTAAGACTTTTGTTTTTGGGGTAGGGGTGTAGATAATTTTAAAACACAGCTATGCTCAGTTATGTATGAATACATACACAAATATTTATTATTTTGCAGGGGCTATATGTATTGTTATTTCAGCAATACACATATATATCGTCATTGTTGCATATAAACACACACACAGACACACACACACACATGTGCGTGTTTTTGGAGGTGTTTGCAAAATTCGTGTGGACACGATTTGGTTAACACCAGCTAGCATTATTGAACGACATGTATCAGTTTGCACTCGTTCACTCTGGATTGTTCCAGCATCATGGTGGCCAATGATTTGACATAAATCAGATTATAAAAAAATATATTAAATGACTTACGTGACATACACGTCTTTGTTGACTAACACAGTTTCATATGATTTGTGATAATTCATGATATTTCAGTATTTCGTTTTTCATTGGATGGCACTATGTCATGTGATATGGGATAATTCATCCTATTGCAGCATTTCGTTTTTCATTGGATGGCACTACGTCATGTGATATGGGATTATTCTTCATGTTTTATGGTCATGACGTAATTGAGTTTACCTGACGTTTTGACTTTAATTTCTTTGCGTCATGTACTTGAAATTGAAAACACCAAATATAATTAAATTACTCAGTTTTATTTTAAGCGTGTAACAAAGGAATTTAAAACAAAATTCGAATTGTTTCGGTCAATATATGATTACTGCTTAATAAATCTTTATTTCATTTCAACAAAGGTCGATAGTTGTTAATAATGCATCGTCATGTGCCATAAAGTAATTTAATGCACATGAAGTGGCTTTTTAAATATAAAGAAACAAGTTGAATTAAAAAATGTTGCTTTCAAGCGTGCTGTAAAACAATTATAGACCGTTGTTTCGGGGAATATGACGTTTTATGAACCAGTAAATCTGTTATATTGACCAACGGGAAGCATATGACAATGCGAGGTTTACTCGTTTATAAATGTAGGAACTTTTAGATTTTTGAGCAGACATTAGGAAATATTTCACGAGCGAAGTGGCAATATTGTATTGGCATGGGTGTTTTCAAAATGTTTCAACTTCACGAATTAATATTGCCTCACACACACTCGTAAAAACGTACATTTTGTGTTTGTTATATATTTTTAAATTTACTTTTAAGGTAAATCCCATTCATCAGCATGGAGTTTTCTTTCCATTCCATGCCAATGACATTAACAGCCGCATTACTATATAAATAGAAACCAGTTCCGAAATTTTCCAACAATTTTAGGGTAGCGACTTTGTACACAAATTTAGCTTGTTCATATCAGGATTCAAGAATGTGCGTCTTGTATGATTATTATTATACGAAAATGATGATATATTTATCTTGGTAAACATATTTCTAGCGCGCATCGATATACAGTGAACATCGTTGGGTGAATACACTGTAGAAATACCCTACAGCGGTAACGTCACTGAACACGGAACTATTTTATTCTTTTTATTTACTGGAAAAAGTGGGCTCGACTTATTCCCCCCCCCCCCCCCCTTACACACACACCTAGGCACAGAGCTATTCCTAAGACTGCGTGATTATGAAGGCAAGCGAATGTTGTTCATTCCGTTGTATAGGGTGAAATCCATTCTTAGAGCTACTGAATGTAAAGGTTTGTTTTCCTGAATCAAACCGATTATGGAAGTAACATCCGAATGCTACAAGAAAATATGAACACCGATTTCATTAACATTTTTTTGACCCGATTAATATATATATATATATATATATATATATATATATATATATATATATATATATAAATATTTAATTTATATCCAAATTATTTTTGAAAATTTCCTGAAGAACAAGCACGTCATAAAGTTGGGGATACAACAGTACATTTATACACGTTCGGACGCATATATTGTACTCCTCCAATTTCGATAGCTTTAAATAGTTTGAGGTTGGGGAATATTTGGAAAAATCGGACAAAACTAAAGGATCCAAAAACAATAAATATAATATATGAATATATCCAAGATGCATTGTGAACGGGGGAGAAAGCTATCCAAAGAAGTAGAATCCGCCCCCCCCTCCTCCCCGGCCCATGATGCAAAAAATATATTGACAACAAAAACATATAATCTTTGAATGTGAAATACTAAAACAACAACGGGACGAAACCAAATCTAACATCCAAACTACTTTAGGCCATTTCAATGAATCTACACTTATGTAAACAAAATTAGTAAATGATGAAATACTGTATAAAGAAGTGATTAAATGTATAATGAACGCAATAGGGAAAAGAAAACAAAACATATGGATAGGACATCATGACTGAAACTCAGTAATGGGTAGCTAAATAGCACAGTCATCTACAGAAACTTAAAAACAAAACAATGATTGAATCCCAGAAATATGTAGCTTAAACATCATAGTCACATTTACAAACACAAATCAATGACTGCAATCCAGAAATGGGTAGCTAAAAAGCAGTCATCAAGATTTCATTGAAAACACCTTGCAGAATGAAAACAAATCCCTCTAGCCACCTGCAGGGTCTCGCTATGTAGCAATGATACGTTGTACGGAATCAGCAGACACGGGGCTCTCAAGGGAGTTCAGAAGGAACATTAGGGGACGTCACTCAAACGAGAAACGACATTCTCCAATATACCATAGTAAATTACAGCACGCGCGAAGGTGCATGCTCTACTCGAATTTCCAATGAAGGGTCACGGTTCTTCACAATTCAAACTTAAAGCCACCCCCACCCTACCCCCAACCCTTCACACATATCATTCTTACCCCTACCCCTAAGACACACATACAAAACAAGAAAACACACCTAGTACTAACAAAAATACCTTATCGTTTCGGCTTTTTTTTTAAATTACATAAGTAACATTAGGATTGTATTTAAGGACTAAACTAACTGATATTTGACATAGATGTGTGTGTGTGTGTGTGTGTGTTGATCCTCGTTACTCTCCCCAGCACAAGCTGGTTCAAGTTGATTGAGGAACACCGTCTGTTAGTCAAAAGTGTCTACGATGGTGTATTGTTTTCCTTGTCCACCCACGAGTGTGTTAAATAATGTGTATATTATTGTATATATTTTTATTTATTAGATTTTAAAATAATTTAGATGATATAATGCTGTCTGTATGAAACAGACTAACCTGACTCTGGCAGTCACTCCGCGAATATACATTCACGGGATAGGTCACGTGACCTATATTTTCTGGCGCTGACAGTACTAACCCAAGTTCTAGCAATAGAGGGTACGTGCCTAACAATAAGCACTTTATGTTAAAGGCACGCACGCATAATGCTAATGTGAGATAATACATCTATTAAAGTCATTTGATGAACAAAACCAAAAGAAACCCTTTGGAAACTTTTTTATTTTACTAACCACACAACATATACATGATAACATCTTAGGGAGGAACAGGGAAACCCTACACCACACCTATTTATACAAGGGTGTCACCTTAAGGACCAAACATTCTAATATGATGGGGAGGGCCGAAGGGTGTCAACAGAGGATGGAGAGGTACCCGCAATTAAAATGTACCAGGTATATATAATATATTTGATAAAACCAGATTTGAAATCTCTATTGCAAGCAAATAATTGTCTTTAGCATGACATAAAACTTGCTACTTTTTATTTCGGTCAGACAATTATAAAAGAAACATTGAATATAAAATATGCATCTTATGGCGCCCCGCAAAAAATAAGTTGCTGACACTTGTAACTTATGGCTAAGAAAAATGACGCAATAATTTAAATACAAAATGTAAAAATCACAATTGGACAAAATTGATTACCAAAATATTACCAAAAGTTCGTAATTTAAATAGTTGTTTCCTAAGTGTGTTGTAAAATTTCGCTTACATAAAAGACTGGACATGATTTCGAATTATAAAGTCTATAGTCCGAGTTCAAAAAGCATGTACATTTATGATCTAATGGCACATCAGCACAATAATGGCTGTATAGCAACAAACAAAAGATCGGTGGTTAAATAAACAAAATCAAAAGTCCTAGCCCACATACCAATGAAAAACAATTAATAGTATGTGTACACCACGAAACAGAAGACACATGGTAAACATTTTTAAAAACTCCAAGAAAATGCAATCACACAAAGGCAAATATAAAGGGTGAAATCCTTAATACACAAGGTTATCGTTTTTCTGTATAAATATCATCTGATTCAAAAACAAATGTTTTAAGACCTCGTTTATAACATCATCATGCGACGCGTTCCACCGGAAGCGTGTCGCGTGCATTAGTCCCCATCTGCAGTATGCACACAGGCCGTATGAACTTAACATGTTCTCGCGTTTTTCAAAACCGGATACTTCCTTTTCGGTATCATGGGATTGCGGACTACATGCAAGATGTAGCTACCTCCAAAACTGAAAAGCTTGAAAACAAGAAAGCAAAAGCTGCTTACCTCAAAAAGTGAACAAGTGTTGGAGTGAGCTTTAGCAATATTACGTTTTGCAAAATCACATTACAGCACAATTTTGAAGAAAATTACTTAAAACAAATTACGATCAAAACATATATTATATTAATCTTAGCTACTCGTCAGAACAAAGTAAATTATTGAGAACTATTTTGTTGAGCTCTTAACACACATTTGCGTCCGTCAGCGTAGCGATACTATCCAAATTTGGAAAGTCAATCGCCATATGTCAGAAGCTCATACTTTGTGACGACGGTGCACAAGGATCGGCAGTACCCGAATCCCACGAACTCAGTTATTTGTGAAACTAACTTTGAATAATTCTTAATTCCATGTTTGCTGTAAAATATACGTACGAAAAAGTGTAATTCTAAATGAACTTGCCAACAAAAACATGGTGGCAAAAGAGTAATGGAATAGCTTAGACGGAGATGGAATAACATTGAGACAGTGTGTTACATGACATTGCGATCAAACGCAAACTAACGTAAACGGTTAAAATGGAGTGATTGATTATTTCAAAGCAACTCTAGCACACACATAGAAAACGTATGATGACGTCACGGCAAATTAAATCGCAATTCTTGCCACTCCCTTTAAGAAACAACCTTTAAATTGTTTTTGAATGCCAATACATGATATACGGTCACTCCATTAATTTCAACGACCTTTTGATATGCAATCTTCAAACGTTCACGACTTTTAATATGTGACTCGCTCTTTAATGTGTAAATGACCATATATGCGTGATCGCTCCTTAACATTAGAGCAAACTGTTCAATTTAACGACCTTTGTCAGGAATAAGTTCAATTAATCTTTCATTGTGGATGCAGTGACACCCCCTGTAGTTATTGTATAAACTGTGTGAAATAAATTTGAACCGAGATGTTTGAACCCATGACAAAGTTGAAATAAAGTTTACAAATCAAATTAAAAAATCCTATAATAATAAAATTTAAAAACGTTATAAACAATGGAAGGTATATCCTTCGATTTGGACTATTCAACCTCCCACGTAACTGAAATCAGTTTCAATATGTTTTTTTAGCTTGCAATGGACAGAACACGAATGTTGCTCTCGCTTAGTTTGCAGAGCTCTGGACTCGTACTCCAAGGGTAGATGGCTCGATACAAATCAAAGCCAGTCCAGGTCGGTTGCCTCTGTGTTTCCTTACCATTTGTCAGCATGATATAGCCAAAAAATGTGTTAGACGTGCCGTTAAAACAAAACACAACAAACACAGGAACAACAAGAACAATGAACCAAACAATAAAAATATCGTTGGTTGCATACCCGACAAAGCTTGTCGGGGTTGATTGCATAGGCGTGTTCTGGGTAAGGATGGACGGATAAGGAAAATTGGCCGAGAACAAGGTCGTGTTTTTCACATTAATTATGCTCGGTTCCCCACCACTCCCATTTTTGTAGACCATTAAAAAAAATATTTTTGGACACCTTTACATTAATGATGGGGTGTAGGGTGAGGATGAGCATACTCGGCAAAATCAAAGGGTTACCTTCAAACCGACCGAGTCAGGTATAGACGGTAATTCTTGGCAAAAGCACCAAGCTCCCATTCACGGGGTATATATAGCAAACAAAAGTGCTGATAGTACAATTAAAAGCCAATAAACCAAACATCCAACTAACCAAACAAACAACCATCCAACTAACTAGCTGACAAATAGTTTTGTATCACGTGGAATATATGAAAGTTACTGAAGTTTTGTGTGTGCACTCTACCAATGAAATAGTTCTAAATATTTTTAAATCTAGAAATTAGTGGTTGTAAGTATTGACGTGGTTCACAAATCTTGCTATAAAATATGAACATATTAATAGCAATATTATAAGTTTCTAATTACATTTCACATATATTTTCTGGCACAATCTTACTTTGAATGGCTGTTAAGGATTTCACGTCATTTTCTCCAGACATGATAGGCTATACCTGGATGACAGCGTATATGCTGGAGAAAGAACCACGGAAAACCCGAGAAGATCCACCTACCCATGGGAATATATTGACGATCCTCCTCGCACACCCACAAGGGCCAAGCCCGAGACTCGAAACCAGGTAGAAGTGAAATTTAAATGATTTGCGTGTTCACGTGGTCACCAGGTAGCGCATGGGTATAAACGACCGAGATTTAATACACAGACAGATGCATTAGAAAAAAATCTTTGACACATCGACTTGTACTTTATTCCATACAGCTACTTTGCAGAGTCAATGAAAAGTGAATTATTAAGATTTCTATTATAGTCAAAACAGTTATCGGTGTTCTCATAAAGGTCAGTGTATGTTAATCACATGGGTGATCTTTATATTCATGCATGATGTGACCGAAACGAAACTAGTATAGTATTTATTATTATTATTATTATTATTATTATTATTATTATTATTATTATTATTATTATTATTATTATTAATTGTGGTAGTGGTGGTGGCAGCATAAATGAGAGATAAAATACCTTTTCCCATTCACAACCGAGACAGCTGATATTGTCTGGCCTTGGAGGGTGTCAAACAGACGACACTTGGAGTCCGACGCTCAACCAACACGGCTTCCAGGTCAATATATATATATATATATATATATATATATATATATATATATATATATATATATATATATATATATATATATATATATATATATATATATATATATATATATATAAAAAGCTTAATTTAGATTTAACCTTCAGCTTTAATGGCAGGAACAAAACGTTTGTTTAAGATGAAAACCCATATAAAGTATTAAAATCAAAAGACATCTTGTACTATCAAGCAGAAGTACTTTCATAAAGAAACAATCATAGAGTTCGTATCGAAATTCAATAAGACACTGACCTATTTCGCCGAAGGATTATTTAAACGAGTATAGTCTCATTTATCGGTCATGATCGCATTTTACTTTAACAAATAGTCGTAAAATGTACGTACTTTAACAAATAGTCGTAAAATGTACGTACTTTAACAAATAGTCGTAAAATGTACGTACTTTAACAAATAGTCGTAAAATGTACGTACTTTAACAAATAGTCGTAAAATGTACGTACTTTAACAAATAGTCGTAAAATGTACGTACTTTAACAAATAGTCGTAAAATGTACGTACTTTAACAAATAGTCATAAAATGTATGTACTTTAACAAATAGTCGTAAACTGTATGTACTTTATCAATGTCCAAACAATATTTTGTGTCTAGATAATTTGTCATATCCAACGTGTGAGCAACAAAAGAAAAAAACTCCAGACGAAACTGAACCTTTAAAGTACAAAAGTTGACTGAATCATGTGTCATGCTTTACTAAGTAATCGCGTATGATTAGTTGATTCATGAATCAGTAAAATGGCAGACAAATTGCTTGGAACAAAGATATATCGAAGGACGAGTGGAACTTGACCTCAATTTCCTATTAGATTGGAATGCGCACTGAAAGTATTATATAGAAATAGGGGAAACATGTTGTTATAAATAGTACGAAATAACAAGAGACCAAAAGTAAATACTTGTATAGGGAATGACACAGTACACGCGGAACGCAAACCCTCCCTGTGTTTATCGATATACACTAAAAGGGTATGGTAGAACAATGGGTTTCATTGTCCTTGACGTTTGTCAAGGGTTGCCTTCTTAAGCTAAATTTAATGTGCAGAAACAATTATTTTCTTTTGAACTTAACGTGACCGTGACCTATGACATGTAGACCAAACATTTTAAAGTTGTTTTTCATTGTCCTAATTAAAAGTAGCACAAAACGTTTGGTATAGGAACATATTCAAAAACAAATATTAAACTCAAAACTCATTTGTCTTTGGATCAATTTGACCTCTGTCTTTAACGTTTTGACCCGGATATAGATTATATCTCTACTTTAAGTGTAAAACCGCTATACCATTGTTAAGGCAAGAGGTCCATAACAAAATTATTATGCACAAAAAAACCAATAAACAACAACATAAACCCCAGAAAACAAGTTTTATCTCAGCCTCAGTAACCGTGACCTTTGATCATTTGACACCAATACGAATAGTATTTTGTTCTATAAAATATGTAAGTATTCCACAAACGTCGATGAAATAACATGAATGTAATTTGTGTGCAGACCACTTTTTCATTTTGCCATTTAAAGCGTCCTTTAATTTAAAGAGTTGACACGCAAACATGTTAACCTTCTTCCTCTTTCCACGTGCAGCTTCAGTAACCTTGACCTTTGATCACCAGGTGTAGTATATATATATATATATATATATATATATATATATATATATATATATATATATATATATATATATATATATATATATATATATATATATATGACTGTACATATAAACAAACTTTGGTCGTGACAAGTTACATGTGACATTTGGACCCATAAATTAATAAGAACTTATTTTACCCAAGCGCGAGCCATTCACAAAACTGCCTTAATCAATGACAAACAAATCGCTTCTTTCTCACTCACTTACCCTCTCCCTGTCTCATTAAAATCTTTATTTCGTAATCGTCTTCCTCCTGTTTTCTAACTCTTCAATCGTATTGTTCCTTGATATGTAATTAAATTATAATGAAAAGCTTAAATATGGATCGCTCGATATATAAATATAATGATGTGTATATACAGTGTGATATATTCCACAAATTCGATCGAATTTACATATATCGAACAACAAAATACGTTAGCGTTACAAATAAAATTACGAACCATTTATACACATATCACAAAGTGACCGTGCAGCAGTCACCTTTGTACGTAGGTATGGACTAAAATCAGCAAGTAATGTAATCCAGTAATATAAACCACTTATCAAGTTGAAGTTGTAGCATGACCACGGGTCTATCATTTTCATTGTTTGTTTTCTTTGTCTTTCCTTTCCAAGAGATGTTTTTAGCAGAAAATGCACACTATATGCTTGAATGGGTATTTTAAGAGCGTTACTTATATATTGCATATAATCCGGCAGTTTTACAGTATTCGTCTACATGTCTGCAACACTGCAAACAAATATGTGTAACACTGCAAACAAATATGTGTAATATGTAATCAAATATGTGTAATATGTAATCAAATATGTGTAATATATGTAATCAAATATGTGTAATATGTAATCAAATATGTGTAATATGTAATCAAATATGTGTAATATGTAATCAAATATGTGTAATATGTAATCAAATATGTGTAATATGTAATCTAGAAAAATCAGTACTTATAGTCAGCTTGAAATCAATAACATGACTGTACACAGACAAGCAGCGGTGCCTAATACACGTAATATGACAGTACACAGACAAGCAGCGGTGTCTAATACACGTAATATGACTACACAGACAAGCAGCGGTGTCTAATACACGTAATATGACTACACAGACAATCAGCGGTGTCTAATACACGTAATATGACTGTACACAGACAAGCAACGGTGCCTAATACACGTAATATGACTGTACACAGACAAGCAGCGGGGCCTAATACACGTAATATGACTGTACACAGACAAGCAGCGGTGCCTAATACACGTAATATGACTGTACACAGACAAGCAGCGGGGCCTAATACACGTAATATGACTGTACACAGACAGGCAGCGGTGCCTAATACACGTAATATGACTGTACACAGACAAGCAGCGGTGCCTAATACACGTAATATGACTGTACACAGACAAGCAGCGGGGCCTAATACACGTAATATGACTGTACACAGACAGGCAGCGGTGTCTAATACACGTAATATGACTACACAGACAAGAAGCGGTGTCTAATACACGTAATATGACGGTACACAGACAATCAGCGGTGCCTCATACACATAATATGACTGTACAGCGGTGCCTAATACACGTAATATGACTGTATAGAGACAAGCACATATGCCTAGTACATATAATATGACACTGTACACAGACAAGTGTACTACTAAATATAATTTTCGGCCGACATAATTATGATCACATGCATACAAAGCTTGCCTGGTTTTGTTTGCAATAAACTACACAAGAAAAGGGTTAATCGTTAACATTCATTCTTCCAAGCAACAAACACTTTCAAGCCATTAATGAATGGGAAGATCATTAAACATTTATTTCTTTTTTAGTACATAACTAGGATAAAATATGAATAATGTATGAGAAAGGATAGTTTGGATGGAAATTATGGCGCTTTTATTAGAAAGACTGGCATCAACAAGGGTTGTCCAAACGCTTTATTGCTTCATCATTTATTTTTATTTCCGGTAAAAATGGGTGATTTGATTGGAGTAATTCGCGGAGATGTGAGATCAATACAAACTCATGATTTTAATTTTAGTTTTGAAATTAAATAAGTTTCGCTCCATTGTCAGCAACGGCTCTCATCCTCCATCACCCAGGGCCGGCGCTTCCGCTAGGCGACCTAGGCAATCGCCAAGGGCGCTGGGCTACTAGTTAATTTAAAAATAAAAAAAAAACACGAATACATACATACCTTATACAACTGTGCTAACGCACCTGTTGACATAGTTTCCACCTTGCAATCACATAAAGTCTATGATCATGAAACATCCATTTGGAAACTGTATACGAAGTATATGTTGTAAACGGATGGTGATAAATCAATTTATATTCCGTTTTTTACAAATATTTATTCGGCTGCTGTAAACAAATCAATGCATGTTACGCGCTGTCGGCGTATACCACAAGATGTAAAAAGTTTGTATTAAAAGGTAACGAGGCTTGCCCGAGTCTTCCGTTAATGAAATATTTATACAACGGGTGGTATATCGTTGATGCAGCGTACATACTGTATGTATATTTTATTTATATCACATGCAAATACATATATTTGCCCTTTTCAACGGAGTTCAGATTTACTACATGCAGCTGTGTATTGACCTTGTGAATGAATTGTTCACATCCCTGAGTGTGTCCGCTACAACATGTTGTTATATGGGCTTTTTGTGACTATTTACAATCAACGCTACGTACTGATAAGTTGATTGATTTCGTTTATAGCTTTTAGTTTTCTTCAGAGTTATTTAATCAATATAATACACACTTATGATTTAAACATGATAGATGATTGTAATAGTAACAGTAGAGCACTACCAACACCTGGTTAGCTACGCCATTCTTATGGATGCTAAGTACGTGGAATATAAGCCAAGCAAAATGACGAATCAGCAAAAGAGAATTAAACTTTTAAAATATATTTACAGTTGATCTAAGTCATTATTTCGCTTTAATAACTGTATAAGCAGCATAAACTCTCTCTCTCTCTCTCTCTCTCTCTCTCTCTCTCTCTCTCTCTCTCTCTCTCTCTCTCTCTCTCTCTCTCTCTCTCTCTCTCTCTCTGTTAACTCGGTCGGTTTGACTTTACCCTTACCATCATTCATACCTGCAGGTTTATTGTTGGATGATACAAACAAAAATCCTCTAAGTTCGTCATTTTATTTCGCAACGATGGTCCAGAGAGAGAGAGAGAGAGAGAGAGAGAGAGAGAGAGAGAGAGAGAGAGAGAGAGAGAGAGAGAGAGAGAGAGAGAGCTTTGGTTGTTTTTTTTATATTTAAATAATAATAATCAATTATTAGAACAGTATAGTATGTTTAAGAAGCACGAAAAAAAAAAAACCAACAACAAAAAAAACCAACAAAAAAAAAAAACAATCAACATCGCAGTATGTATACCACATAACCGAGTAATTTATTATTTAACCTGGTTAGCAACTTTATATCATTTACAGGCCCTATAGATACATCCCAAAGAAAGTGAACACGTATCGTTACGACAAACCATATTCTTGTAGGTTACTTGGTGTAATTTCTATTTCAAGGTTTCAATCCAGCACTAATTCCTTTTCTCTCTCACTCCACATTTATGCGTAGTTTGTCCATAATTCATGAGAGGGGGATGGGTAACATAAATCAAAAATGAGTGAGATGGAAATGTGTACTACATGTATATTAAATTCCTTTCGAAAAAGAGCATTATTAATACCTTTATAGTTAGTTTCATACGTCGTGAATGATTAATGTCTGGAAATTCATCAGTGATCTAGAATCAACTGCAAACGGTCGCTAGAATATTTATTAATGCGTATTATTGCGCCAGGGGCGGATCACAAAGGTATTGGTATATCAAATTGCTTTATACCAACACTTTAAATGCAATGCTATTTTTAATAATAATAATAATAATAATAATAATAATAATAATAATAATAATAATAAAAATAATAATAAGAATAATAATAAAGAGCACTTTGTATAGTGACTACTCTTTAGAAGCTCTACGCGCTTTATAACATATATAATGATATGACTACAAAAACCATAAACAAAACAAACACCATGAAATTAGAAAACATAAAAATGCTTAAAATATTTAAGGTAGGAAACATTATTAGGTCATTATCTTTGTTCTTGATCTTCAAAAAAGGTGAGTTTTAAAAGGGATCACTGTGTTTTTGTGTCTAATTTCAACGGGCAATTCGCTTGTGTTTCTGGGCCCTGGTATGCAAAAGAACGTTGTCCATGTTACCCACATATACATGTATGCATAACAATGTGTTTAATCAATATATTTATAAGTAATAAAGTTAGACTGGTAATGCTAAAGGCCCACGTGCCAAATGTGGCTGGCGGTCATTTTGTTTGTGGTCCTTATCCATACAATAAATCATTTGTATAATTATGGTATAATTGCTATATTATCTATATTATATTATATTATATTATATTATATTATATTATATTATATTATATTATATTATATTATATTATATTATATTATATTATATTATATTATATTATATTATATTATATTGTATTGTATTGTATTGTATTGTATTGTATTGTATTGTATTGTATTGTATTGTATTGTTATGTATTGTATTGTATTGTATTGTATTGTATTGTATTGTCTTGTCTTGTCTTGTCTTGTCTTGTCTTGTCTTGTCTTGTATTGTATTATATTATATTATATTATATTATATTATATTATATTATATTATATTATATTATATTATATTATATTATATTATATTATATTATATTATACTATAAATCACGTATGGTCGATGAAATGTACCTTTGTGGTACATATGGCCCACTGTATTAAGGATATTGGTCAACCAAGATATAAGTAATGATATAAGTAACCAGTATCTACGGCAACCACATTTATTAGTTATTTAAAGGACATATAGATTATTTCTAGAAAGAAAAAAGAACGCCATGGACCATTGATATGTGGTTAAAGCAAATAACTTGAAAAGAGACTTTATCCGACGAAATAAAACCAGACTTATTATAAATTATAGCGTTACCATAACTTCCATAAAAGCCCCCTTTTGGCTCCATGATTTCTTATCACTGTCACTAACAAATTGATTTGATTTGCTTCGTTGAAAGCTGAACTTGGACAAGGATTATGGACAGGAAATCTAAACAGATGGAAATAAGTTTGAAACACACTACAACGTGCACTATAGATTGTCCTAACGGCCCAGGCAATACACGGAGGATTAATTGCCCCGTAAATTGAGGTCAAGCACTTGCTACTAACTAATATATATTACACCTAATCAGGGAGTGCGGTACTGATGGCAAGCGAGTAAAGAACAGGTGCTTCTTTGGCACGCAATAGATTACTTTCCGTTTCTTTTCTTTACATTTTGTATTTCAAACTAAATATACTAACATATAAAATGGAGCTTCTTAAAGTATGTATGTATGTATGTATGTATGTATGTATGTATGTATGTATGTATGTATGTATGTATGTATGTATGTATGTATGTATGTATGTATGTATGTATGTATGTATGTATGTATGTGCGTACGTACGTACGTACGTACGCACGCACGCACGCATGAATGCATGCATGTGTCCACTGTAGAAAAAATTATCTAAATCATCCTTCAGTTGATTCCATCCAATTAAATATTAAATAGTGGAGTGTACATCGGTTGTAGAAGTATTGATAATTGTAAGGTTCGTGACAGTGCTGGTGTTGTATTGATGGTGGCGGTTGTCCCCTTGTCAACGTTGTCGTTCAGGTGGTAGTTAACGTGCAGAGGGGGATAGACTGCAAGATCGTTGATATATTTAACTTTACCCAGATCTGAAGTTAACAGTAGGCTTCAAGTACCGAATATATTTCAAAACCATCTTTTGTTGTAATTCTGAATCAAAATAAAACATTATTTTGACCTCTCTTGATGTGTTCTGAATGTAGCTGTTATTATTAATATTATCCAAATATTTTATTTGTATCGTAATATTTATGAATTCTCTCCTAAACAGAACCTCGACTCTCGCCTTTCTTTCTTTCTTTCTTTCTTTCTTTCTTTCTTTCTTTCTTTCTTTCTTTCTTTCTTTCTTTCTTTCTTTCTTTTACTTTAAACATTATTGTTATGTAAAATACTGGGCGATGTAATGTTAATGTAATAACAGATTGTGGGCTACACTCATTCGCATCTTCCAGGTCAATCATATGGATCATGCCTCGGTGCGTCAATCACTACCATTCGTATCCACTCGACTATTTATGAAACAAAGATTATAGGTAAAGTAACGAATGATCAAACAAATTTTTCGTCGCTTGTAACGTCAGTCAATCTAACTTTACAAATAGCTGAGATTGTCCGAAAAGCTTATTTTGTTCTGGTTGACGAATTCCTGCCGAACAAACATTATGACTTTTCTGTAAATTACTGCTCCGACATCAATTGAAAGTATAATTTTGTCTAGCAGAAATAGCCGAAATAGTTCCGAATTGGGAAATGCTGTAAAACTGTGCCCCCCCCCCCCCAGCTACACCGAATTGAAGAAATCAAACCGCCATGAAGTACTATGTCGAGGTTGTCAGGCAACACAAAATGGCCATCATCTGTATATTGAGTGCCCTTACCATTCCTATTACGCCTTTAGAACACATCTTAAAAATAATCTTTAAAGACATTCAAAGATAGATTTTAACAATTTGTCGAGGTTCTTTTTCCCTGTGATAACTTTTGCCATATGGGTTATATGCGTTCATCTAGCTTTTACCTAACAATGGTCTGTGCCAGTTTATGGCCTGACAAAAATGCAAGTGGTATCGCCTTGTTGGTAACTTTACTCGTAACCCATGCCATTAGACGAACTTAATAAAAGTTCAAACGAGGCCATAAAACACTTACATATTAAACTTTAAGTTGATCACCTCTATAATGTGTATTGGAGACGATCGTGTTAATAAAGTATGTTGACCTCATAATTTAAGCCACATGTCTCAACTTTTACCGTGCGTTTCATGATTCGTGTCGTATATTGCTACCAATGCGGTAAATTCAATGTTTTATTTTTGGTTTATCCTTTACGGATTAGGATAAACGTAACTGCTTTAATTTACATTCAATATCTGCTATTTCCGATTATTTTTCCTTGCCATTTTTGATATAATTCAAATTACTTAGAATTGTTGAATATGCGCAAAAGATAAAATATGGCGAACAAGAACACCTAACTGTACATCTCTCTTACTGTATTAACTGCAATGTTAAACCTTTTTTTTTAAATAAAAACAAATAATGTCTTTAATATTCCAAACCCGTTTACTATTGAGAATAGTAGTGAAACAACGTACGCCATTTGTTTTCAGTTTTAAAGAAAAAAAACATCTTGAGAAACTCTCGCAAAGTGAGCTGTTATAGAAGAAAATGTCATTTTCGAATGTGAGTTGTCTAACAAAAATCGGAATTTGAATGGCACTGTATTAATTAGAGTCTCCTATTTAGAAATTTCTTCCAAAATAGAAGAAATTTATGAGTTGCATGTTAATTAACGCAGATAAATGTTAGCCCTTATTAAAAGGTATTTTCGGCGACGTAGTTCTAGCTTCTACAGCAGTGCGCGCTTGTGTGTGTGTGTGTGTGTGTGTGTGTGTGTGTGTGATCAGTATCGAAGGTACCTTAAACAATAATGCGCTGGCTGATTAAACCTCAGGATTGTTTAGAGATACACCTGATAGACCTGTGTTAAAGGGACGCAAGAAAAATCATGTGTTGAAGGGACACTGGAAAGTTCCCTTGTTAAAGAGAAACAGTAAAATCCGATGGTTATAACAAGATCGATCGATTTTATAACAAGATGCTCGAAACACGCCGATTGTATAATATAATGAACAAACTGAGACAACTTCAGGCAACACGAACATGTGAAATCAATACAATGTTATACTGCTGGTTTTAGGAAACGTGATCGTATTTTCGCCTTGATATATTAATTAAAGGTAAATTAAAGGTAAGTAAATCGGATGAACCAACTATTAAATATTTACCCCCCACTCAATTAAATCGGACTATATTGCAAAAGTAACACGCAAAGTGTCAGTCTGATTGTTATAAGATTAATAAGATTAATTCGACTCATTCTTAATCACGCATTTGGATGGGGAGCTGGAGTGGCTTGGAGTGACATTCACGTTGAAAAGTACTAGGGAGTTCAGCTCGCTAGATGTTTTGTAAACAAGCACTCGTTTCTGTCAGTAAGAAAATGAAGAGCTAATGATAGCTGCCATCCGCGTTCAGGGGCTTATCCAGTAAAATCCTTTAGGGGGGTGGGGTGGGGGTGTAAACGAGAAGGCGGTCTGTCTGAGAAAACCTCATCCAGAGACGTTGGTACATTTTAAAAGTTCCCAGGGTATAACTTTAAACATCAAACGTGCTATATGCAATGACTCCAGCCTCTTTCCCAACTACTTGAAGTCGTCGCATTGTACTAAGGACGAGATTTTCGAAAGATTTTTCCAGACAAACTAGTGCATGCTTTTGTACCCTATTACGTTCAAGACAGATTGTGACAAACTATTACAGATATTTCACTTTGATTTTGAAAGAAGCTGTGGCAGCATGGTATAAAATGAGTCAACAAGAATACAAAAACAGCTAGAATTACTGATATTGTAATGGAATTGCTGCTTATCTTGTTTTCTCTTGATTACGTGTAGAGCCGCTTTTTCAATGTCGGACACAAGGTCACGTGGAGTGCCATATTCTATAATTTTTCTCTGCGGATACGTCTTGCTATTCAAATGTAATTTTCACGATATTGAAACAAATCTACTTTCACATTTTCTTTAAATCATGTATTGAAGAATTTATAGAAATTTGTTTTGTTAAATATGTTTGACGAGCCAATAAAAGCCTATCAAATGAACCTTAGCTTTGCGTCTGTCTGCTGCTATTACTTGGAAGATGAAAAGAAACACGCGAGTGCAGATTTCTGAATATACATTGTTTTCATGCCATGTTTTCATGCCAAAAACTATAATTGTTAGTATCGGGATGAAGGATGGCATGGTGTTCATCTAGTAAGCCTCTTACATCAATGACAATAATACAAGCACAGAAGGGATAAGAATGGCATGGTGTTCATCTAGTAAGCCTCTTACATCAATGACAATAATACAAGCACAGAAGGGATAAGAATGGCATGGTGTTCAAACAGTAAGCCTCTTACATCAATGACAATAATACAAGCACAGAAGGGATAAGAATGGCATGGTGTTCAAACAGTAAGCCTCTTACATCAATGACAATAATACAAGCACAGAAGGGATAAGAATGGCATGGTGTTCAAACAGTAAGCCTCTTACATCAATGACAATAATACAAGCACAGAAGGGATAAGAATGGCATGGTGTTCAAACAGTAAGCCTCTTACATCAATGACAATAATACAAGCACAGAAGGGATAAGAATGGCATGGTGTTCAAAAAGTAAGCCTCTTACATCAATGACAATAATACAAGCACAGAAGGGATAAGAATGGCATGGTGTTCAAACAGTAAGCCTCTTACATCAATGACAATAATACAAGCACAGAAGGGATAAGAATGGCATGGTGTTCAAACAGTAAGCCTCTTACATCAATGACAATAATACAAGCACAGAAGGGATAAGAATGGCATGGTGTTCAAACAGTAAGCCTCTTACATCAATGACAATAATACAAGCACAGAAGGGATAAGAATGGCATGGTGTTCAAAAAGTAAGCCTCTTACATCAATGACAATAATACATGCACAGAAGGGATAAGAATGGCATGGTGTTCAAACAGTAAGCCTCTTACATCAATGACAATAATACATGCACAGAAGGGATAAGAATGGCATGGTGTTCAAAAAGTAAGCCTCTTACATCAATGTAAATATTTTTCCAAATATAATAAAAATAATTTTCTCAGTATAAATAGTAACATTTTTAAAAAGAGAATGCCATAACTTTAATCGTAAAGTGTGAGAAATGAATGTTCTTTTGACATGTTTTGTGTCTCTCCTAAAGAAGTAGATTGACAAATAATTTACAAAAATGTACACCTACGTCCTGAAGGGGAAATTTGATTGGTCATGACACCCGCTGAGTAGAATAAGTAATATAAATAAACTTGGGTGAATTCTGCCGTCACACCGGTGTAAACCATTCGCATCTTCGAGGGCAATCCTATGGAAGGTATAACGATAACTTCCATTGTCTTACATTCATGTTATAATCACCATTAGCACAACGTGATTATATTAAAAGAATAAATTGTATTTGAAATTATATGGAAACAAATTGTATTTGAAATTATATGGAAATAAATTGTATTTGAAATTATATGGAAACAATTGTATTTGAAATTATATGGAAACAAAATGTATCTGAAATTATATGGAAATAAATTGTATTTGAAATTATATGGATTCCGATCACAATACCAACTACTATCATTAATCTTGCATAGGTGCGGACACTTACTGAAACGTCCAATTCAGTTTTACTGAAGATTTTATTTGCTCCATTGTAGATCTCAATCGATAATGTCTAAATATAAATGATCAGCTTTAATAAACACCGAAGCTTAATGAAGTTTGTAAATATATATGCATAACGTGTACAAGCTGTTAAAGTCTATAAGTTGTATTGCTCAGTAAACAATCAGACACCAGATACCTGTTTCTGTAAATTAAATCGGAACATGGTGTAAACTTCAGGAGACGAAATCAAATAAGAAAAAGTCGTGATTAATTATATGTATTTTAGAGTAAGATAATATTTCATGCGAGAGACTATGTGAAAAGTGTGTGTGTGTGTGTGTGTGTGTGTGTGTGTGTGTGTGTGTGTTTGCAATTTGGGACTTGCAACGTAGCTTTAACCATTTTCAGTCATTTTGCGTCGATGTCTGCAGTGTGGCTGATTATAGTGATGTCTAACACTAGGATATCATGCCACATGTAGCATGATATCCCACCCAATCACTTAATTTTGACACCAGGCCGACGTGTCCTAACAATAACCTCTTAGTGCTAAGCACAAAGCGAGGCAGCTGTTAGTGCCATTTTTGTACGTCTTTGGTATCACTCGGCCGGGAATTGAACCCGCGACTTTCCGCAATTTAGGTGGACTTGGCCACATGAGAGGTCCGATATACAATGTAGAATAGCATGTAGAATATAAGTAAAACAATATCGACAGTTTCAGATGTCACGTTGGTATTAATAGTAGTTGTTATTGTTGTTGTCGTCAGGGTGATGGTCCTAACTGGTTTTAATGACGCTGAATATCATAACGTTAAATACACTGCAACCGTACTAGTTTGTTTTAATTTAAAAAATAGATCAATCATAAAAGCATTTAAGACATGTGGTCTTATTGGTTCGTTGCCCAAAATCTCCACACATCTGAGTGTTTTGTAAGATAACGTGATGACAGGAATAATTCCTTGAAGTTAGCGAGACAGATCTCTGTTGCAAAGTATTCCAAATGATTTGTTGATGGAAACTACAGAACATGTCCCTTACTGGTTTATAGACTTTGATAGACTGATCTTTAAAATTTAAACTGATCCCCTACACTAAAACAATTAAACACTTTTGCCTCGGTAAATAAAACAACTTTGTCATATGGCATGTACTTGTGCCGACTGTATGGAAATTGAAAAGGAAACAAGATTTATTTGTTTTACCATTTTCATATCAAGTGAGGACAGCATGTTCTTTCTATAGCTTTCCAAAACGAACTTTCCGTAGATTCCCTTGAACCAGAGGTGATATACTGTGCTTTTATACATACTATAAGTTTATTTAAGAGAATTAAAGTTGAGTGAATCTTTTTTCTTTCAATTATTTCCGAAAAGTTGCTATTTTAAGTTGCATTATGCATAGTGTTCCAGAGTAAACAAAAATCAGTGTGCATATTGCTTAAGCGCAAACAAGTAGCATTATTCACAATATTCCAGGGTAAACAAGTAACACTGAATAGTGTTATATCTTAACAAGTAGCAGTATGCATAATGTTCCAACGTAGACAAGTAGCAGTATGCACTGTGTTCCAGAGTAAATAAAATAGCAGTGTGCACTTTATTCCAGCGTAAACACGTAACAATATGCTGATTGTCCCAGCGTAAACAAGTAACATTATGCACTGTGTTCCATCATAAACAAGTAGAAGTGTGCATAATGTTTCAACGTAAACAAGTAGCAGTATGCAATGTGTTCTTGAGTCAATAAAATATCAGTGTGTGTAGTGCTTAAGCCTGAACAAGTAGCAGTGTGCTTAGAGTTTAAGCAAAACAAAAAGGTAGAAGTGTGCGTAATGTTTCAGTGTAAACACGTAACAGTATGCGTGGTGTTTAAAAGTAAAAAAGTTGCAGAATGCGTAGTGTTTACGCGTTAAAGGTAGCAGTGTGCGTAGTGTTTATTCGTTAAGAAATAGCAGTGTGCGAAGTGTTTAAACGTAAGCAAGTTGCAGTGTACATGATGTTTAAGCGTAAACAACAGCAGTGTGTTAATTGTTTAAGCGTAAACAAGTAGCAGTGTGTTAATTGTTTAAGCGTAAACAAGTAGCAGTGTGTTAATTGTTTAAGCGTAAACAAGTAGCAGTGTGTGATTTGTTTAAGCGTAAACAAGTAGCGGTTTGTTAATTGTTTAAGCATAAACAAGTAGCGGTGTGTTAATTGTTTAAGCTGGCAAAGTCTTGATCTTTAAATATTTGACCTGAAAGGAGGTAGTTAGGTTCATTTTTGAATTAAACAAATCTTTCAAAATTAAAATTTTTAAATTCATTCTTGGAAGTAGTCATTAAGTTCCTAAATGTTTGTTTATTGCAGAACGTATTTGAACTTCACTCTCTAGCACAAATAAAGCATGGATCTTATATTGGCGTCTACATTTCGCAAAGTCATTCCTATTATTATCTTCTCCAATGTGGACGAAAATTTTAAAGGCTCGTATTACAATCTAAATATCGATGACGCATGTTCCATTGCATAGGTTAACAGAATTTGACCATATTGTCGGTGTTCATATAGATTTTATATTTAAGACCACAAAGCCTGGAATACGAAATGTGAGTTTGACGTTGATTTATTTATCCTATAGGGCTATACACTTTTTTAATCCTGCATAACTCCTTCAGAAACCTGTCAAAGCCAAAATATTGTTCAAACTTTACAACTCTTATATTTTATCCGGTGAAGTGTCATAAGAACAGAGGACAAGCAAAGTAGACATACTTTCTTAGTGGGCGAAATGGCTGCTACCCTTCTCAGAAAAAGAACTTTTTTTCATTTCAGAAATGATATATTATTTTTAAAAAATATAAATCACACTTACGATAATTTGTATTTGTACTAGCACACACATAAATCACAAACCAAAGGTAAACGGAATAGACTGGTGGTAGAATTCAACATTTACTTGCAGGACGGGCGTGACTATTTAAAAGATGACAACATTAATAGCTGGAGTTACTCCGTCCTAATTAGCGCAAAATGTGTTGTTGTTCCCGGGTCTTTAATATAAAAAAAAGATAAAATGTAGGTCACACTTTCTGGAATTAGGTTAAAGTTCTATACTTTATATTTGGAACTGATTTTGTCGATGATATTCCGACTTGTGAGAAGAAAAAAATGTTTTCAATTTGTTGAGCAACTGCAATTCAGTATGTATTCAAACGCTTTACATTTTGTTGACATAAATCCATATGTGTGGGTTAATTTTCTTACAAAACCCACATAAATTATACATAGAACACACACAAATCCCACAAAACACTGACAAATACCGCACTGCAATTCAGTATATATTTAAACTTTTAAATTGTTTTGACTTATATATTTAGACGTGTGAATTGATTGTCGTAAAAAAAATCACATAAATCCTGCATATAACACACAAAATCACACAATAATCCCGAATGAATAATGCTCTGCGATTCAGTATATGTTCAAACTTACAAATTATTTTGACTTATTTATATTTTCACATTTGTGGATTAACTGACTTTAAAAAAAAACCAACAAACAAAAACCACCCACATAAATCCCACATGCAACACATACAAATCCCACAAACTGCAATTCTTTATTGGTGTGGTCCATCTCAGATAAACATCATTTGATGGACCCACTAGTGCCTCTTTGTTTGCCCCATAGTATATGTGTTTGTTTTTAGTTTATTAGAAATTTCATCTTTAATACATTTTGGTAAAGGAAGTTTACACCTCCCTACATAATTTACCACTGCTCCTCAATCCTGGTTGGTCTTGAAGTTATTGAAATAATGGATCATTTTCCCAATGTATGTTATGTGTGTGTTGCTATATTCTATTGCACGCTACCCTTTGTATTGTTACACGCACAGGGGTATTCACTTGACCGAGCGGTGTCAAAACCCTGGCGCGAGTCACGCTGGAAGTCATATGTTTTCCCCAAATTTCCAAAGACTTCCATACAACTTGAGTTGTAAAATGGAAAGAGAGACCTGTCTGCTATATTTAATAACCTTTGCTCTAATCAATTGGCGACCTAGATGAGACAACTTGCCCAAAAGTCCATTAACTGCACCTTTGCATGGTTATTCTTCATTATCATCCGATTTCCGTACCAACAGCTTGTCATGCCATAGAAATTACACTAGTATTCCCTTACTAACTGGGAAATATTTAACTGCGCGACCCTAGGCCAGTCAATCCTCATAATTTCCGGCGTATCACGCTCATATACATACGCCCATTTTCCACTATGGACACATAAACGGTACCTACCAAGTTCCAACTTATTGATTCCATTCTATAATTTACTGATTTCCAACCATAAATACTGCCTTTTCAATCACAATACTTTTATACACCGCGGAATTTTAATATGGACTATGTTACAAAAAGGGACAGTCATTCGGCTTGTACCCAAATTCACTACTAACGACCCCAGCATGGTTCAAATTCACTAACACTCGGCTCTGTGATGTTTGCTCCTACTAACTGGCTAACTATTTCGGGCTAGTAATGTTTCCATGGCACCGAAGACCAAATACTCGCACAAATTAAAAACGGGATGCTGTCAAATACACATACTCCAAATTTATAACAGTATTTCTTTTAAGTTATTATTTAAATATTAATAAATTATTTAAGGAAGCAGTTTAATATATGTATATGATTATTATTTGTTTGTGTAGATAGTAGTAGAGAGCTTACAATTTCTTATTATAATAAGTGTATCTTAATTCGAATATTTAAAGTTAGTAGGTATCATATACTAATTATATAAGTATTATAATGATTACGTTTTGTACGTGTATCAATTCAAAACGTTCAGATTTGGTATCAGTAATATAAAGTTTGTAAATCTTAATTAAAAAATTCTATATTTCGGTACAAGTTATAACATTAGTAGTAATTAACTTTTACTTGTCACACAAGTTCAATTCTAAGTCAATTAATTAAGGCACAGGCAGGACTCCATAATCATGCGACATAAATAATGAGCCAAAAGATGCCGTCATATCTGGACTGTCTTTACAGACTTGACAGGTCAGTATGAAAATGAATATCACTATTATTAACAATACTCCACATTGGTCAAGACTTGCCCCTGACCCTACCTTCCAAATTAATCCTTCTGTGAATTTTGAGTTCATAAATCACAGACTCCAGTTAAAAGAATATCCACAAATCAGCAAACTCTGAACGCCAAAACTGCCAATGTCATGTAAGCGACGTGCGTACATTCTTGGATTTGTAAATGTGTTACTCTATGAACACACTACATGCATTATCATGAGATAGGAGCCAGTATAGTTGTTAATTGTTTCGGGGGTTGGGATATCGTATTGCACTATAAATTTTCTAACGAATAATATTTCACAGATTTGTTGGTCAACCTATGCAACCTTGTGATCGATGGTGCCAGCAGAGCATGTTTGGTACGGACGCCTGACGTGTGAGGTGCATTCACTGAAATGTATGATACATGCACTGAAGTGTATACTGTTTAACGTATCTAGTCTCTCGTGAGACCATTTATTTCTTCTGGAACGTAAAGAAGTTAACAGCTGGAAAGTAAAGTCTAACAATCTTGCTGTTCATATTGCTTTCAATGTTTTCTGAGAAAAGTGGTGACAGACATAAAATATCGTCTGTTGTTTGCGCTTCCATACCACATCCTCTTCACAAATCATGTAATATTTCCTTCATCAGTTGGCAGAGAACAATTTCGAATATTCGCCCCTTGAAAATTTCATTTTGAGACTATTATTGTGTAATAATTAAAATTATGGAAGTATTTATGAATTTAGTTTTTCTGGCTTGTGGAATTCTTGAAATAAATTTGAGTCATGCATACCTCATGTAATAGCTGCACAGATGTAGCCAGTGAAATACCAATTGTCGGCTAGGAAGCAGAGCTAGCTACTTATAGCAGAAGACGCGTTGCGTCAAGGCTAGGAGAATGTATCAAAAACTGAATGAATGGCAACTATTTTGAATAGATAGCATCAACCTTTTATTCCATGAATTTTCACTGGCTTGTAATTTCGAGAAAGATTTGGAGTCGAGCAAGGTAAGAACGTCATAAACGATTGGTTCCTGTGTACAGCACATTTTGATATGCAATCTATATTAATTGAATATTGGACACAAATAAAGCTGGCACTTTTAGGTTTTATTAGCGTGACGGATAACAACATGTAGAGTGGTTTGACCTAAGGATATATATGTGGGAAGGCGAGTTAGTGAATGGAGATAAGACAATAAATCATTTGAGTTTACAGTTAGGCAATTATTACATTCCTCGAACAGTTTCAAAAGTACGACCATATAGAAAGAATGTAAGCAAATTTTTCACAAGAGTTTTAAATGACATTGGCCTTGATTTAGGGACAGGTGTAGAGTGCGGAGTAATGGAGATGAAAGGAGATTATTGACTATTCAGGAGCAAATTGAAAACAATCCATCAAAAGATTTACAACAAAAAAAAAAGAAAAAAATAATGATTGAAACCTTGATTTTAAAATGTGCATGACCTTGCCTAAGGCATAGAGTTTTGGGGTTAATAAAGACGAAAGAACAATGCTGATTGGTTCTATATATCTAGCATGACAACTATTTATTAACAAATTTTGGCATTATGGCCGTACAGAAGGGAGAAAAAAATCATCAAAAGAGTTTTCACCCGTTGTTTGCGTCTTGTTTTGGCTGTAGAAGGCGAGAAGACAAAAAAGCTATTTATTCTGCATACTTGCTATTTTAAGATGTCGAGAATTTTAAATAGATAAATATGGCACAATAATAGCTGAATAAACTAACAAGACTAAGAAACAGTAGTCCATTGACTAAATTCGGAGTCACCTCGGTTATTTTTGCGAGATAAATTCATGCCTCTGATTCATGCCTCGCAATCTGAGATACACAGTCTATAAGGACAACCACGGTTATTTATAATTTTGAATTGATTGCAAAGGTGGCGCTCACCAGTTTTGCATTTTGCAGAGGTTAGAATTTTAAAGAAAAAGAATGTCCCGGGTGTCCTCACTAATTTAGATGCTAATTTAAGTACTTTGTATATGTTTGGTATAATACCAAGGACATTTAATTCCATTTACTTTGGTATATGATTGATAGATGAAATATGGGCTACTGAATAAACAGCTTGACCATATTTTAAATGTGCACCTCTAAAAAAAAACTGGTAGCCCCGTTTGGTCATTTTCATTTGCTGGATTTCAGAGGTAAATTGTAAAGAAAAGAGCCAATAATTTCTTTTACATTTGATATATTTTGTAATTCTTTCATTGCACTTTCAGAAGCTAGTATTGTCTAGTCTGGCAAAACTAATTTTCCTTGTTTTAATATCTGCTAAAGGATAGTTTTTTTTTTGTTAAGACTAATTCAGGCTGATCTTTATAGCACAAGGGAGCAGTCATTTTAGTTAGCTGTGTACTTATATCATTTACAATTTTCACAAGTACAATATCCAATGAAATTTCAGTCACAGTTACATAGAGGTATATCACCATCCTCTCTATTGAGCATGTTGCACAGGTAAACAACGTAACCTTACAGGTAAACAACTTTCCCAGAAGTTCATAATATCTGTGCAGCGTCACATAACTTCCTTAAAGATTAAGAATAAAATTAAAAAATTCGGTGATTCGTAAATTCGCTGTCAAGCCTTCTTTCGTAAAGAAGTGGCCTGCATTAATACTACTACCGTACAATCGATGCATAACCTTGAGGTTGCGAATCCAATGAGTATATATCATTTTTCTGAGATGATTAATGGTTTCTCATGAGAGTACACCAAATGCACAATTTAGAAGTTCCTTTTCTAATTTTGACGCTTGTCTGCAATATTACAAGTTGAACAATCTTTATTTTATACGAACAAAATAATCTCAAAACTCATTACATGCAATGCATCTATTAAATTAAACCGTAAAACAAGGAGCTTATCAGTAGCGTCCCTAACAACATCGTGATCATACAAGAGCTTAATAATGCACTTTGAATAAACTCTGCTTTAGACGAGAGGCAATAAACCAAAGATATTGATCAAGCTCGAGGCCATTTCTAATATAGACTTTTAGCAAAAAAACATGGACCCTACCTTGATCACCTTCCGGACTGTTTACATACAAGTTACGTAAATTGTTAGAGTGCAAGCATACATATATATACATATGTCCTAGCTACACCATTGTGATTAATATATTCATTTTGCGCGAAATATCTTTATCTGAAGTAATGGTCTTTGGTAAACATGGCGCCCAATTTTGGATCATTTGGGCTGCCCCCCCCCCCCCCCCCCCCCCCCCCGCCCCGGATTTACCCGCGTTCTCCTGTCAGCACATAAACTTAAACTTTAAAACAAGTTTTATATTGAACTTTACATTTTCTTCCATTACTTTAATATTACTTTCTCTAAATATAATTTTATTTTAAACACACGAGGCCCTTGGAAACGCGGGGCCCGATTGTACCAAATGCATCCAATCGCCTAAAGGCCATCCCTGTATCCAGAATTAACTTGGTGGCAAGTACTAACCTCAAGCAACCGAGTTTATGAACAATATCGACTGTTGACAGAATGACGATGGATATTATAATAACAACCTAATTTATGACTCTGTTTTCAGTTACGCAGCTGATAGGTGTCTTTTGTGCAATCCGATGCTTATGTAATATAAATGAGCTCACTGTTTGGTTAAAGTGTTATTTTCATATTAGCAAAATTAATGTACAATACGTTATTATCTACAGAATACGTCTGGGTAAAAAATGATGAATGGAAAATATCGGTTTGTCAGAAGTATCACATACAATTCGGATCGTTTTAAACGTCGGATAATGGATAATGCGTTTTTTAAATATCACTCTGCCTCTTTATGCATACGGTCCTTAAAATAATATATTTGCTTACGAAAAATACATTTTATTTCACAGTTTGTATCATACCAAGGAAAACACAACATTTTCGACAATTTGTTCGTAATCCCGCGAGTCTTCATGGACCTTTAAGACGCAGTATCAGCACCGCGGATATGTGATACGTATTACACACAACATACATCTATTTAAACACAGTAAGGTGAGCAGAGTGCAAATGCTTACATTCTCAAGATATTGGCATTGTTGAAGTATGTACGTTTGATCCTATGTGAAACTAAATACAGTCGCAACAGAAATGAAAATTCGATAACACATGATAAGATAACTTTTGATCTCACTAATATATGTGATTGATATTTGTTCTTTAATATGTGAATCATTTTCTTAAATAATCCGTGTTGATTTCGAATTCATCAATTAGTCACTAAGAAGCACACAGTCATAAAGTAATTTTACTTTTCTAAGTGAAAAGAGTGAAACAACATGTAATATAAGCAGTCTTGAAAACAAATTGCTATAGGTAAGAAAATTCTAACATCTAAGTCATGCAAAAAAATTAACACTATAACGTTGTGTATAATGCTGATAAAAATACACTATTTTTACAAATATTTCATTGTTATGATGCAAAATGTGCAAGAATATCGTCATGTATTCGCATGAAAGTCGGATCCAATTGCGAACGGCGTATACCTTGACCTGTTTGAGAATAATGTGCCAGCAGATCAATGTCTGTTTTGCTTGCTTTATCGATTACATATACACCCAGGTCTGTAACTTCGTCATATAAATACATGTATGGGTCTATGATGTTTTAGTGTGTATTCTACCCAGGTAATGAAGCATTTGAAATGATTACACCCTAACAGTGACCCAGAATTATATTACATACAGTGTTTAGAGTAAAATTTAGAACTTTTGGACGACGTTTTTGTCGTTGCTGATTACTTTACATTCAATGTTTGGCTTCAGATGTTTTGTCTGAATATGAAATTCTGAAAGAGCGATACAACACGAAGTGAATATGATGCGTCGTAGCGGACAAAAGTGTGTCCAATGAGAAAGTCACCGTTGAAATTTCGATGTCGTATGTCGATAAATCCAATATTACGTATGGGATTAAATTGCATATCCTTTAAGTTCCTTTTTCAAGATCGATATTTTAGATTTGATATGTTGAATGTTATAGTGGTGGTTTAAAGTTTTATTTCCTATGTTGACGTGTATATTTTGATTTACAAAGCGGTGGTTGAAATTTGAGTATCTTATGTCGAGATACCCTCATTCACATGTTGAATGTTACTGTTTGTGATAAAAGTTCCATTGCATATGGCGAGTCTTTAGTGTTCAGCTTTTGAATTTCACAGCAACGTGAAGAAGCCTCCTTGTTTGAAAATAACGCGGTCTGTTCACGAGAGCGACCTCTAGCGAAGATATTCAAAGTAATTCTCGACATGTGAATGATAACGTTCAGACTGTAAATGCATGCAATGTAATGGCGCCTTGTTATTGAATACACGAATGATGTATCTTAATACTAGATATTATTATGAATTGTTAAAGTGGACATTGTGTAATGTTCTTTTTAACACCAGCACATCATTTTGCCATATAAAAATAACAATTCTGACAAGCACAATAATCATCGGATTGTAATTCAACATATACAATCTGAAAGCTCAACGTACGAAAAGGAAATTTCAGCACAATCAATGTGATTCAACATGGTAAATTGAAACTCTTGATATTTGACATTAGAATTTCAACCACCGCCGTGTAATTCAGAAGATACAATCTAACAACTCCATATTGGACACTAAATTTTCATGCAGCGCTGTGTAATTAAACAGATGAAATCTAAATGCTAAACATATGAAATGTGTGTATGATAAGGATTTTTAACGTAGCTTTAACAATTTTTCAGTCATATAGCTACAATGTCTGCAGTGTGGCAGTTTATAGTGATGTCCTGCACTGGGACATCGTGCTGCAGACATGTAGCATGGTGTCCCACCCAGTCACATTATCCTGACACCAGGCCGACCAGTCCTAACACTAGCCTCTTAATGCTGATTGCTTAGCGAGGCAGCTCTTAGTACTATCTGTATAAGTTTTTGGTATGACTCGAACGGGGCTTCGAACCCACGACTTCCCGCTGAGACAGAGCTTTCAAAAGAAACTCTTTGAATCAATATGTAAATTAGAAATTTTCGACGTATAACATTGAAATTTCAAGCACAACAATGTAATTCAATCGACATAATCTAAAACCTCGACATAGAAAATATAACTTTCAACCACTGCTGTATAATTCAGTCATCATCATCATCATAATCATCATCATCATCATCATCATCATCATCATCATCATCATCATCATCAGCAGCAGCAGCAGCAGCATTAGTCCTTTGACCTGGTGTGGTCGTTGAGGCACTGTGCTGCTGAACATCTGACTAGTTCGCTCCACTTGTCTCGATCATGTGCCAATGCCTGTGTCTCCGCAAAACCTTTCCTGGTCCATTCTGTGATGTTGCCACTCCACTTATTTCTCTGTCAAAATCTCCTTCTACCAGCATGGACACTACCCTGCAGTACTGTTGTTGATATGCTGTTGGCTTTAGTGATATGGCCATATCATTCAATTCAATTCGAAACTAGATAGGAAAACAATTTATGGGCACTAAGAACAGAACCACATAGCATCAAGCGTTTACGTTCTTGAAAGCAAATTTTGGAATATTTGCATCATGCTTATTCCATCATCTTCAATCTATGGCAAGATTTTTTCGTTATTGTTTACCTTTCTGTTTGTTGTTTTGATTGTAACGTCATTTATCAGCTTAAGATATGCTATACTTCACGGCCATCATAAATGGTGGATAAGGAATCCAGGTGAGCTTCTGTAAGAACCACCGACCCACGGAAAAGTACTGGCAGCTTTCTCTCATACCCACGTTGACCGAGCCTGAGACTCAAACCCCTCGGACAGAGCTGAGATGGCAGTGATCGGAAAAGACCAGACTAATTGAATACCCGCAGCCCCGTATCGGCTGCTTTACGTATGTCAATGAACCGCTCCAGTGGCCTAGTGGTTACAGCGTCCGCCGCGGAAACGGGAGGTCGTGGGTTCGATCCCAGGCTGAGTCATACCAAAGACTTACAAAAATGGTACTAACAGCTGCCTCGCTTGGCGCTCAGCATTAAGAGGTTAGTATTGGGACTGGTCGGCCTGGTGTCAGGATAATGTGACTGAGTGGGACATCATTCAACATGTCTGCGGCATGATGCCCCAGTGCTAGACATCACTGTAAACTGACTCGCTGCAGACACCGCAAAGATAGGACTGAATTTTTGTTAAAGCTACGTTAAAAATCCTAATCAAACGTATGTCAATGGACATCCAGAACAGATTGGTTAGGCTAGATGTTCATAACAATAACCATGGACCGGATATATTCGTTTCTAAGTAGATTTCCACTGCAAAGGTGCATAGCCCCTGATCTGCACTCCAAACACACTGAATAGACTCACGTCTGCCTGCGCAATATGCGATAGCAGATGTGGATATGTGCAGTCTGCTGACTAAATTTATAAGCTAGTACATACGGTTATCGTTTGATGGTCTGAACAAAAATTGTAGGCAAAATTTACAACCAAATTTCAACCGCAATCATTTAGGTACTTGACAGGCGTTAGGGATTTAATCAGCTTTCGAAACGTCTCGTGACCCTCCTATTTAAATAAAAGTAATCAAAGTTTGTTTCGTTCTACTAATGTGTACATATGAAAGGGTGTTAAGTCAAGCACATATTGATTAAGTTCGACCACATTTCATCGCTGTTCCGTATTGATAAGAAATGTAGGCATTGAACGGTAGGCGCACGTGTGTGTGTGTTTTTGATTCGTCTGCATTAGTTCCATGTCTAACAGGACGGTCATTCCAATACAATCCATATATAAATCATGGTAAATCAAACATGACAAAAATTACGTGTAACTCCATTTCCTAGGTCAAGTTCGCTCCTCCTATACTATGGAATGGTTCTTATTTAAATTCTAACTGTTTGATAAATCAATTATAATCCTTGCAGTTCTCGTCTATTTGCCAATCTAGAAATGTATTGCTGGAAAGAAAATTAAACCATTTTTATTTGTATTGATTTCATTTCGGTCGTAATTAAATAGCATACGACAGGTAATTAGAGTTGCAACTGTGGTTAAGAGTATATTTGCCGTACGAATACGATGCGGCCTTACCCTCAGAAACCTTACCACTCCACCCTCGGGACGGGAGATTCTGTAATTTTCTTATTCCAGTGATATAGTATAAGAGGCTTTTGGATGAGACATAGTCTTGCACACTTCAAGTAATTGTTTTGATAAATTTAGCTTCCTTGATCGCATATATATTGCCTGCATGATCTAACTTTGCAAATTAGAGTTACTGTAGATATAGTCCATATTGTCAATATGCCGTAATCTAACTTTGCAAATTCCAGTTACTGTAGATATAGTCCATATTGTCAATATGCCGTAATCTAACTTTGCAAATTACAGTTACTGTAGATATAGTCCATATTGCCAATATGCCGTAATCTAACTTTGCAAATAAGAGTTACTGTAGATATAGTCCATATTGCCAATATGCCGTAATCTAACTTTGCAAATTACAGTTACTGTAGATATAGTCCATATTGCCAATATGCCGTAATCTAACTTTGCAAATAAGAGTTACTGTAGATATAGTCCATATTGCCAATATGCCGTAATCTAACTTTGCAAATTACAGTTACTGTAGATATAGTCCATATTGTCAATATGCCGTAATCTAACTTTGCAAATTAGAGTTACTGTAGATATAGTCCATATTGTCAATATGCCGTAATCTAACTTTGCAAATTACAGTTACTGTAGATATAGTCCATATTGTTAATATGCCGTAATCTAACTTTGCAAATTAGAGTTACTGTAGATATAGTCCATATTGTTAATATGCCGTAATCTAACTTTGCAAATTAGAGTTACTGTAGATATAGTCCATATTGTCAATATGCCGTAATCTAACTTTGCAAATTACAGTTACTGTAGATATAGTCCATATTGTTAATATGCCGTAATCTAACTTTGCAAATTACAGTTACTGTAGATATAGTCCATATTGTCAATATGCCGTAATCTAACTTTGCAAATTACAGTTACAGTAGATATAGTCCATATTATCAATATGCCGTAATCTAACTTTGCAAATTACAGTTACTGTAGATATAGTCCATATTGTCAATATGCCGTAATCTAACTTTGCAAATTAGAGTTACTGTAGGTATAAACCATATTGCCAATGTGATGTAATCTAACTTTGCAAAAAAGAGGTACTGTTGATATAGGCCA
The DNA here is from genome assembly GCA_030141615.1 of Unio pictorum. Classification (NCBI taxonomy): domain Eukaryota; kingdom Metazoa; phylum Mollusca; class Bivalvia; order Unionida; family Unionidae; genus Unio; species Unio pictorum. Next base: position 7,758,194 of record JARLTB010000050.1, read on the forward strand.
TATTGCCAATATGCCGTAATCTAACTATGCAAATAAGAGGTACTGTTGATATAGTCCATATTGTCAATGTACCGTAATCTAACTTTGCAAACTAGAGTTACTGTAGGTATAAACCATATTGCCAATGTGATGTAATCTAACTTTGCAAATAAGAGGTACTGTAGATATAGTCCATACTGTCAATATGCCGTAATCTAACTTTGCAAATTACAGTTACAGTAGATATAGTCCATATTATCAATATGCCGTAATCTAACTTTGCAAATTACAGTTACTGTAGATATAGGCCATATTGCCAATATGCCGTAATCTAACTTTGCAAATTAGAGTTACTGTAGGTATAAACCATATTGCCAATGTGATGTAATCTAACTTTGCAAATTACAGTTAGGCCATATTGCCAATATGCCGTAATCTAACTTTGCAAATTAGAGTTACTGTAGGTATAAACCATATTGCCAATGTGATGTAATCTAACTTTGCAAATAAGAGGTACTGTTGATATAGGCCATATTGTCAATATGCCGTAATCTAACTTTGCAAATTAGAGTTACTGTAGATATAGTCCATATTGTCAATATGCCGTAATCTAACTTTGCAAATTAGAGTTACTGTAGGTATAAACCATATTGCCAATGTGGTGTAATCTAACTTTGCAAATAAGAGGTACTGTAGATATAGTCCATATTGTCAATATGCCGTAATCTAACTTTGCAAATTAGAGTTACTGTAGATATAGTCCATATTGTCAATATGCCGTAATCTAACTTTGCAAATTACAGTTACTGTAGATATAGTCCATATTGTTAATATGCCGTAATCTAACTTTGCAAATTAGAGTTACTGTAGATATAGTCCATATTGTTAATATGCCGTAATCTAACTTTGCAAATTCCAGTTACTGTAGATATAGTCCATATTGTCAATATGCCGTTATCTAACTTTGCAAATTACAGTTACTGTAGATATAGTCCATATTGTTAATATGCCGTAATCTAACTTTGCAAATTACAGTTACAGTAGATATAGTCCATATTGTCAATATGCCGTAATCTAACTTTGCAAATTACAGTTACAGTAGATATAGTCCATATTATCAATATGCCGTAATCTAACTTTACAAATTACAGTTACTGTAGATATAGTCCATATTGTCAATATGCCGTAATCTAACTTTGCAAATTAGAGTTACTGTAGGTATAAACCATATTGCCAATGTGATGTAATCTAACTTTGCAAATAAGAGGTACTGTTGATATAGGCCATATTGCCAATATGCCGTAATCTAACTTTGCAAATAAGAGGTACTGTTGATATAGTCCATATTGTCAATATGCCGTAATCTAACTTTGCAAATTAGAGTTACTGTAGGTATAAACTATATTGCCAATGTGATGTAATCTAACTTTGCAAATAAGAGGTACTGTAGATATAGTCCATATTGTCAATATGCCGTAATCTAACTTTGCAAATTACAGTTACAGTAGATATAGTCCATATTATCAATATGCCGTAATCTAACTTTGCAAATTACAGTTACTGTAGATATAGGCCATATTGCCAATATGCCGTAATCTAACTTTGCAAATTAGAGTTACTGTAGGTATAAACCATATTGCCAATGTGATGTAATCTAACTTTGCAAATTACAGTTAGGCCATATTGCCAATATGCCGTAATCTAACTTTTGCAAATTAGAGTTACTGTAGATATAAACCATATTGTCAATATGCCGTAATCTAACTTTGCAAATTAGAGTTACTGTAGGTATAAACCATATTGCCAATGTGATGTAATCTAACTTTGCAAATAAGAGGTACTGTAGGTATAAACCATATTGCCAATGTGATGTAATCTAACTTTGCAAATAAGAGGTACTGTAGATATAGTCCATATTGTCAATATGCCGCAATCTAACTTTGCAAATTAGAGTTACTGTAGATATAGTCCATATTGTCAATATGCCGTAATCTAACTTTGCAAATTACAGTTACTGTAGATATAGTCCATATTGTTAATATGCCGTAATCTAACTTTGCAAATTAGAGTTACTGTAGATATAGTCCATATTGTTAATATGCCGTAATCTAACTTTGCAAATTAGAGTTACAGTAGATATAGTCCATATTGTCAATATGCCGTAATCTAACTTTGCAAATTAGAGTTACTGTAGGTATAAACCATATTGCCAATGTGATGTAATCTAACTTTGCAAATAAGAGGTACTGTAGATATAGTCCATATTGTCAATATGCCGTAATCTAACTTTGCAAATTAGAGTTACTGTAGATATAGTCCATATTGTCAATATGCCGTAATCTAACTTTGCAAATTACAGTTACTGTAGATATAGTCCATATTGTTAATATGCCGTAATCTAACTTTGCAAATTAGAGTTACTGTAGATATAGTCCATATTGTTAATATGCCGTAATCTAACTTTGCAAATTAGAGTTACTGTAGATATAGTCCATATTGTCAATATGCCGTAATCTAACTTTGCAAATTACAGTTACTGTAGATATAGTCCATATTGTTAATATGCCGTAATCTAACTTTGCAAATTACAGTTACAGTAGATATAGTCCATATTGTCAATATGCCGTAATCTAACTTTGCAAATTACAGTTACAGTAGATATAGTCCATATTATCAATATGCCGTAATCTAACTTTGCAAATTACAGTTACTGTAGATATAGTCCATATTGTCAATATGCCGTAATCTAACTTTGCAAATTAGAGTTACTGTAGGTATAAACCATATTGCCAATGTGATGTAATCTAACTTTGCAAATAAGAGGTACTGTTGATATAGACCATATTGCCAATATGCCGTAATCTAACTTTGCGAATAAGAGGTACTGTTGATATAGTCCATATTGTCAATATGCCGTAATCTAACTTTGCAAATTAGAGTTACTGTAGGTATAAACCATATTGCCAATGTGATGTAATCTAACTTTGCAAATAAGAGGTACTGTAGATATAGTCCATATTGTCAATATGCCGTAATCTAACTTTGCAAATTACAGTTACAGTAGATATAGTCCATATTATCAATATGCCGTAATCTAACTTTGCAAATTACAGTTACTGTAGATATAGGCCATATTGCCAATATGCCGTAATCTAACTTTGCAAATTAGAGTTACTGTAGGTATAAACCATATTGCCAATGTGATGTAATCTAACTTTGCAAATTACAGTTAGGCCATATTGCCAATATGCCGTAATCTAACTTTGCAAATTAGAGTTACTGTAGGTATAAACCATATTGCCAATGTGATGTAATCTAACTTTGCAAATAAGAAGTACTGTTGATATAGGCCATATTGTCAATATGCCGTAATCTAACTTTGCAAATTAGAGTTACTGTAGATATAGTCCATATTGTCAATATGCCGTAATCTAACTTTGCAAATTAGAGTTACTGTAGGTATAAACCATATTGCCAATGTGATGTAATCTAACTTTGCAAATAAGAGGTACTGTAGATATAGTCCATATTGTCAATATGCCGTAATCTAACTTTGCAAATTAGAGTTACTGTAGATATAGTCCATATTGTCAATATGCCGTAATCTAACTTTGCAAATTACAGTTACTGTAGATATAGTCCATATTGTTAATATGCCGTAATCTAACTTTGCAAATTAGAGTTACTGTAGATATAGTCCATATTGTTAATATGCCGTAATCTAACTTTGCAAATTAGAGTTACTGTAGATATAGTCCATATTGTCAATATGCCGTAATCTAACTTTGCAAATTACAGTTACTGTAGATATAGTCCATATTGTTAATATGCCGTAATCTAACTTTGCAAATTACAGTTACAGTAGATATAGTCCATATTGTCAATATGCCGTAATCTAACTTTGCAAATTACAGTTACAGTAGATATAGTCCATATTATCAATATGCCGTAATCTAACTTTGCAAATTAGAGTTACTGTAGGTATAAACCATATTGCCAATGTGATGTAATCTAACTTTGCAAATAAGAGGTACTGTTGATATAGGGCATATTGCCAATATGCCGTAATCTAACTTTGCAAAAAAGAGGTACTGTTGATATAGTCCATATTGTCAATATGCCGTAATCTAACTTTGCAAATTAGAGTTACTGTAGGTATAAACCATATTGCCAATGTGATGTAATCTAACTTTGCAAATAAGAGGTACTGTAGATATAGTCCATATTGTCAATATGCCGTAATCTAACTTTGCAAATTACAGTTACAGTTGATATAGTCCATATTATCAATATGCCGTAATCTAACTTTGCAAATTACAGTTACTTTAGATATAGGCCATATTGCCAATATGCCGTAATCTAACTTTGCAAATTAGAGTTACTGTAGGTATAAACCATATTGCCAATGTGATGTAATCTAACTTTGCAAATTACAGTTAGGCCATATTGCCAATATGCCGTAATCTAACTTTGCAAATTACAGTTAGGCCATATTGCCAATATGCCGTAATATAACTTTGCAAATTAGAGTTACTGTAGGTATAAACCATATTGCCAATGTGATGTAATCTAACTTTGCAAATAAGAGGTACTGTTGATATAGTCCATATTGTCAATATGCCGTAATCTAACTTTGCAAATTAGAGTTACTGTAGATATAGTCCATATTGTCAATATGCCGTAATCTAACTTTGCAAATTAGAGTTACTGTAGGTATAAACCATATTGCCAATGTGATGTAATCTAACTTTGCAAATAAGAGGTACTGTAGATATAGTCCATATTGTCAATATGCCGTAATCTAACTTTGCAAATTAGAGTTACTGTAGATATAGTCCATATTGCCAATATGCCGTAATCTAACTTTGCAAATTAGAGTTACTGTAGGTATAAACCATATTGCCAATATGCCGTAATCTTACTTTCCACGTTAGAGTTACTGTAGATATAAGCCATATGTCGTAATCTTGCTTTGCAAATTAAGGTATTGTATATATATATATATATATATATATATATATATATATATATATATATATATATATATAAAATATATATATATATATATATATATATATATATATATATATAAATATATATACATATATATATATATAAATATATATATATATATATATATATATATATATATATATATATATATATATATATATATATATATATATATATATATATATATATATATATATATATATATATATATAAATATATCGATAGGTTGCATTCCAGTCTCTAGTGCTTCACATGATTGTAGAAGTTTCAAGTATTAAATGCAACTACCTAATTAATTAATTAATAAAGAGATCAATTTCATTGATTCAACATAGTTCAGATATATATTCTTATATACAAGTCAGATAATCTTACTTATTAATTATCTAGTTAATACAGAACGCAAAATCTCGCGCAGATTTGGTTTCCTTTGATGAAGCCAGCCATCAAATATTTATACGCCCGTCTTTATGGTCATTGGTAATCAGGGTTTCTATCACGCAAAATGACAATTTTGTGCATATAATGCTATCATCATCATTAATGTAATTAAGAGTTATAGGTTAAACATGGACTCCGTATTCTTTCAATCATTTCAGGAACTATAGGTATACATGACAAGATAAGCTGATTCGATGAAATAACGATAAAAATGTCATGTTGGTTATCAAAGGGTTCTGAAGTACAACACGAAGAGTAAAATTTGGCCGCTGCATTGTTTACTTGGATAAATTATGCACTTTTGAACTCAGGCTTATTTAGTGGCTCAAATCTCGATATTACATCTTTCAAACCCGATATAATCGATATCAAACCACGATATCATCGACGTGAGTACGCCTTCGATAGGTTGCATTCCAGTCTCTAGTGCTTCACATGATTGTAGAAGTTTCAAGTATTAAATGCAACTACCTAATTAATTAATTAATAAAGAGATCAATTTCATTGATTCAACATAGTTCAGATATATATTCGTATATAAACGTCAGGTAATCTTACCTATTAATTATTTAATTAATACAGAACGCAAAATCTCGCGCAGATTTGGTTTACAGAAAGTGTGATGTTAATAACAACTTGGATTAAAGATAACATACCCGATTTCACACATTAGTCCCTTCAGTTGTCCGTTGTATTGTTCATTGGAAGCACTTGAGTAGAAATAATGCGCATTCTGAAGCCTTTTTCTTAACACTTGTTAATGTTAGGTATTAAACTGCTTGATAATCGCACAGTATCCAACCCGAAACTGGATACAGTATTTCCGCACTGAATGGTGAGTGCTTAATCAATTGAAACTCGATCCAATATGAATATTATCTTGCTCTTTCAATTCAGTTCATGGCAAAGTCGATGTACATTTATATCACGCTATTTGAACCAAGACTTTACACGTGAAGCGAATTACCTTGTCCTAACTAGTTTTGTACAGGTAGTCATTAAATACAATTAGAAAGTGGACGGAGAGAGAGAGAGAGAGAGAGAGAGAGAGAGAGAGAGAGAGAGAGAGAGAGAGAGAGAGAGAGAGAGAGAGAGAGAGAGAGAGAATGCTTTTATATTTAATTAATAATAATCAGTTGTTTTTTTAAACTGGATCAATTGAGAGAATACAATGAGCAGGCGGAGGTTGAAAAAATTATTGCACGTTTTGTCTTGACGTCCTGTAAATTGTCACAGAATTAGGCGAAAATTGAACTGATTTTTGTTGTCTTGAATTGCAAACGAAACTCACCATTTTCTTGATTTCGTCGTACACGCATTACCTGGGGTGATTAAGTGGCGTGTAACGATTTGCATGTGCCAATTTGTAATTTACATGAAATCCGAAATACTCGTTGTACGTGGTGCACGTCAAGCTCGATGTGATTTATGTTCACCTATTGAGAGTATATAAGGCGATGGATTTCTCATTATTATTTACGGGAACCCAAATATCTAATCGAAGGATAGATAACCTCGTCTTGCAAATCTCCAGCCAAAGGGTTGATTCCGGAGATCTAATAACATCGTTGATTCCGTAGATCTGATAACATCTGACAATCATTGATTCCGTCTGATTCAGTCTGATTCCAGCTGATTCCGTCGTTGATACCGTAGAAGTTCATCACTGATAGCGCATCTAATAACATCGTTGATACCGTCTCTGATACCGTAGCTGCTAACATAGTTGTTACATTGTTTCTGGTACCGTAGCTGCTAATAACATCGTTGATACCGTAGCTGCTAATAACATCGTTGATACCGTAGCTGCTAATAACATCGTTGATACCGTAGCTGCTAATAACATCGTTGATACCGTAGCTGTTAACACATCTGATACCATCTTTTGATAAACGTCTTTGATATCGTTTGATTTGTTGTGGGACATCTATTGTTTGTTCTGGAACATCTCTGTATAAATATCTGAATGTGCTTGTGCCGTTAATTTGTGCAAACGGAATTGAAGTATCTGTCTGTGTGTCGAACTGTCTGTTCGTCAATATCTGTGTAACGTGTAAATATCCGGAAAGCTAGAAGTCCGAGTGTCGGAGCTGTCTTAGAGTTGTAAAACGTCCGGGTCGACATCTAGGGGAGTGAGGAACCGTTGGTTCGGGTAGATGTTGTATGCTGTCTGAACGTATAACTGTGGTGGATCCGTGTAGGGAAACGTCCGATAATAGTATTGGTCAACCCTCGGTTCTCGGGGAAACTGGGAGACGATTCAACTGTTGCTGAATCGTGCGGTTATACAGGGGAGACACATAGGTGTATTGAAATTGTAATATAATTTAATACATTGTTGTATTTGCATGCTTATGTCAGATCGCAATAATATTTCAAGTGATCACATAGATATCAATAAAAGCTAGCAACTTGATTGAATACAAGTATATGATCGTGCTAGTTATCGCAATCCATCGTGCGATAGATAGTTTGTCGTTTGTGTTTATTTTTTTTCGTAAATCATTCTTGCATTTATTTAACTTTCGTAAAGGATTCTTGGATCTGTGTATAATCCAAGAGATCCCTTTACATCTGAGATTCCTTTTGTATTGTTATTTAATTTGTTCATGTATTGTGAATGGTTGTGAGTGTAATTGTGGGTTGAGTGCATGAATTATTGTGTTGTTACATCTGTATTTTTTTCATTTATAATTTATTACATAAATTTATATTTTCTTTCACAAATTGTGTTTGTATTGTTCATTTAATCCACCCTCCTCTCGGTAACAATTCTGTTACAATGGTGTCAGAAGTGATCGTTGGATTAAGTGAACTGTCAATCATTTTTGTGAAGGTATACATTTAATGTTTATATTCGAGCGTGACCTTCTGTTAAGATAATACTCTAGTTGGAGTTTATTTTTGTTTAGTTTACCTAGGTCCGTGTGTCCAGTATAAACGTGTTTAAAACATTGGTTTGGTTACCTATCTATATTCATATTACAATTGTCATGTCATCCCTTAAGGACTTGGTTGCCTTAGGCAAAGAATTTGGATATGAAGGTGAAAGCTTAAGGAAATTTATCCAAGAAGAACAAGCCCGGGAAAGGGACGAAAGGGTAAGAGCAAGGGAATTAGAAAGGGAAGCCGAAGATAGGAAATGGGCCTTTGAGAGGGAAAAGATAGAATTTGAGAAGGATAAGATAGAATTAGAGAAGCAGGCCCAAAGGGAAAAGATAGAATTCGAGAGGGAAAAGATAGAATTAGAGAAGCAGGCCGAGAGGGAAAAAATAGAATTAGAGAAGCAGGCCGAAAGGGAAAAGATAGAATTAGAGAAGCAGGCCGAAAAGGATAGGATAGGATGGGAAATGGAAGCGGAGCAAAAGCGAATAGAGTTAGATGAAAAAGCAAAGCAACGGGATCATGAGCGTAAGGTAGAATTAGCGACATCTGGAAGAGAACACGATTCTGCCACTAACAAATTAAGGGGCCCCAAATTACCTCCCTTTGACGATGAAAAAGATAACATAGATAGTTATCTTCATCGGTTTGAGCGGTATGCCGAAAACCAGAAGTGGAGTCAAAATGACTGGGCGCTGCATCTGAGTGCTTTATTAAAAGGTAAAGCACTGGATGTATACTCGCGACTTCCTAGGGACGATGTGTTTAAGTACGACGTCCTAAAGGAAGCACTTCTCAAAAGGTACGAGCTCACTGAACAAGGTTTTCGAAAAAAGTTCAGGTATAGCAAGCCCGATAAGGGAGAAACCTTTGGTCAGTTCACCGTCAGAATTGCGAACTATTTTGAGCGGTGGATTGAATGCGGCAAAGCGGTGAAAACGTTTGAAGGGTTGACTGATTTCTTGCTCAGAGATCAATTATTTAATACAGTTGGGCGAGAATTAGATCAATTTCTGAAGGAGAAAGTCTTCACAAACGTAAAAGATATGGCTAAGCAAGCCGATTTATTTGCCGAAGCTCATGGGGGAACCCAGAACGTGGTTTTAAAAGATTTTAAGTCTGGAAACCAGTCTGTAAGACCTATGCCTAGGGAGCCTGTAAAATCAGCTGAGGTAAAAAGGTCAGTTGGGAATCCAGTTTTACAGCGTGTGCGGTGTTTCTTGTGTAATGCATTGGGTCATGTTCAAAAAGACTGTCCTAAAAGAAAGGCACTTATACATAAGGTAGCAGTGGCTATACAAAGTAAAGGTATAACTGATAACATCGTACAGGTAGAACCTTGTATTCATTCGCTTGGCACGTGTTTATTTCCTGAAGCGCGTGTACCAACCGCGAGAGGGTTTGTCAACGGTCGAGAAGTCGTGGTATTGCGTGACACTGGTTGTACGGGCGTAGTGATCAAACGTAGTCTCGTGCAGGATAACCAAATGCTCGGGTGGGAATCCCCATGTATGTTACTTGATCAGACGATGGGTCGCATTCCCGTAGCAAGGATCACAGTAAAAACACCTTTCTTAACGGGAACTGTTGATGCCCTTTGTATGGACAATCCTATTTACGATCTGACGATCGGTAATGTTGAAGGTTCCCGTCTTCCAACCATGGCCGATTTTAAAATACCTTTGGCTCAGGCAGTCGAAACGCGAGCGCAAACACGGCGAGAGAAAACCGCGTTTCATAAATTAATAGTCCCTGAATCGATCTCAGGAATTTCCCGTGATGATTTCAAACAAGAGCAAGATCGTGATGAATCCATCAGAACAATTGTTGAGAAAATCACGTCCGGCGCGATTAAACATTGCAAGCGTGGGGGTAGCTCTAGATTCGTACGCAAGAACGGATTAATTCATAGGGAGTTTAGCGCTCGGGAGGGTAAGAAGTATTGGCAAGTGGTCGTACCCCAGAGATATAGATCTCAAGTACTTAGGGTGGCGCATGAGTCAAGCATGGCAGGACACCTAGGTAAGGCTAAGACCACTAGCAGGGTAGTCGCTGAATTCTACTGGCCAGGTGTTAATGGCGATGTCACACGGTTCTGTAGGTCGTGCGACGTATGTCAGAAAACCGTCTGTAAGGGAAGGGTCACAAGGGTGCCCTTGGGACAGATGCCATTAATAGATACACCGTTTAAAAGAGTGGCAGTAGATATTGTAGGACCAATACACCCGGTTACCGAAAGAAAGAATCGGTACATACTTACTCTGGTTGATTACGCAACCAGATACCCCGAAGCCGTAGCGTTACCAACTATTGAAACGGAAAGGGTAGCTGAAGCATTAGTTGATATCTTCAGTAGGGTAGGGGTGCCAGAGGAAATCCTCACGGATTGTGGTGCCCAATTCACCTCTGACCTCATGGGTGAAATAAGTAGGCTGTTATCCATCAAACAGCTGAACACTACCCCATACCATCCGATGTGCAATGGACTGGTAGAGAAGTTTAATGGTACCCTCAAAAGCATGCTACGAAAGATGTGCGCGGAACGTCCGCAAGACTGGGACCGTTATTTAAACGCTGTTCTGTTCGCGTACCGGGAAGTACCGCAGGAAAGTTTAGGGTTCTCACCCTTTGAACTGTTGTATGGTAGAACTGTTCGAGGCCCGATGCGGATACTACGCGAACTATGGACTGGTGATGTCGCGAACGAGGAAATAAAAACGACTTACCAGTACGTGTTAGATCTAAGAAATAAACTTGAGAGTACATGCCAGATGGCACGTGACGAATTGATTAAATCGGGGCGCAGATATGCCAAGTATTACAACCGCAGAGCGCGTAATAGGAAATTTCTTGTGGGAGATCAGGTTCTATTGCTTCTTCCAACGAGTTCGAATAAGTTATTAGTCCAGTGGAAAGGTCCATATGAAGTTAAAGAAGTAAAAGGTGACATGGACTATAAAATTGACATGGACGGTAATGTAAAAACATTCCATGCGAACATGCTCAAGTTATATATTAAGAGACAGAGCGACAATGTTGGAAAGGGGGTCTTAAATGTCGTTTGTACGGCAGTCGTAGACGATGATGAAGCTGATTCGAATATAGAGAGTTCCCTTGAATGTCCCTTGGGAGTTGCGGGGGAGGGGATAGATAAAGTCGATGTGAGTGCGGAGTTGACGAAAGACCAGCGTCAACAGATTAATGCGCTCTTGGCTAAACACTCGTATGTATTCACAGACAGACCAGGTTGTACAACTTTGTTGGACCTCAAAATTAAACTGAATACGTCTGACCCTATTCGAATCAAGGGATATCCGGTGCCATACAACGCACGTGAAGCTGTGGACAAAGAGGTGAGTAAAATGTTGGATCTGGGGGTGATTGAACCCTCCAACTCACCATATTCGTCTCCAGTAGTGTTAGTAAGGAAAAAGGACGGGACGAACCGATTCTGTATCGATTTTCGGCAGTTGAATAAAATCACTGTGTTCGATGCAGAACCAATGCCAGATATGGAGGGTCTATTTGCAAAGTTGTCGGGAAACCGATGGATTTCCAAATTGGATCTGTCCAAGGGATATTGGCAGGTTCCCATTGTCCCAGAGTCCCGAACTTTGACGGCATTTGCGACCCAGAAAGGATTGTATCAATTCAAAGTGATGCCTTTCGGGTTAGTTGGAGCCAGCGCCACTTGTTGTCGTTTGATGCGAAAGTTGCTGAAAGGTTTAACAAACGTTGATAGCTTTGTAGACGACATATTCGTGTACACGAATACTTGGAGTGAGCACGTGTCCATCCTGAGCGAGCTCTTCAATAGACTCCGCAAAGCGAACCTTACAGTGAGACCCACTAAATGCAGTATTGGTTATACAGATTTAGATTGTTTGGGTCATAGGGTCAGCGGTATGGGTCAGTTAAAACCTCATCCCAAGCAAATTGAAGCAATTAGAGACGCACCAAAGCCAACCAATAAAACGCAGGTAAGATCATTTCTAGGTCTAGTAGGTTTTTACAGAAAGTTTATACCGAACTTTGCAGCCATTGCTAGCCCGCTGTCTGATTTGACCAAGAAGGGGCAACCAAACAAAGTTGAATGGGGACCGCCACAAGATAAAGCATTTTGTACTCTGAAAGAGAAACTGGTTAGTGCACCTATATTGAAATTGCCAGATGTCAGCAAACCTTTTATTCTAAGAACAGACGCTTCTGAAACTGGGTTGGGGGCAGTTTTACTGCAAGAGCAGGACGACAGTAAGTTACCCGTAGCTTACTCGAGTAGAAAATTGCTACCCAGGGAGAAAAATTATTCCGTTATAGAAAAGGAATGTTTGGCCGTAGTATGGGGAATTGGGAAGTATCACGCATATCTATTTGGGAGAGATTTCGTTCTTGAGACTGATCACCAACCCCTACTGTATTTGAACAAGGCCAAGGTCGCTAACGCTCGGTTGATGCGTTGGGCGCTAACACTACAACCTTATCGTTTCCGTGTAGAAGCAATAAGGGGAGTTGAAAATATAGGCGCAGACTACTTGAGTAGGGCATGATGGGAAATTTGTATGGATTTGCCCAGTAATAAAATCCAGTTTGTAGTATAACCAGTGTAAATGTTGTAAGATATCATCAATAGTTATTTTTCTTCTATTCTGTGTTAGTTTTAAAAATGTGTCCATTTTTATTCTTAGGGGGGAGGTATTGTCACAGAATTAGGCGAAAATTGAACTGATTTTTGTTGTCTTGAATTGCAAACGAAACTCACCATTTTCTTGATTTCGTCGTACACGCATTACCTGGGGTGATTAAGTGGCGTGTAACGATTTGCATGTGCCAATTTGTAATTTACATGAAATCCGAAATACTCGTTGTACGTGGTGCACGTCAAGCTCGATGTGATTTATGTTCACCTATTGAGAGTATATAAGGCGATGGATTTCTCATTATTATTTACGGGAACCCAAATATCTAATCGAAGGATAGATAACCTCGTCTTGCAAATCTCCAGCCAAAGGGTTGATTCCGGAGATCTAATAACATCGTTGATTCCGTAGATCTGATAACATCTGACAATCATTGATTCCGTCTGATTCAGTCTGATTCCAGCTGATTCCGTCGTTGATACCGTAGAAGTTCATCACTGATAGCGCATCTAATAACATCGTTGATACCGTCTCTGATACCGTAGCTGCTAACATAGTTGTTACATTGTTTCTGGTACCGTAGCTGCTAATAACATCGTTGATACCGTAGCTGCTAATAACATCGTTGATACCGTAGCTGCTAATAACATCGTTGATACCGTAGCTGCTAATAACATCGTTGATACCGTAGCTGTTAACACATCTGATACCATCTTTTGATAAACGTCTTTGATATCGTTTGATTTGTTGTGGGACATCTATTGTTTGTTCTGGAACATCTCTGTATAAATATCTGAATGTGCTTGTGCCGTTAATTTGTGCAAACGGAATTGAAGTATCTGTCTGTGTGTCGAACTGTCTGTTCGTCAATATCTGTGTAACGTGTAAATATCCGGAAAGCTAGAAGTCCGAGTGTCGGAGCTGTCTTAGAGTTGTAAAACGTCCGGGTCGACATCTAGGGGAGTGAGGAACCGTTGGTTCGGGTAGATGTTGTATGCTGTCTGAACGTATAACTGTGGTGGATCCGTGTAGGGAAACGTCCGATAATAGTATTGGTCAACCCTCGGTTCTCGGGGAAACTGGGAGACGATTCAACTGTTGCTGAATCGTGCGGTTATACAGGGGAGACACATAGGTGTATTGAAATTGTAATATAATTTAATACATTGTTGTATTTGCATGCTTATGTCAGATCGCAATAATATTTCAAGTGATCACATAGATATCAATAAAAGCTAGCAACTTGATTGAATACAAGTATATGATCGTGCTAGTTATCGCAATCCATCGTGCGATAGATAGTTTGTCGTTTGTGTTTATTTTTTTTTCGTAAATCATTCTTGCATTTATTTAACTTTCGTAAAGGATTCTTGGATCTGTGTATAATCCAAGAGATCCCTTTACATCTGAGATTCCTTTTGTATTGTTATTTAATTTGTTCATGTATTGTGAATGGTTATGAGTGTAATTGTGGGTTGAGTGCATGAATTATTGTGTTGTTACATCTGTATTTTTTTCATTTATAATTTATTACATAAATTTATATTTTCTTTCACAAATTGTGTTTGTATTGTTCATTTAATCCACCCTCCTCTCGGTAACAATTCTGTTACATAAATGAACTCTGAAATTGTATATGTACATATGTGATTTGGAATTTTAACGTAGCTTTAACATTTTTTTCTATCAAATCGCTACCATGTCTGCAGTGTGGCGGTTTATAGTGCAAATTAGGACTGGGGCATCATGCCACATACACGTATCAAGATGTCTCACTCAGTCACATTATCCTGACACCAGGCCGACCTGGTTACATAATGGTTGCTTTCCTTTAGCTAAGGATATAATGACAGAAAAAAATCATAAAGAAGCAGTTAAAATTATATGTCAAAATGTCCAAAAGCCTTACTTTTATATGGTGTGATTTTCCGTTATATCTCAATGGATTTTGTTGAAACTAAATTGTATCCGTAGAAAATGTCGTCACTTGGTTCACACGTAACTAATTGATAAGGACTTCATAAACATAATATCATTATCAAACATACATGTTATCATAGACGATATTTTAAATGATTCTGAGAGTCACGAGGATGGTCACGTTAGCATTAAGAAAGATTGGCTGCATTAACGTTATCTGAAAGGTTACGCGAGATTATAAATAGCACAATACAATTCCGGTGTGGAGAAACATGCGCTCTATAGATGACACAAGATTACAAATAATAAAATAAATAATTCTGGGGCGGGGAAATTGTACTCTATAGAAACATATCAAAAAGGGTGTAAAATGTCATTTAAAATTTTGAAATAAAGCTGTGTTCGTACAGTAAATCAGACAATATTTTGTTCGTCTTTATTGTGACACTTTTCATACCGTTGAGTGGTTGATGAAAAGTGTATTAATAGAGACAACATCGATGCTAAAGCATGATAAATTACCATATTCGTTTCTTCCACCCATCCATATACCTGATACTTAATTTGAGCGCATAATCATACGAAAACCTATTTTATAATAATTATTTGTCCTACTCTTACGCTTCGGTTTATTCAAATTCTCCAACATATATCAGCCACTTTTACCTCAGACAGTTTAGTTATTTCGTATATGCTTTGTTTTGTGTATACAATTAATTTCAAAACAAGGCAAAATGATCCAATCCATGTAACTTACTACAGGAAGCAAACTCATATTTATGTAAAACGAATACCTAACTACATAGATCTGTAATAGTAAACAAAGTTTAAATCAAGACGGCCATGCAGGTGCCTCTTCTCATACAACATCATCATACTGCATGTCTGTGCACGCCCTTGCTTTTGTGTATTTGTTTGTCATTGTATGTGTGGACAAACATCCACACACAAATGAACTACTTATCATGACGCGTGGGGTCAAGTCTCAGAATCGGTGAATGTGTGTATATGAGAAAGCTTGCCAGTAGCTTCTCGTGGGTCGGTAGTTCTTTCTGGTGGTGGGGGTTACCCGGTTCGTCCTCTACCATTAATGCTGGCCGCCATGTATAGCCTATCATGTGCTGAAAAATGGCGTTAAACTCTAGAAACACAACAGCAAGAACTTATCATGACAACCTACCCCACCCCTTCCATCCCACGTCTTTATTTCTTTACGAAAACAATGGAGGAGACTGGTGACAAAACATACACTCACAAAGGCGATATTGCAGTTATATACTTTACGTAAAAGTAGCGTAAGGTGAATCCGCAATAAGTACCTGCAGTACCTATCCGTTGTTCACGTATCTCTTTATATATTTCGTTTGAAAAGCTCCCTTCTTTGAGATTCGAAATATTTAATAAAATACATTTTATCTTGAAGTAGGCTGAAGCCAGACACCAGATGCTTGCTACAATACGATACACCTGAACATAATATGTCCACGGAAAAAAACCCAACATAATAAGCAAGCAAACAAAAATGAAGAAAAAAAAACCCAAAAGGATTTTATGACAATTTAGCTTCACTGGTTGAATTTATATTTTTTATCCTTTTAAAAATTTGTAACACTAGTGTGCAAAAATATTTCAAAACTTTTCAAAATTGCGCACAGACTACGTACCCAAAAATTAATTTTCGGTGAAATGCAATATTAATATACATAAATTAATTTTATTTGAAATTGTTGGACGCTTTTGGTTGCAGCAACATTAACACACACAAACACACACACACAGAGATTATATATATATATATATATATATATATATATATATATATATATATATATATATATATATATATATATATATATATATATATATATATATATATATATTACTGGATAAACCCTGGCCATAGTCCCCCCTCAATAAAGAGATCCCAATAGATAAATATACACCACGCACACACATAAAACCGAAAAAAAGAAAATCAACAAAAGCGCATATATTAAAATTATAAAATTAAGAACTTGTGGTAGTAGTAGGAGTAGCAACAATATTAGTAGTAGTAGTAGTAGTAGTAGTAGTAGTAGTAGTAGTAGTAGTAGTAGTAGTAGTAGTAGTAGTAGAAGTAGTAATAGTAGTAGTAGTAGTAGTAGTAGTAGTAATAGTAGTAGTAGTAGTAGTAGTAGTAGTAGTAGTAGTAGTAGTAGTAGTAGTAGTAGAAGTAGTAATAGTAGTAGTAGAAGTAGTAGGGTGAACACATGGATATATAACCGACCTACCTACATTTTCTTTCTTGAATGGCTGATGTATTGCATTAGGTCTTATTCAACTGAGTGCAACATATGCAGTCTCCAACTCACTGCCATTTTTATAGTCACATTACGGCTCTCAGACATAGCGACTCGAAGATCAATACAAATATAGATACAGAAACATGGTGAGGAATTTGCATCATTCAGAATATACGCTATAGCATTGTATACTCACAAAGAACATGCACGTCAATAAGTTTTATGGTATGTGAATTATATATATATATATATATATATATATATATATATATATATATATATATATATATATATATATATATATATATATATATATATATATATGCATTGAGCGCTGATAGGTTTGTTAACAGCAGCTTTGTCAATGGTTACATAGCGATGACAGTCAATGCATAAACATTAAAAATCATTTCCTGACTATTTATTAATACAGGGCATATCATTTGATAATTAACGCAGGATTGTCACTAGGAGCGCCAGATATGGTCATATAGAGCACGGGTCGCAAACACGCGACCCTCGGACCGCATGCGGCCTGCCCGGCCGTATCCTGTGGCCCGCAAAATGATTCGCATCACAAGGTGTCATGAGAGATAGCAAAGGTGGCCATTGGGCCATCGAAAATGTCATCGTGATTTGAGTTTGAGAGCCATGATATAGAGTTTAATTGCAATTAATTCATTTAATAAATTTACCGTCTATTATCATATTGCATCTCTTAGTGTGTGTGTGTGTGTGTGTGTGTGTGTGTGTGTGTGTGTGTGTGTGTTTGATTAGGATTTTTGACGTGAGGCAGTGAGGCAGTTTATAGTGATGTCTAGCACTGAGGCATCATGCCGTAGACATGTAGCATGACGTCACACCCAATAACATTATCCTGACACCAGGCCGACTTGTCCTAACAATAAATAGCCTCTTAATGCTGAGCACTAAGAGAGGCAGCTGTTAGTACCATTTTTGTAAGTCTTTGGTATGACTCGGCCGGGGATCGAACACACGATCCCCCGCTTTCACGGCGGACGCTCCAACCACTTGGCCACTGACATGTGCAGCTCTTAGTAATATATATTGGTTATTTCTCGTTTACGCAGAATGTCGGTAACGTATGCAGCAGTTTCCATGATATGCACATGGAATATAACCTAAATTTTTAATTTAACACATGCTCTTCTGTCCTAGGATGTGCGGAGTCCAAGAGAGCAGGAGTGGCTCAAGGCAGCAAGTGACGAGGACAGTTGGGGGGGGGGAGAGGGAAGCTAAAATATTGCATAGCCTGAAAGCGCGGGGCTTACGGCGGATGCCTTGTTCGCCTTGCACTAAGGCCGGGTCTGACTAAACATGTAGTTATTGTGAATTATTGTTGGAAGTTTCATAACAAAGACCGTTACTTTCCGGGTCATTTACAATATAATAGACTGTCAGAAAAACATCTTATTTCGACTTAAAAGATATGGAAAATTAAATAAAGCAAGAGCCCAAATTACAGCAAAACATCGAGAACATATAGTAGGTAAACCTCTCTGTCTGTCTGCCTGTCTGTCTGTCTCTCGTACAGGTATATAAGTATTTAGTATCAGTATGTATTGCAACCCCTCTTCATTCACCTGGCGATAAACTCGTGAAAGACACTCAATGTGCACTTGTTTCCAGGAGATTAGCTTCGCACGATTTGACTCGACGATGGTCTTTCATTTGGACAAATATTTATCGTTGACACGACTTATCTCGAGGAGTTGATATCAAGAACAATTGCGTTAGGTTAAACACATATTGTATTATTGGCTTTGTGGAAGTTAATCCATTCTTAATCCAAGTTCCAAATGTGCGCTAGTCTTTCTACCAGCATACCGACAATTCTATATAATACTGTCATACAGGTTAGAGAATATTATTTAATTCGTACTCTACGGAGATTCAAACCAGGTCCGCCGGTAAACGGCAACATCGCATTGCCTGCACGCACCACTCCATATTCCATCATGACTAAGCACGCATCACCAAAGATAATGCTACTAACCTGGGTTCGATTCTCGGTAGAGTATGAATTATTTGTATTAGATATTAATTCTGCCCAGTATTATCAAAGCCTTCTCCAGCCTAAAATCCAGGGATTGCTGGCTTGTTGATGAATTTACATGTACAGAGGTTATTA